>JAKZAP010000019.1:13568986-14055712 GCA_023053575.1 Branchinecta lynchi
TCAAGCCTACAACGCCAACTAAATGAGACAACCTTTCTAACTAGTTAAGACTGCGAAATGCGCCGCAGGCGAAATTATTGTTAGTAATGATAAAAGTGCCTTTCTGCGATACCAAGATTAACCCAGAGTTGTCTGGCGAAACGATAGGGGCGATCCAGGGTGAAGTGGGTACAAAGTACATTGGTTCGGAATTACAGCAAACAAAAGTAGGGCTAGTTTTCACGTCAAGAGACGTGCTTTTCCTCGAGTACTGCAATCCTAAGAAGTTAAAAAATTAACAGCAACCAGCTGAAGCTACCGCAAATGGTGAAGAACGAGAGCTAAATAAATACCACTTAAATAGTATACCGTAGTATACTGAAAAACTAACTAAAACAAATAAGTAACAGATCGAGAGCGGTATTACAATCGAATTTGGTAATGGAATGAAACTCTTGTTGGAACCACCTGAAACAACCGAATTCGGCAAGTTTAGTAATAGAAACGAATTAAAGAAAAATCCGGTGAATTACCGTGTTCGGTAATGAATCAGAACCAAATGAATATCACCGAATTTAATTCTGAAATGGACTGACCAAGTGCGACCGAATTCGATAGAGAATGAGACCAAATAAACAGGTCAAATCACAGAATTTAAGCAGGGACGGACCGAATGCGGCGAAATCGATTCGGAGTGAACAAAAGTTGGATGAATTATCGTATTCCGTCATGAATCAGAAATAAATGAATCTGATTAATGACCGAATTATGAAATGGACTGACCGAATGCGACCGAATTCGGTAAAGAATGAGACCAAATAAACAGGTCAAATCACCGGATTTACGCGCAGTGACGGACCGAATGCGGCGAAATCGATGCGACTGAACAAAAGATGGACAAATTATCGAATTCCGTCACGAATCCGAACCGAACCTCTAATCTATTAACTATATATCAGAAGACGTGTTGAATCTGATTAATGACCTAGTTATGAAATGGACTGACCGAATGCGACAGAACAGATACGGACTTGAGAAATAGTCCGGTGAATTACCGAATTCGCTTACGAATGAGACCAAATAAACAGGTTAAATCACCGCAATTACGAAGGGACAGACCGAATGCAATGAAATCGATGCAGAGTGAACAAAAGTTGGATGATCTAGCTAATTCGATAAAGAAAGGGGAACCAAGAAACACGGTAAATCACCCAATTTCGAAATGCGGGGACAAATGATTTTATGAAAAGGGCATCACAGCTTCGCCGCGATTCTCGTTCTGACCAAATTTTTCGCCTTCGTCGAAAATTCGACAGAATGTCCAAAACGCAGGCGGGGGGGCCTTCTTCTACCTTCAAGTGTAGGTAGAAGAACAAGCTGTAATTTTTATTTGCCACTGGAGCATATTCGCCCGAAATCTACAGGAAACAGTGGACCTCAATGTAGACCTAAAACACCCTAATCAAGCTGACTGAATTGTCGATACATGAAGACACTGATTCATTTATTCTTTCACCTATTTATCCTGAAAAATAATTACAAATTTATTTAAACTCCAAAATTAAATTTCTACTCCGTTTCAAGTCCACCTTCACACTGTATTTTGTCACGTTATTCCACTTATATTCTATTATTTATGCTACACCAATATTCTGTTCTTTCTTAGCCATTTCATCGACTGATTTAAGTACCCATAAATTGTGCGGAAATTCATGATTAAGCCCAGAAAAAATAACGGGGAACAAATTCCTAAAATAAATTACCAGATAATTTTAAGTCCGCAAACAGACACCCAGCCGCGTTTTTCCCATTTGTCCAGTAATTTGCACGAAGGGGTAATTGGAACAGCTGGAGACCGCATACTAACAAAATCATCAAGTGGCAACGAACATCGAACGAATCTGTCGGTTCTACCTCAACCTTCAAAGGGCTCTTCCGCTTACAACTGGGGAGGCTGGAATCATAGTTTGAATATGGATCCAACAAAAATGTTGTTGTTTTTTAGCAGGTATATCAAAAATGTGTAGGAAAACCAAACTATATTTACTACCTTTGTAGATTTCTTTTAATATTTTGGTTTCTTTTCTTTCTTGCTGATTCCCTCAAGTCCAAAGAAGAAAGGATGTACGCTGGACCGAAATAGACAAAAGCCGTAAACTATACTAAATTGTTATAATGATTTCTTGAAGATTCTGAAATTCAGCTAAATAATTGATACAGTAGATAGGCTATAGGCTTAGATAGGCGATAGGCTTAGATAGGCTTTTGATACAGTAGACAGGCTATTGCTTGTAAGGGAATTATTAAAAATAGGGTTAGCGGCAATTTTTGTGAATCTGTTAAGTTAGTATGTATTCGTCAACAAAGGGGATAGTTAAAATAGTAGATAAAGGAATATCACGAAGTTTCGAGAACAGAAAAGGTGTGAAACAAGGAAGTATTTTATCCCCAAAGCTGTTCGGGATATTTATTAATGATCTGATAGAGTCCTTGGAAAAAAGATGGGCCCCTACAGTAACCCTTGGCAAAAAGGCGTTTTCGGTGCTCCTTTTCGCCGACGATACAGCCCTGGTGCCACCAGGGATGGTGGCTGGTGGCGAAATCAGCAAATGACCTACAAATCCTGTTATATTTGGTGGCTGAATACCTGGATATGAAAAAAATAGTAATTAACAGTGATAAAACAGAGATAGTTACTTTTACATCAAGGGTAAGTAACGAGAAAATTCACGAATTTAAGTTTAAAGGAGAGAAACTAAAAACGACGAATAAATTCTTGGTTTTATACTGACCCCTAACGGAAGTGGAGTACACATGTGAAGGAAATGGTGACACGGGGGCGAGTAGCTTCCGCAGCAATATTTCAAAATCCAACATTGATGGGAATAAAAACATTAAAGATACACAGACATATTTTTACTTCAAAAATAATGCCGGTATTCCATTATGGTGCTGAACTGTGGGGTTTTGAGACAGCTCCACAGACTGAAACCCTACAGCTACAGTACTATAAGAGAGTCTACAAGCTACATCCAACAACCCATTCGCAACCATTAAAAGGGGACCTTGGACTATTTACAATGCGAAAGCAAAGACTAGGCCAAATCCTACAATTTTGGCCAAAAACTATTCATATGCCTGAGGATAGACTGCTAAAATTTGCTTATAATGAGCTTCTTCTAATGGGGAAAAAAGGTCATGGCCATTCCAAGTCAAAGCCCTCTTAGATTCGGTGGGACTATCGTGTGCTTGGAACAATGGATTTGGACCCACATCGGAACCAGCATCTCTGTTAAAAGAAGTTTTAAGAGTATTAGAAGATCAAGAAATACAGAAATGGACATGTATTGTTAGAGAATCAGTGACACTATCAAGTTATAAACTGGTAAAACAGAGTTTCGGACCAGAATTTTACATGAAGCTGAACCTACCAAAAACTTACCAAACGCTCTGGATCCAGTTGCCAGCGAACTGTCTGCCAGTACACGGGAAAAGTAAGTTCGACAAGAAAAAAAAATGTTTCCCCCAGTACGAACAGCCCCTGCTCGCTATGCGGTGAAGGCGATGATGACCTAGCCCTTTTGGTTGCGCTGTGTCGCGAACTCTCGTTTTTAAGGGAATCTTGCTGGGGGGTAAGGGAGATACTGTTGCCTGATATACTGAAGAGCAAATCTCCAGGAGCAATTAGTGCATTATGTCGAGATGTGTTGCAAAGTATTAAAGTAAAAATTGACCGGGCGAGTGCAGTTTAGTTTATGTAGTGCGATATCAGAAGTAATTATGAAGTTTTTTTGTTTTATTGCATGTATATATATATATATATATATATATATATATATATATCTATATCTGTATTGAAAAACCCAAAGGCCATATACAGGAAAAACAAAAAACTCATAGGAAACTAAACAAAATAAACTAAACAAAATTAAAGCCCTAAGGCTTTAAATAGAATATTATTATTATTATTCAGCTTTCAAGACCAAAAGAATGTCAAACTGGCCGATGATTTCTTGTTCCGACACATATAAACGTTATAATGGTGATATACTAAACTGTATTAATCCTCTTACTCTTCCCTCGATGGTTTAATAACCCTTTTAGTCTCCGGCGGGATATCACTGAATAATTAATGAGCAATGACTATCTACCTTTGAAGAGTGAACTGTGTTCAAGTGATTTACAAATAATGTTGGCAATCAGGAGGATTTTGAAGAAAACAAAGGTAACAGTGTGTTCGTAAAAATCTGACCCATCGAAAGATAATGGTGTCTCTCCCCTTCTCGGTTGAACCACCGAAATCTAAAAGCTTTTCCTTGAAACTGAACAAAGGGCCAAGTTTCATACGAGCCAGAATACCATCGCTTTTAGCGTTCCGTCAAAGAATGGTGGCAGCACTGTTCGCCTTCAGTAATTGGGCAAGACACTTTATCTTACTCCTGGATTTAAAGTTTAGTTATAGAAGCTATTATAAGGAGGAGACAAAAAGGTGATAACTAAATCTCAGCCTATTACCCGAGGCCCGTGAGGTTGCTGTGATGTAGTGAAACACATAGGGAAATTCGAGCAAACGAATGTTGCTGAAATCTATATCTGTATCAAATCTATATCTGTATCAACAATTAGTTGCCGGGCTGATTGTTTGCCTTTGCGAAAACGGAGGAAATATTTGGGGAATAAATTATGACGTACTGGTCCCTATTTTTGCCCTATGTGTGGTAGTGAGAATGAGAATTTGTTACATCTGATGTATGAATGCCGTGAACTAAATGACCTGCGGGTTGAGATTTTTGGGAATGTAATTACAAAAAATGGTGAAGTATGGATGATCAACGTTATTGGAAGTAAGTGTTTTCAAGATTTGAAGAGGCTGGTAAGGTTCCTAAAAGTAGCTTTAGCACATAGAGAGAATTTTCTTTAGTTTATTTATTTTATTTATTTATTTATGACCCGTTTTGTACGTAACAGCGGAGTATGAATAAAATACAAAAGTAAAATATACATATTAAACACTTAAGCAAAACAATGTAAATAAACACGACAACATTCTTTTCATACAAAAAAAAAAACACTAAATAGACTTAAAATTTGTACACAGTGACAAGCACATTAATCGGGTTCAGGAATGAAAAACTGGCTAATAATTTCATGGGCTGAGAGGGCAGGATGTTTGTGGAGGGAAAATAGATTTGAATGCGAACGAAAAAGTGTATTAATACTATCCTGAACATTAAAATTCGAAACCAATTTACGATTAAGAAAAGATTTTGGAAGATACATCAGAAATTTACAATACTTAAAAAAACGACTTCTCAAATTTTTAACATCCTTAACAACTCCGGAACAATTGTGGATATATGAGCCGCAAAAAGCACTATACAACCTTCCGAGCGCCTTGCGTGAATATTTTCCTCTATTTGGGACCAAACGCCCGTAACCAAATCTAATTGAATTGGATACTCTTTTTAAAATAGAGGAGTACGTTAAAGATAATGTGGATTTGAAGGCAAGCCCGAGCCATTTCAGCGACTCAGACGAAAAAATAGGAAAAGAACCAATTGCAACAGAAGAGCGCTCAGAGGTTGTTGTGCGACCGAAACAAAGATATTCACATTTTGACAGATTTATCTCAAGTCCGATGTCTGAAAGTTTGTTTGCTAAAATTTTCATATTTTTAGAAAGAGTTCTATTATTTCGTTCAAGTGTTCTTTTTTGTAACCATTTTTGCCATGGCCTCAGGCTTTTTGTGCAATAAATTATATTCTATATTCATATAGAGAGCCGAGCGACCAGCGAGGGGCCGGACGTGTTTACATTTATGAACGGTATATGCCATAGGTAGGCAATGAACTGCATCTGTACTATGACCAAAGGCCTAAGGGGAAGTCGGTGTATACTGGACCGTGGTCTATACTGAATGAAAATTCATAACCTAAATTTTTAACTGCCAAAGGCTCCATCTTGCGTCAGTTTGCACCTTATTTGGCTTTTGTTCGGGCAAAATGGTGTGTTGAAATCTTAATTTTTAGTTTTTTACGAAAATCGTAGTGCATATCCTCACAACTGAAGTTTCTGAAATGCTGATACCTCTCTAATTTCTAAGATTTTAGTTGAAACTTATCGAAAATTTATCAAAACGTTTATTTTGTGATCTAGTTTACGTAACTCTATCTAGCGAATTAGCAGCAACGATTTTGACCACAAAAGCTGTTTCGCCGCTGGAAAAAAAGACAGTCCATGGCGGATCATTTCCATATGGGTTATAGTCATGGATCGGCCCTGGCACTAATGATCCATTATAAACACTGAAATAGGTCATAAGCTTGGGAATTTCACTTGTCTTTTCATGTTTAGTTTTTTGGCACTAATGATCCATTATAAACACTAAAATAGATCATAAGCTTGGGAATTTCACTTGTCTTTTCATGTTTAATTTTCGTTGGTTCGTACCCGCAAACTATTTTTCTTCTGTCACCATCTTAGCTAATTTTGCCCCATTTGTGTAATCAAACACTGCGATTTATGGATTTTTCTTTGGCCACAAATTGTTGATGAAAATGAAAAAAAAACTGAAAAAACAACCTCAGCTGAGCCGTGTCAGCTTGTGACTGCGTTTCCTCTGTCATTTCACCTATGTGACTTCTTTGCGACCTTTTTCGTGCTAAATCTAATGTTACTAAGAAGATGAAAATCAATTTATGGCGCGAGATTAGATTTGTTTTCTTTGCATTGATTTCTCAACCAATTTACATTCTCAATGATTATTTATACTTTTGTGCTAATATCTGAAGCATTTGACGAAAGAAAGCGGTATTTACCACTGTAAGTAGGGGTAAAATCAAATGATATGTGCTGGACCCATTCTATGATAGTGAGGACCATACCGACCATCCAGTTTAAACCACCCAATATCCAGTATAGGCCTAGTAGTCTAGTTAAACAGTTAATACAAAAATGTAAAAAAAAAGAAAAGAAAAAAAGAGTGCGAGCTGGAAAATAGCGATCCATCATAGACCGGTCTCCCCTACACATCAAGCCTGATAAAAAAAAAAAAAAATGAAAACCTATCTAAGTGTTATATTGCTAATAGACAGACGGATGGAGACTTTCCGAATCCATATGCATCCTGCCAGTATCTTTTCGGCGTCCCAAAATGCTACATTTTTAAGACGTTTAATCTCTGCCGAATCCTGATGAATCATGAAGAGCCAAACTGAATCCCTTTTAAGTGGTACCGTGGCACTTCCAGTTTCGTTGACGGTTGTCCCAGGATGGTTTTGGCCTCCCCTGTGTACATCTTGAGCCATGCATATTTTGAACCAGGACGATTTTATCCTCTCCTGTGGCCATTCTGAACTGTCGGCATTTTGGACGACTTCGATTTATTCGTCTTCGGCCTAACTTGTGGGAAGGGGGGAGACACCAGATTTTTACGAACACAGTTAACTTTGTTTCTTCAAAATCCTCACAGGTAGCCAACGTTATGTACAACTTACTTGAACACAATTCACACAATTCAACGTGATTCTGAATTAGTGAACCTTTATGGAAAATATTTGTTGAGTGTTTAGCGATTATTTTATATTTCTTTATCCTTTTTTACCGCACTTACGCCCTTGGGCAGTGCGTCATAAATTCATTCATTCATTCACTCTTCAAAGCAAGGTAGCCATTGCTCATTAATTATTTACTGATCTCCCGCTGGAGACTAAAAGGGTTACTAAACCATCGAGAAGAGATTAAAAGGATTAACACAGCTAAGTAACCATGTTAACGTTTAAATATGTCGGAAGAGGAAATCATCGGCCAGTTTGAGATTTTTAAGGTCTCGAAAGCTGAAAAATCATTTAGCTGCATTTCAGAATCTTCAAGAAATCACTATAACGAATGTATTAGGTATAATTTACGGCGTTTGTTTATTGTCGTCCATTTTACATCCTTTCTTTTTTTGGATTTGCGGAATTACAAGAAAAAACAAAATACTAAAAGAAATCGATAAAGCTAGTAAGAAGCCTACTTTGATTTTTCTAAACATTTTTCCTAAAACTGCTACAAAAAAATGTTTTGTTAGATCACTAGTCAAACGATGATCCCAGACCCCCCCCCCCCCCCCCGTTGGGTGCTTCCAAGCCTCGCTACTAGATTACTCAGCGCTCCGATCGATTCGCGGCTTCACCTTTGGTCTTGGTGGGGGTTTCTAGAGGTTGCGACTGGTAGAATGCTTACGATGTAACTCCTTTAGGTCGAGGTCATTTTGAGACGTGGGCATTGTGAGAGTGGGCAATCCGATCGTGGTGATTTTTGGAACAATCCTTTATTACTGATATCACAGACTGCCTAACCCTAGGTTCACACAGAGCAAAATCACGACGATGAACGAGATTTTTCAATCGCAGCGAGAGACGATTTTTATCGCCTGAATGTTCACAATAAATTTTCGTCGGCAATGGAATTTAACGCGAAAAATAATTAAAAAAAAAACTTAAATAATTAAAATAATAAAAAATAACTGATTTTTCTAAAAGTGAATCATCAAAAGGGTCGTCCATGTTGCTGTTGCGTTCATAAAATCGTACTGTCGCCCGATTAAAACTAAATTTTCCCAACTGAAAATCGCCTGACGAAGCAACAGAAATCGCAGATTTTGGCGACGAAAATCTCGGCGATGGCTGATATCGCCTCAGTGCGAACGTGTGTGTGAACCTAGGGTAAGAAGGGAAAACGTAACAGAGGTAACGAACAATTTACAGAACTATCTAAACAAGCATACCTTTCCGTGTTTTACCTTGACTGTAATTATCGGAAAAGATCTGAATAAATCAAACGCGTTTGTCCTGCATAATGTATTTTCCTCTGCTAAACCCTGTGCCTCAAAACAGGATGATCTTCAGGCTCATCGAAAGGTCCACCTCCCACTTATCATTTACTTGTCATTAACCGTAATGACTGCTAGATATTGTGTCCTAGAAGTTGCTGGCGATCAGTTATCCTTGCCCATCCGTTGGTTTCTACTGGGATCATTCAGAAGGTTTTTGATAGAGGTAGTGTGGTTCCTGATGTGAATTATGCTTGCCCACTTTGTGAGAAGAAGGAAGAAAATTTCGAAGCTTTCTGATTTAAGAAAAATTTATCTAGATGGTGTCCCGAAATTTTGCGTAATACTAACTCTACCGTTATTACTCGAGTGGGCCTGTATATAGACAAATGTTTAGAATTGAGAAGGAGTCTGATTGTTTAAGTTATATTTTTGTTTATTTGTGTGTATGGCCCTTGGGCTTTATCTATTGCGTCTCCGGCTTTGACCCTTCCCTTTAACCTGTTTTGCATAGAAGTGGTACAATTAAACCTTGAACTTATAGGCTCTCATGTGAAGAAGAAAGCTAGCAGCAGCGAAGTTGTAGACCCCTTATTTTCCCCAACTTCTCCGAAGCGTGCTTAATACTCCCCTTTCCAAGCCAACAACCCCATTTATAGTATTAATCACCTTCGGAAACGACACCTACTGCACCCCCCTTCGTCATTTCCACTGAAAATCGCCATCGCCAGTAGCCCTGAAGGACATAAAGCTGGTAGAACAAAGGAAAGTCCCTGGAATACTGGATAGTCCCCTTCTAGTCTAGCTTTTAGTAGAATTTAAGACCCGACAAACGAAGGTGCCCGGCCAATGGTGAGAAAACAAAAGAATGCGATGCTTATAGTTTAACAGAAAGAGTTATCGTCAATATCTTGGAGTATCGTCTTTTCTCGTTTCCAAGATTCTTCACTTCTGGTATCCTAGCTCCTCTATGAGCAACAGACCGAGTATCACGCTTGCGACAACTGTTTCTCACTATATGACGTATCATTGTCGCCCAATCATTGTTGCCGATGAGCTGTTTCCGTCCGAAAACCAGTTTTGCAAATTGTGACGCAAGGTCATCCAAAGGGAGGGACACGGAAAGAGGCTAAAAGCCAAAGCCTTGTTTAATTGTCTGTAAGCATAGCTTAGTAATACAGTGGTCAACAATCTCGGAACATCCGAGCAGAAACAGGTGTCCTTTAAGCTACTCAATCTTATTCCCTAATCTAGGCCTGAAGACCCGATAAGAATGGAACGGAACGTAATACAAGAGACCTAGCTGTACCGTGACAACAAAAAAAACAAAAAGTATATTTTTTTTATTAACTTGTTTTGTAACTGACTCATTGTCAGGGCCACGCAGACAAACTAGGACCCGTATGACTGGGCTACATGTGTAAACCAGACAAGCAAAAGATGTAATTTGATGGAAAACAAGTGTGCAAGCGCTCAGACGAGGAGTGTGACGATAAAATGTTTATCAAATTTTATATACAAACAGGTTTAGAACCAAGAAATGTCCAATCCCCAATAACCAAACAAGTATTGAAATAACCTAATTTGTAATCATCCCACTGCCAGCCAGTCCAACCCTTTAAACTATTTTCCATTAGCAAGGTAATAACAACTGCAACAAGTGCGCAAGCGCTTAGAAGTGGAGTGTGAAAGTAAAATCTTAATCAAATTTTACCTAAAAAACAGCTTTAGAACCAAGGGATTTCACATCCCCAACAACCAAACAAGTATTGAAATAACCTAATTTGTAATCAACCACTTCAAAAGTTTTAAATGTAAACAAACTGCAAGGATAAATCCAAAGAATGCGTATTCACACCTCTTTTCCCTCAAGTATCCTAGCTTAGAGTTTGATTCCAGTCACGGGCCAAAAACTTTGTTCATGGGCAATTTGGGCGGACTTGGTCATGAAGGGGGAGGGTGAGGGGGGAGGGTGAGGGGGGGGGGATCAACGACACATATATATCCCCATTCCATATGATCCAAAAGCACAAAGCAATATCATCGCCTTATCTCCAGTTATTGTCAAGTTAAAAACATTAAGAAATGGGCAATCTGGGCCCAATTGCCCCTGTATAAAGTGGATGGTGGGTTCGGACCCACAAAAAGTAAAAAGAGACCCCAACGCTCACAAACCTACCAAGTTTCAACTTTATACCAGTTGATTGTCACGGTTCACCTGTCACGGGTAACGAACTTTACTCCTGCGCAATCTGGGCCCAGTTGCTTATGAACGGGTTGAGTGGGAGAGATACAACTTCAAAAGCAATTTCACAGCCCTACTATCTACATGTACAAGCAATTTCATCGTCCTATGTCCATTTCTGGTCACGTTATGAACATTATTCACTAGGCAATCTGGGCCCATTTGCCCCTGAACCGGGTTTGGGTGGGACCCCCGAAAGGCACAACTAGACCCCAAAACCCACTAGTGTACCAGCTGTGAACTTGATACTTGCACTGGTTCATGAGTTATGAGCTCCAGAAAATACGGTGAAAACAGGAAACCGAAAGCTGCTACAGCGCTCGCAATAGTGGATTGTTCCAAGTAACACTCCACTAAAAACTATTTTAGAGAAAAAACGACTACTTTAAGAACACGAGCTAGAAGCTCATATGGCACTTGCGAGGCTGGGTCAGAGGATGAAAGTAGGAATTTGCCAACTCATGGGTTGTTGTGATAATTTGTCAGCAAAACCATCGAGATAATGCTGATTATGGACTATTGGAAATCAAGATAATGTGTTGTTTCATAAAGATCATTTGTAAGCAATAGTACTGATCATGGACTATTGGAAATCAAGATAATGTGTTGTTTCATAGAAATCGTCTGTAAGCAAAATTCTTGAGCCAAAACTGATGACGGGCTCATCGGCATCATGAATATACACCGTTTGATTTCACTTTTCGGTTAAGATGCGCACTTAAGGGTGCTAGAATTTATTTCGAAGCAAAATGCTTAAGGCAAAAATTATCATTTGCCCATGGGATCATGAAAAAGTAAATTTTGCTTAGAAGTATTTTTGTACTTCTGCAGTTAAGATGAGTAGCCTACGCCTACTTTAAGGGATGGGCAGATGTGATAAGTGACAATTTCTAAGCCAATGTAGTCAAGTCTGTAACGCTCCAGTCATGTTTCATTGTCCTAGCACATCTGGAAGGACCTTAACTCGCAATCACCGGAATTCCGGACATCCCCAGCCCCTCCAGTTTCCCCCTCAGTGCCCGAATCTGGTACGGTTCTGTCACTGATTTACCTAGGACTTGTTCCTCTACTTCCCACCAAGTTTCATCCTGATCGCTCCACTCTATGCGTGTCACACTGGTGTACGTAGAACTTGTGCTTGTTCTTCCCACCAAGTTTCATCCCGATCATTCCACGGAGCGTGTCAACAATTTCCGCCCCTCTCCCTCCGACTCCCCCGATATTTATCGGATCCGGTCCGGACTTGAAATGGGACATCTGAGACACGAGAACGAGATCATTCCAGATATCAAGCTTCATTAAGATCCGATCACCCGTTCGAAAGTTCAGAATGTCACTAAATTCCAGATTCCGCCGTCTCCCCCTCCGCCCACGATGGTCGGATCGGGCAACTGACTATTTCCTAGATAATCTGGTCGGGTCCCTAACATGCCTGCCAAGTTTCATCGTCTTAGCACATCTGGAAGTACCCTAACTCGCAACTGTAGGACCGAAAGACCGACAGAAAAGTTATCGGTACTTGGTTGACTGTCGACTCGAATCGACTGTTCCTGAGTAAAAATCGACTAGTTCCAAGTCAAAAATCGAATGTTTTTTTTTACAAAAAACTGCGGCGCTTCGCGCCGACTCGGCTATCTTTGGCCGCCCCCCCCCTCCCATACGTGACGGCTCTGTAGATGAGACCTATACATCCAAATACATCTTAGTACCCCTATCCGGCATTTCCCTAGAAATAAGCGTTTTTTCCATTCACATCGGGACTTCCCCGCAAGGGACATAGTTCCGTTCAATTCCAGTAACCCGAGAAGGGAGCTCCACTCAATTATTCATTGGTACAAAATCTCGATGTCGATGTAATATGCTGTCGTTACGGGCCGACGTTGGGACT
Source organism: Branchinecta lynchi (assembly GCA_023053575.1). Lineage (NCBI taxonomy): Eukaryota > Metazoa > Arthropoda > Branchiopoda > Anostraca > Branchinectidae > Branchinecta > Branchinecta lynchi. The sequence goes on from JAKZAP010000019.1 coordinate 13,581,914, forward strand.
GTCACAAAGAAAACTTGATGCCTTCTTTTTTAAGGCCCTTGCTCTTCGGCCAAGTGCCATATAGCGATCGCAATTTCTGTCCGTCCGTCGGTCTGTCGGTCCGGGTGTTGCTAGTTCGGGCACTTCCAAACAAGCTGGAATGATGAAACTTGGCAGGCATATCAGGGATCCCAGATGATAAGTTGGAAATAGTCACTTTCCCGGTCCGAGCATCGTGGGGGGAGTGGAGGGAAGCGGAATCTTGAGCTATTTATAGCTCTTGAAAGGGTGATCGGATCTGAATGAAACTTGGTATTTGGGAAGACCTCATGTTTCAGACGATCCGCATAAAATCCGGACCGGATCCGGTGACTTAATCGGGGGGAGTTGGGAGAGGGGAACCGGAAATCTTGGGATACGCTTACAGTGGAGGATGACACTTGGTGGGAAGAGCAAGCAAACGTCCTAGATACATCGTAGACATAACCGGACCGGGTTCGGACACAATGGGGGGGGGGGGGGGGGGGGGGGGGGGGGTTGGGGGGGGGGGGGTCCGGATTTCAGATTATCCGTGAGTCCGGTACTTCCTGATGTACTAGGACGATGCAACTGGATTGACTTGACAATAGGCGTTTGCATGATCCGATAGTCGTGGGGGAGTGGAGGGATGGGAATCCGGAATCAAGTGGCATTTATAATTGTCGAATTGGGCGATCTGATTTGAATGAAACTAGGAAAGTGGAAAGACGTGTCGTCTCAGATGTTCCATGTCAAGCCCGGACCTGATCAGATACTTGTGTGTGGGGCGGGGGGGGGGGGGGGCGGTGAAGGTGGACACTGGAATATTCGTGAAAGGCCTAGCGCCGAGGGATCGGGATGGAATTTGGTGGGAAGAACGAGCGTAATCCGTAAATAGATTCATGAAAGAACCACATCATATCGGGGCTTTTTCGGGGAGTCGGAGGGGGTTTCCGGGAATTCCGGTGATCGCAAGCTAGGGTACTTCTACATGTGCTAAGGACAATGAAACTAGGGAGGCATATTAGCGACCGCAAACCTTACCAGCAGGAGACATTCTTAGGTACCTACGGGGAACAGAATTAAAAATTTTCGTATGCCGTGAGAGTTTTGGAATAGCTCGTGGCTCACAAAGTCATTCCACCCAGGCACAGTGTAAAATTTAATCAGATGCCAACAATAGCAGCCCACAAACACTTTCATACAACAGTACAATATTAGTTCTATGGCCCTAAGGTAAGTAAACGAATTCAGAGGCAAAACACTTAAGTCATGAATTTTAAGTAGATTTTCGTCACAAAAAGATTTAAGCTCACGGAAAAATAAAGTATCCTTCAGTGGATTAGCATTAAAATCGCCAATAACAGGTCAACATGTGCGTACAGTTTAGCCAAAGCAACAGTTTCAGCCAGGCACGAAACAAAAACTGGTACGGCTTGAATGCGATCATTTGGGATATCAATAACCTTCACTGCAGTTGCAAGGGATTTCTTCCACAAAACAGAGAGGCCCCCATAGGGCCTGACAAGACTTCTGTCAGTGTTGACCGGAGGAACTGGCCAGGAAATCTGCACAGATATTATCCACAAAAGATAAATCACTCTGCATGAGCATAATTTCTTGAAGAAAAATCATGTCATACTCTCTGCACAGTGACGCGACTTGCTCAACACGCGGGCGAACAGAGCAACAGTTGTAAGAGGCTATTTGAATGCCCATTATGAGCTCTCACTGCTCTCTCTTTGAGAGCCACTTGTCCCGAAGTATTTGGAGCGAAACGCGAAACAAAAATTTTCGAGTTCCGAATCGCTGCAACAGATTTCAGGCTTCCATTTTGGGAGGTCTGTTCACCATACTAGCATAGGATTGCGATTGCCCGCTCCTGCATTAGCGGCATCTGGTACTTGAGAAAGTCTCGCAGTTTGGGCAGCGCCAACGTTACTGGGATTACAAGGTGGCATTGCACGTACACTATTTCCAGCAGCATCTGGCATGCGAGACGGTTCAGCAGTTAGAGCACTGCTCAGGCTACTGTTAACGCTAGGTAGCGTCGCGGGCGCACCGGTTTGCAAACTAGTTTCCCCTTGCGGTGACGACTGATCTGCATTAGTAGCTCCAGGGTGCATCAGATTCTGAACAAGCGATTTCAACGCATCTATTTCGGATCTCAGAGAATCATACGAAGTAATTATTACTGCGAGCGGCATTGGCTCGGCTAGCTGCAGGGGAGGGGGGCGAAGTTTCCCGGAAAAAGCTCCGACCTAAGTGAAATTGACAGCCGGTACGAGAAGCTGCCTTAGACAACCTGTATATGTGGCTGAATCAGATTTGGCCCGGGTACGGAAGTTTGAGGGCGTGGCGTACCGGTAATGGTATGGCACTCCCAGGAATCAAACTAGTATGGCGAAACATTTGCACTAGATTATCCGAGGCGATACCGGAAATGCTCAGGCTCGGATGAAATCAGATACCTTATTTCTAGGTCCGATCCTAGGGGTGTTGAAGGGGGATTTTGTGACATTCTTCTTTCTTGTACCACCTACTCGTAACAAGTGCCATATGAGCTCGTAGCTCTTGTTTTTCTTCTCAACAAATCTCACGGGAAATCGATTAATTGCAGACGAAGATGGCGCAGAGCGAATACTAATAAGGGATCCCTTTAGCCTAGGGCCTTTGGATAAGAATACCCCTCGAATTCCAACAGAGTTATATTCTACGATACGCAGGCACCTTTTTTAGAGCTACCAAAATTGGAAAACGTGAAGTAGCCTACAAATTTCCTCCGCTTCCATGTCAGTTAGCCGAAAGAGGGGGTAGAGGATTTCCTGGGGGATTGTACTAGTTTGCAAACTTTGTTCTCAAGCCCCTCGATAGCTCAATTGGTTAGAGCATAGGTATTTGGGTCTGAAGGTTCCGGGTTCAAATTCCGACTGGGGAGCATTCTATTATTTTAGGTCACTACTGTTAGGACTTCCCTATTGACGCTTACTGGAACTTATCAAATACGGATCCCTTCCGACTAAGGGCCATTGGACGAGAATATACTTAGAATTCCAGCGAAGCTACAGACGGAAGTAATATTAAGATACGGGAGCTTTTCTAGAAGCTTCCAAGATCGACAAAAACGAAGTAAGCCTAGAGGGCATGACTAGGGTTGGCGGAAAAGAAGGCCGTTGGGGATCCCTTTAGCCTAGAAGCGATAGTTGAAAATATCCCACCAATTCACAAGAAGTTATCAACATAAATAATTACAAGAGCTGAAAGCTCGCTTTCCACTTGCAAGGGTAGGTAGCATTTCAGTTGAGGGGCGCATATGTATCAGACATCAAAATGGAACTTCTACGACATCTGCTCTCACCAAGTATCAAGTTCCACAAACATCGGGTCAACGAGGGGTTGCTCACTATTTTCGGTTGTAAGATGTGTTCGCGTGGAACGTACGCCGTTGCCGCGCTGCGGCAACAGCGCTTTTTGTTGGTAAATCGTTAAATCTTGTAGGTAAAATATGCTTGCCCACCCACGAAAATGGGCTAGTTTCGCCACTGCTGGGGAGATAAAAATTGTTAATCTCTTCACCATGTTGTTTGTAAGGGAAGATTTTCCAAACGGGAGGGTTATTTGGATTTAATGGTTTTGGAGGGTAAAGTATCTACGGGAGAATGAACAAATTTTATAGTAATTTGATTTGATAACAGGTATTAAACCCACTGGAGAGATGCCCTATAGAGGAACGGAATCTCAAAACAGGGAGAAAGAATTTAGATGTTTACAGACAAATTTTTAATAGAACATTTTCAAGTTAACCTACAGATTTGCCTGCTTGAGTTGTTGAGAAATAGAAAATAAGATAAAATTTATAAACTGAGAGTATAGAAAGAAAAAAAGTTTGGCGAAAGATTGAAAATTCTGAAAATAGAACTTTTGAAAATGTTTTTATGATTGTAAAATAGTTTTTTTTTGCGTTGCGGTTTGTTTCTCCCGCGGTATTGACTTTCGCTGTTTTGACAGTTGCTGTTTTCCCACGGCACGACTTTCCTTTTTTACAGTCGGATACCGAATACCTCCTTATCTATCACCCTCAACACTGCGACAGCGATTTACAATTAAAGACAGGGTTGCAACCGAATGGAGGCAACAGGTCGTCATCGGCGTTTGCCAAAGGCGATATAACATGTTGAACAGGTTTCCAATTTCCCATCAAAGAGCTATGCTTTCCATTCCAGTGCATTATTTGTTGACTATTTACCAACGGGGAACTCGGATAGCTCTCAAATGAAAGGCGACACTGCAGAGAGAAAGAGGGAGAGTTCCAGGAATAGTGAAACATAGGAAATGAATAGAACAAAGCTGAATGGGATAGCATTGCCTGAGGCTGTAATAGATGTACTCCTTTGGTGTGCAATTTCTATTCCAAGGAAATGCAGAACCGCTGAGAAAGCTTTCTAAAACTACATGAAAGTAGTTTTGGATATACAAGCTATATTGTATTCGCAGAAGCTTGAAAATATGGGAGAAGCTTTACCAGACTGAGCAGAAGAAAGCCAAGGACAGCCAAAATATCTGCTGACATTACCACGGTTAGGTTCTGCATGATATCCGAACTGATGCGCAATTACAGATCAGAATGTTTAAGTGTGAGTCAGGAAAGCAAGCCGCAATGCGAACACTAGCATCCCGATGAAAAATGTATCTCAAAATAGTACTATAAAGTAGTACGAAAAAGTAGCATGCAGTACTAACGATACTACTACATGCTTCTACTTCAAGGCTACCGTGTTACTGCATACATATGCTACTATTAGGAAGACTGGATGCTACTATGGCAAAGACAGGGTGCTACTGGACACTACTACATAAGATTGGACCAGTCTGAGGCACTAGTATTCTTTGCTATTACATAGTACTACATGCAACGTTTTCGTACTACTACCATACTACTACGCAGGCTACAGATTTTTTATCGGTCGCTGTAATCGGTTAAATATTTAAACGATTACAGCGACTAGCCGGCCTAGTGTTAAATGATGATGTAATTCTAGGCGTAGGCTACCGGGCAACTAGGGCCATTTACGCAACAATTATAACATTTAACCAAATTAGCACAAGGTTGGGTTGAAACCGATTCAACACCAATTCCCCTAGTTGAGCCCAACGGGAAGAGCAGGTCGGACAACAGTCAAAAGGGTGTTCTGTGATGCAACGCTATTCTGCAGCGAAAAACAGAGACCTGTGGACTTGAGAAAAAGATAGGAGACGTTCGCCAGCAAAATCGCAGAGGCACTACAATTCCAGGAAAAGAAGAAACAAGACCTAAGGTTTCGATGGGATCCCAAAAGTCTAATATTTGATCCAGACAACTGGGTCTTGTCTTCGCCAGATCGAGTCTTCGCCAGGCTAACCCTTACAGAAAATCAAGTTCAGATATACCTCTACAAGCCATATCTATTTTTGACGATACTGACCGAAACTTCCTGCTTTACTTCTGCCAAATTTCCGATTTCAGCCGAATTCCGAGCAAACAACTTGTCCAGCAGAACAAAGAAAATTCAGAATCGAATTCAGCGTACGGCATCTTCTTATCAAGAACATCTAATCAATTTCAAATAAAACTTTAGCTTCTAAAAAACAACGGTTACAGCCGCATTCCGGACGAATTTTATTTCCGGTTAAAAAATGATTGTCATATACAGACAAGAAAATGGTTTTCACTGTCGTACTCAGAATGCCTTCTGAGTAATGGACTATCACTTAGCTGTTTAAAACTATTTTGTTTGTACCTTAATCTGAACACTTCTTCCCCACCCCTAAATGTAGGGTACAGAGCCCATCTACAAACTTGACCTTACTTTTGACCCAATGAATCCCCACACCAAGTTTCATCAAAATATCTCATTCCCTTCGAAAATTATCGTGCTTACAGACAGACGGACAGACGGTAATTTTTGCGATGTCATAGGTATCCCTCCACTTACGTTTTGGGATCCCAAAAAATAAAAATAAATACTAAACCAAAAGATAAGGAAAGGTTAAGATGAGAAGTGTGTGTTATCGTTTGCTTTTCACGAGAGCGTTATGTATGTTGTTTTGTTGAAAGAGTGATTAAAAGGGAAATGAAATAAAATGACTTATACTAAATACTTAATACCAACTACCTCAAATACTTGACACTAAATACTTAAAACAGACTTACCGCAATGAATTCCAATTAATAATCTACCGACAATAAGCATTTCGTACGAGTTGGGATATTTACAGAATCCCATCATACAGGCACCAGCAATCCCCATTAAATTATTGAGCAGAAGACCACCTTTCCTGAAAGAAAAAAAAATGTTGCATAAACAAACGGCTAGCATAACAAATCTTACTAGAAATGATCTTTTCATGATGAACTGGCTTAGAAATCCTTTTTTTTATAATACTATTATTTTCCAAATGCAATTAGCAATTTTTTTGTAGCCAGTGTCGCCTCTATCCAGCCTTCCTGCTCTCTAACGGCTGGACGCAAAATATTTGAGATCGAACACGCCGTGGGTAAAAAATAGGAAAACCAAGCAAAACAAAAGAAATATAATAAGACACGATACTTGGAAGTTTGAGTAGTCGAACTGAACAGAGTTAAAAATCCCCTCAACAATGCACTTGAAACTATTCATCGATTCAGCATTAACCGCATCTTCGGTAAGGCTGTTTCAAGGATCAACAATTCTGCTGCCAAACCCCACTTAAAAACATCCTTGTGGAGTCTTGATTTTGCAAGCTTGTACGCATGCCCCCCATGATGGCAGTTAATGCTGAATCTTACTAAATTAGTCACTTCAAAATTATACCGTGTTCTTCAAAACTATGCTAACTACATTTTCATAATTTTTGGGCCCAGTTTTGTGTATCCCATCTGCATGAAGGAACTAGGAACTCAGAGAGTTAAAACTAATCTACCTGTTAGATGATGCTCATGTCATCATATAATACTTAGCACAATTTGAAAGAATTCAAAATCAGTTATTTCCTTTCCAATGGCATAGTTAAATCAGTTTTCAAGAAAATTTCAGTTAGCACAGTTTTGAAGAACAAGGTACAGTTGTCATAACTTCCATTGATTAAGTTGAATGTTTCAATCAGGTCTCCTCTAAAAAAAATTATATGGACAAACGAAGTAAGGTAACGCTTTTTTTTCCGGTTTTCAGGCTTTTTTAAAGGACCGGTCTTGCTTCTTCTGCCTTTCATATTACCCCTAGCTCCCTTATGAGATTGTAAAATTGTGAAATCGCCGCTTTTTCCATTGACGTCAATGGACGTTATATCGACGTTACAGGAATTCCCGTATAGCTGCAACTTTTTTGCCCTCTGACCCGTGTGCAAAATTATCTTCTATTGCCCAAGACCTTCACGTTTCTGCCCTTGGCCATTTCTCCGCACTCCATCTAGGAAGAAGATTTTTTAGACCCGATTAGTCCCTTTTCTTTTTTTTTAAATGTTTATTTTATGATCTCGTGCATTTACTACATTATTGAAAGCTCAGTGTGTTTTTTTCCTTTTCTCCTGCACTATTTTCCTCTTTTTAAGTGCGTAAATAAAATTTCACCATCATCATCATTGTTTCGTTTCGTACCTACAAAGTCTTAGAGCTTTTTCGGCTTAGCAGAGTCTTGACAGTCACGCAACGCAATCTTCGCCGTATGCTTCAAAGTCCGTCAACAACTCTTTCACAAATAAGGACAAGAAAAGTTTCAAAGTATTATTTTTCCAAGACACGGAGCGTGTTCCATCCTACTTACCGTAGTTACTACGCATGACGTCACGAATTCTGGCTTTTTGCCGTCAAGGCTGGAACGATTTTTCTATTTTCCAGCAGGATCTCACGCCAGGTGCGAATCCGACCAATCACGTTCCAGAGATGCGTAGTTACTACGCTTACCACGCTCCCGAGCATGGTAAGCAAATAGTAACTATTAGTTACTATTCCGACAAGGTTGGAACGGTACTTTTCGTGAGGATGGAACGGAAATAGTAACTAATAGTAACTATTGTTACAAGGGTGGAACACGCTCACGGTAGACCATCAGGTATACCTTCTGTTGTTTACTTTTATTTTGTTTGGTTTCTCCACTTTTTTTAACCAAGACGCGTTTAATTTTCAAATATTTTGCGTTCAGCCGTCGGAGAGAGGAAAGGAATCGCTAATTTCTTGAGGAAAGTAATGGTGTACTTGCAAACGCTATGGATGAGCCAATTTATCGTGAAAAGATCATTTCTAGTAAGAGTTGTGCTTTAAGTGAATAAACGATTTCTTACTAGACCGTTGGATCTCAATCTGGTTCAGTTAGACTTTAAGCTAACTGCAAGTTTGCGTTGCGAGACTCACAAAAAAAATGCCCGTTCGAAAAAGCCGTAAAAAGTCGTAGGTGCACAACGAAACAATGGAGGACGGCGGTGATTTCAGAAGCTTCTAATTCCACACATGAGCTGTGCATATTATGAAAGGCAGAAAAAGCGTCCTTCAAAATAATTTCAACTAGATGATGAAAATGCAGAAAATCTGGTCCGTAAAAGCTAACGGTATGTTCGCAGCATAAAGAAAGCGGTACACAATTTGTTTCCGCTGTTGCGAAAGTCCTACGGCTAGTGCCAAGTCGATTGCTGGAGGTTTGGATGAGTAAGTACCAGTGGTCCTTCGTGGCCTAATATCAACAACAAATAAGAAGTAGAACCCCGTCTCCCAATCTCTGTAATACCACGCGAAGTCGAACAGATTCCCGTTGCAAACGAGCGATGCGTAAGAGCTACTCGGAATATCACCTCAACAAGCAGCTCATCGCTGTAGACCCCCGGAGAAGAAAAGTCGACTATTGTCAACTAGGTTGTCTACCATCGTTACGTCACGACTGACGCACTGCAGAGGTGGGCATCCACGCCTGCTACAATTTTCTCGTCTCAAATGCGCAGCGGCAAAGAGGGAAGTAGACGGGCGTCAACTCAAAGCTCAACATGTAGTTCCAGCTCTTCTCAGTATTGTCGGGGTAACGGGTATGCATAGTCGGTGATCGGGATCAAAGACGGAGGTTCTATTGGCCTATCTGTTCTTGGTAATATCAAATCGCCCTCACACATTTTCCAAAGAATGACAAATTTTCAAATTGGAGCAAATTCTGAAAGGTGTTTTCTAGTTCCCTATTGTAACATCTGCTAAACCAACTCCGTTCTCTTCAATCCCAGAGGAATTCGGGGAGCAATATTTTCCTTATTCTAATTCCACCGAATAGACTGCACGTTATTGGAAAAAATAATTTCAGGCTTCAGACATTTGGCGTCATTGCACTATGGTTGGAACTATAGACCATATCAAACCAGAAATAATAAGACCAAAGGTTTCGATGGGATCCCAAAAATGTAATATTTTATCCAGACAATTGGGTCTTGTAGATATCCGGTCCTGGCCAGACTCCTTGAACATTTGTACGGCACTTGCAGCCTCTGGCTCAAGTGCCATATACCGATCGCAATACCGTCTGTCGGTCGGGCAGACTGTCCCAGGATTGCGAGTTGGGTTATTTCCAGATGTGATAAGACGATGAAGCTTGGCAGGGATATTAGGGACCCAACCAAACTAACTTGGAAATTATCAGTTTCCCGATCCGACCTTCTGGGGCGAGGGGGAGTAGAAGGACGGGGAATCCGGAAAATTCAGCCGTGCATAACTTTCGAACGGGAAATCCGATTCGAATAAATCTCAATAACCGAATAAAAGAAATGTCTCTGATGTCACATTTAAAGTCCGGACCCGATTCGACAACTGTGGGGGATTTGGGTGGGGGGAAGACCGGAAATCTGCAGAAACGGTTAGAATGGAGGGATCGGAGTGAAACTTGCTGGGAAGAACAAGCACCAGCTTTTGATAAATCGTTCATATATGGAATGGATTCGGACACTTTTGGGGTAGGGTAGGGTGGAGGGGGTTTCCCGGAATATTGAGTCATGCGTAACTTCAGACCGGGTGATCGGATTCCAGTGAAATTTAATAATTGAACAGATGACATGACTCTGATGTTCTTTTTTTTTGGGGGGGGGATGGCTGGATAATAGGTGACCCGCTTAGACTGGAGAGATCGGGGTGGAATTTGGTGGGAATAACAAACAAATGATCTCGATAAATCATTTACAGATCCGGATTGGATCTTGACACCGGATTGGATCTGGACACTGAGGGGGAAGTTGGAGGGGGGGGACGGTACTTCAGATGTACTAGGACGATGAACTTGGCAAGAACATTAGGGATTCGACAAGATTGGCTTGGAAATCGTCACTTCCCAAATCTGACCATTTCTTAAAGTACTATTCTTGACCGCAAAGTAATCAAAATATGTTTATTCAAACAATGTTTACAACGGATACGTCAGCTATGATTTTTCATCAGCGATATTTCGGCCCTTCTTGGCAAGGGTCCTCGTCAGGCTGTCAATCTTCTGGTTCAACTTCGGGGAAGGATTACAGGTTTGTTTCCTTCCCCGAAGTTGAACCAGAAGATTGACAGCCTGACGAGGACCCTGCCAAGAAGGACCGAAATATCGCTGATGAAAATCATAGCTGACGTATCCGTTGTAAACATTGTTTGAATAAATGTTTCAAAGTCAGCTTGGGCTCAAAGAATATTCAAAATATGTTTAAGCAAACTACACATTTTCATGATCTCGATCAGCCCATGATCATTTTTGCTTCAAGGGTTTTGCTTAGAAATGAATTTCTAGCTCCCTTAAAGTGCGTATCTTAACCGCAAAGTAAAAAAAAGTAGCCTACTTTTGATCAAACGATACATTTCGGCCCAAGATAAATCTCTTGCACCCTTAAAGTGCGCATCTTAACCGAAAAGTAAAAAGAAAAGCTTTTGACCAGACGAATGACCCCCAAGGATCCATCATCGTTTTTTTTCTATTTTTCTCTCTTTGCCAAGCGATACATTTTTGTAATTTCCAAGGGCCCTTGATCATTCTTATCTAGTCTAGTGTTTTGCTTGCAAACGATCAGAACAAACCCAAGAATTTGCAAATTCCTACTTTCATCCTCGCGAACCAGCCCTGCAAGTGCCATATGAGCTTCCTCTTGTTTTTATTAAAATCTAGAAACAGGTTAAGGCCAATGGCTAATCATCCGAGAAGACAAAGTTCAGATCTGGATTCAGCATGTGTGTTTACCACTATACGTCATACCTACTTTGCCGAAACTGATCATAACTTCCTGCTTTACTTCTGCCAAATTTCCGGTTTCGGACGGATTCCGGTTGAACTACTTGTCCGTCAAAAACTAAAGCTCAAACACGAATTCAGCGTATCTTCTTACACACCACTGGACGCTGACACGTTCCGTAAACAGAACAAACGTGGCAAGCGTTATAATTGGTGTATTGCCAACAGAGGAGACAGGATACACTTATGAAGTGTAGAACCTCGACATACTACTGAAGTAAAATGAATTAATACCTATCACGTGTACGACGTGTACTTTAAGCCGCGTTCACAAGCATGCCTAGCCAAGCCCAGGTGCCTAGGCACGTGTCCAAGCTTATCCAGGCATCGAGTTTTAGAGCTTGGAACTCCGTGCCAGGCCCAAAATCTGTGCCTAGGCGTGGGTGTGAATGGTGACGCTAAGCACGTGCCTAGGCATTCGTGCTTGGCTAGGCATACTTGTAAACGGGGTTTTAGTGATGTACATTGCACTGCATATAGCAGCAACCGTTATTGAAGGCAGTCGAGACAGTCAATCCAGTAATGGTTTTTTCTTCCAAGGTCATAAAAACGTAGAAACGACAACTTTCCACCGTTTTTAATGGAAGGAATAACATTATGTGGTTATTATGATCTACAACCCATGCTCGTGCTAGAAAGGTGTAAAACTAACAAATGGCTGCTTACGAGCGTTCCCTTTTTCATAGTTATCATTTATCATCCAGATCTGACTTTGTGTTTGCGTGTCTAGGCAATCTCTATTAAGGGCGAGGGGTTTGACACGCGACCTTGTCCGAGTACATCCACTGTCACGTATGTCTTAATACTCCATAAGCCCAAGCTCACTTGGAGTCATATGCCTATATTACAAAACGACGCAAAATGGAAAAGTCAGCTACGCTTTTCCTTAGCAATATTTAGGCCCTTCTTGGCAATGGTCCTCGTCAGGCTGATGGTGGAAGAAAACGAACGCGCACGAAAAGTTTCAACAATTTTGTTTTCGGATCCCAAAACGTAAGTGGAGGGATACCTATGACATCGTAAAAAATGTCCGTCTATCCGTCCGTCCGTCTGTAAGCCCGATAACTCCCGAAGGGTATGAGATATTTGATGAATCTTGGTGTGGTGAATGAATCTTGGTGAATCTTGGTCTTTGGGTCAAGGAAGAGGTCGAGTTCTTAGATCGGCTCTATAGTCGATTTAGAGGTAAAATAGATTCTGAAACAGAACATGAAAACCATTTTCTCGCCGGACAAGTTGTTCGCCCGGAGTCCGACCAAAACCGGAAAGTTTGTTAAAGTAAAATTTTTATATAAAGTTGATTAGATATTCGATTTAGGAGTAAGAAGACATGCTGAACATTCATATGAAAATAAATTTCTTGTCGGACAAGTAGTTAGCCAGGAATCCGTCCGAAACCGGAAAATTTGTTAAAAGGAAAAGTTTTACCTGAAGTTGATTAGACATTCAATTTAAGGGTAAGAAGACATGCTGAATTCGCTTTTGACAATCGGACATACAGTTCACCCGGAATCTAGCTCAAACCGGAATTTTTTTTTTAAAGTTAAAGTTTTATCTGAAGTTTGTTAGATGTTCCATATAGGGGCGAGGTGAAACGCTGAATTCAATTTTGAGTTTAAGTTTTTGCCGGACAAGTAGTTCGCCCGGAATCCGGTCGAAACTGGAGATTTAGCAGAAGTAAGGCAGGAAGATTTGATAAATTTCGTCAAAGTTGATATGACGTATAGCCTAGGGGTAAATACACACACGGTGAATCCATATCTGAACTTGGTTTTCTCAGATGATTAGCCATTGACCTTCTTCAGTTTCTAAATCTTAATAGTAAAAATGTTCAAGGAGTCTGGCGCTGACCGGATATCAACAAGACCAAATTGTCTGGATCAAATAGTAAATTTTTGGGATCCCGTCAAAACCTTTCGTCTTGTTCTAATGGGAAGACTTGGCGGGTCAGCAGGCCACAACATACGATATTTATTTATTTGCTAGAAGCATCATTTGTTTATTGCAGGTTCGTTTCCTTCCGCCAACAACCTGACGAGGACCATTGCCAAGAAGGGCCGAAATATCGCTGAGGAACACTGTAACTGTTTTGTGTCATTTCGAAATATAGGCTACATAGCCTACACATATATAAATACATATACTCAATTTCAGTTTTCAATTTTGTTTGACTATATGTAAAGACAAAATACAAAATTAACAAAGTGTTCCTGCCAGGAAAGCAGAAAAGGAGTGCTTGGCTAAAGCAGAGCATCAACATTAGCCGATATTAATTAAAATAAAACGAACAGGAGTCAACTAACTGACTGACCTATACCAAGAAAAGGGAAATACAGAAGAGAAGAGAGGAAAAACAAGACCAAAGGTTTCGATGGGATCCCAAATATTCAATATCTGATCCAGACAACTGGGTGTTGTCTTAGCCAGATCCAGTCTTCGCCAGACTCCTTGAACATTTTTACAATTAAAATTCAGAAACAAATTAAGGCCAAATAGCTAATCACCTGAGAAAACTAAGTTCAGGTTTGGATTCAGCATGTGTGTTTACCCCTATAAGTCATATCTGTTTTGACGAAAACTTCCTGCCACTTCTGCCAATTTCCCGGTTCCGGCCGAACTCCAGAACTACTTGTCCGGCGAAAAAAGAAAGCTCAAATACGAAATCAGGGTATCTTCTTTCCCCAGTAATGAACATCTAATCAACTTCAAATAGAAATTTAGCTTATAACAAGTTTTCCGATTCCAGCCGGATTCCGGTCGAACTATATGTCCGGGTAAAATATGATTGTCATACAGGGACTCAGCATCTCTTCTTACCCCTAAATCGCTTATCTAATCAACTAAAAATAAAACTTTGACTTCCAACAGATTTCCGGTTTTGGTCGGATTCCGGACGAACTACATGTCCGGGTAGAAAATTGTTTTCACATAAGTGTTCAGCATGTCTTCTTGCCCTAAATCGAACATCTAATCAACTCCAAATAAAACTTTTAATTTTGACACTTTCCGGTTTGGGCCGGATTCCGGTCGAAATACTTGTCCGTCGAGAAAACAGTTTTCACCATCGTCTTCAGCATGTCTTCCTACCTCTAAATCGAACATCTAATCAACTTCAAATAAAACTTTTACTTTCAACAAACTTTCCGGTTTGGGCCGGATTCTGGGCGAAATACTTGTCCGTCGAGAAAATAGTTTTCACCATCGTCTTCAGCATGTATTCCTACCCCTAAATCGAACATCTAATCAATTTCAAATAAAACTTTTACTTTCAACAAACTTTCCGGTTTGGGCCGGATTCCGGGCGAAATACTTGTACGTCGAGAAAATAATTTTCACCATCGTCTTCAGCATGTCTTCCTACCCCTAAATCGAACATCTAATCAACTTCAAATAAAACTTTTACTTTCAACAAACTTTCCGGTTTTGGCCGGATTCCGGGTGAACTACTTGTCCGATGACAAAACAGTTTTCACCATCGTGTTCAGCATGTTTTCTTACCCCATAATCGACTATCACATTAGCTGTTTCAAAATATTTTGTTTGTCCCTTAATTTGAATCCCCTCCCCCACCCCTAAATGTCGAGCTACAAAGCCCATCTACGAACTTGACTGGTCCGACGACCCAACGAACCCTCACACCAAGTTTCATCAAAATATCTCATTCCCTTCGAGAGTTATCGTGCTTACAGACGGACGGACGGACGGACAGACGGACAACTTTTGCGATGTCATAGGTATCCCTCCACTTACGTTTTGGGATCCCAAAAAAACATATGGTTTATGTTATGGGTTAAAGAAACAGAAGATCGGTTAAAGAAACATCTCCTTGAGGGTAGTTGGTGAGTGGAGGTTTGGAAGACGAGAGAGGACAAATTGACAAGTTTATTAATTAATTTTTAGTTTATTTTAGTGAAGGTTTGATTAGAATATGGTAGTATTTGTGTACTGGTTGCGTTTTTCGAGCACGTTTGTGCTTTGTTTGTAACCAGTCGTCAAGCCGGAATGATTTTTTTAGTAAAGTTGTTGAATCCTGAAGTTCAATATTAAAAACAAGAGCTACGAGCTCATATGGCACCTTACGAGTAGGCTGTACAAGAAAGTAGATGAAAACGTCACAAAATACACCCGCCATCCAAAAAGGCGGTTCGTAAATAGAAATAGGATATTTAGTTTCACTCATTTCTGAGCAGTTCCGGCATCGTCTCGATTGCAAATGCACATGACTGTTCAAACTTTCATCCCAATAAATCCATTTGTTTGATCCCTAGACGTGCTACACGATTTCCGGTACTCACTCTATTTCCACCTACCGTGGCCGAATCTGGTTCGGAAGATATAAAAAAATCGACCACCTAAAGCATCTTCATTTATGCATGCATGTCTACCAAGTTTCACTCGAATCTGAGCATTTTTGGAAAGTTCCGGTACCCCCCCCCCCCCTTCCCACCAACGTTGTCGGAGCCGGTTCGGGCCCAATCTCTTAATTCCCTCATCAAGTTTGACTGAAATTGGAGCATAGCCTATCTGCAAGTTTCCAGTACCCCCCCCCCCCCCTACCTTGGCCGAATCCGGCCCAGACGCCAAATAACAAATCTAGGCCGCATAAACTCGGCACTGTCGAATTGCATCTCATTCGGTCCATCCGTTTGGTTTTTGTGCATGTCAAAAGTCCCCCCACCCCCAATTCCCCTAATCGTGGTCGCATATGGTTCGAACGCATGTTTTACATGTCGAGGCCATCGATTCGTATCACCCATGAAGTTTCACTCGAATCAGACCACTCGTTCGCAATTTATAGAAGTCCATATTTCTCTTCTCTTGCTCCCCCAAAAATGCTCCGGTCTAGGAACGGAAGTTTCCGGGGGTATGTTGTGTCAGGTTTTTAAGTCAAGATAATTCGGGTCGCTAATATGCCTGCAAAGTTTCGTTGTCGTTTTACATCTGGAACTATTCTAACTCACGACTACCGGAATTCCAGGAAACCCCCTCCAACTCCCCCCACAGAGCCCCGAAACCATCTGGCTCCGTCAATTTCATCTAGGCCTAATGCTTGTTCCATCCATTAAGTTTCGTCCCAATCCCTCTGCTTTTAGAGTTTCCCCCCCCATCCCCACAGGTATCGGACCCGACCCGGACGTGACACTGAACGTCCGAGGCGATAGCTCACCAGACAAGTTTCATTCAAATCCGATCACCCGCTCAAAAGTTATGCACGCCACTAGATTCCGGACTCCCCATCCACCCACTCCCCCCACGATGGTCGGGTCGGAAAAACGGCTGTTCTCAAGTCAATCTGTTCGGATCCCTGACATACCTGCCAAGTTTCATCGCCCTAGGACATCAGGAAGTATGCCGAACTCGCGGGATCGCTAGAAATCCGGACCCCCACCCCAACTCCCCCACAGTGCCCTGATCCGGTCCGGTTATGTCAATGACGTGTCTAGGACCTGTGCTTGTTTTTCCCACCAAGTCTCATCCCGATCCCTCCACTTTAAGCGTTTCTCAAAATTTCCGGTTCCCTCCTCCAACTCCCCCCAGTGTCATCGGATCCGGCCCGGATTTAAATTGAGGTGTCTGAGACACAAGGTCATCCTAAATATCAATTTTCATCAAGATCCGATCACCCGTTCAAAAGTTATGCACGCCACTAGATTCCGGACTCCCCATCCACCCACTCCCCCCACGATGGTCGGGTCGGGGAAACGGCTGTTCTCAAGTCAATCTGTTCGGATCCCTGACATACCTGCCAAGTTTCATCGCCCTAGGACACCAGGAAGTATGCCGAACTCGCGGGATCGCTAGAAATCACGACCCCCACCCCAACTCCCCCACAGTGCCCTGATCCAGTCCGGTTATGTCAATGACGTGTCTAGGACCTGTGCTTGTTTTTCCCACCAAGTTTCATCCCGATCCCTCCACTTTAAGCGTTTCTCAAAATTTCCGGTTCCCCACCCCAACTCCCCCACAGTGCCCTGATCCGGTCCGGTTATGTCAATGACGTTTCTAGGACCTGTGCTTGTTTTTCCCAGCAAGTTTCATCCCGATCCCTCCACTTTAAGCGTTTCTCAAAATTTCCGGTTCCCTCCTCCAACTCCCCCCAGTGTCATCACCCGTTCGCAAGCTAAAAATACCTCAAATTTTGGCTTCACCCTCCCTCCACTCCCCCCCCCAGATGGTCGAATCGGGGAATTGATGATTTCCTATTTAAGCTGGTCGGGTCCCAGACATGCCTGTCAAATTCCATCGTCCCAGCACATCAGGAAGCACGGAACTCGCGGGATCACTACAAATTCGGACTTCTCCCCCCCCCCCCAACTCCCCCAAAGTGAGCGGATCCGTTCCGGTTATATCAGTCACGTATCTAGGACTTTTGCTTGTACTTTCCACCAAGTTTCATTCGGATCCCTCCAATCTAAGTGTTTTCCAAGATTTCCGGTTTCCCCCTCTAACTCCCCCCAGTGTCACCGGATCCGGTCTGGATTTAAAATGGAGGGTCTGAGACACGAAGTCCTTCCATGTATTAAGTTTCATGAAGATCCGATCACCCGTTCGTAAGCTAAAAATATCTCATTTTTCCTATTTTTTCCGGATTCCCCCTCCCTCCACTCCCCTCCAGATGGTCGGATCGAGGAAGCGACAATTTCTAATTTAATCTGGTCCAGTTCCTGATATGCTTGCCAAGTTTCATCGTCCTAGCTTATCTGGAAGTGCCCGAACTAGCAAAACCGGGACCGACAGACCGACAGACCGACTGACGGACAGAAATAACAATCGCTATATCGCCCTTGAGTAAGCTCAAGTGCCATAAAAATTAGAATACACCTACCATTGTAGCCTATATATGTACATACATAACATAATCAATATATGTTGTCTATGCGTGGTACATATATTTGATCCATCGTATGCTTATTTTGAGGGATCAAAAATAAAACCATCATCATCATCACGTACCGAATGTAATCTAATATAGGTCCGAACAGATGGCGTACCTACGTCACTGAAGGATACACGACCGACCGGGTGCCAGTAATAAACCAAACAAAAATCTGCGAGATTTGCTGTGAGCAGGATATTAAACTAAACAAGAAACCGAATTTTGTTTTACCCCTCCCCCCACAATTTGAGTTTGCACCGCTTGATGCACGCTCATGGCCCGCGGATGACCGGTTTAAGCCCTGAAACCCTAATCAACCCCGGAAAGAAGTCCGGAAACGACCCAACACTTCTGAAGCTGAAGTGAATAGCTCCATAGCGCCTTGTTCAATCCTGGAACTAAGACCAGATACTTAAGGGAACCCTCGTACTTATTCTGCCAGTTAAACTCTAGATCCTCTATGGGACTGTAAGCTTCAGAAATCTCCCCCCTTCGCCATCAATTGGCTTTTCAGTGCTTCTCGGCCAAGCCCGGTTTACCAGTTAAACAGCGATATCTTTGCCGGCAGCTTCGAGGTCCACCGACAACATTGTCGGCGGCACCGAAACAGAAAAGCGGCACCGAAACAGTCGGCGGCACCGAAACAGTCGGCGGCACCGAAACAGAAAAGTCATTACTCGATTTGGACTAATAGACGTGCCCTCTCGGATTCAGACTTCTAGTGATGACCTGTGTAAGAAGAACGTTAACTTGATTCACGCTTACGACCCTCTGCGGACATTATTTCTAACTGATACTGATTAGCTTGTTCATGATGTTTTGTTTAGTTTGTTTATTGTTTTTTTTTTCGTTATTTATCGTTTTGTTTCTTTCATAATACTCCGTATTTTGTGTTTTACACTTTACGGGTAATACAAATTATTCATTCATTGTCAGAAGTTTTATAACAGAGAACACAAGGATGCGTGGTTTCAACAGACAACACTTGGGATGTAATCGGTTATTGCGACAAGGGTTATACATAAAATATTGTACATAACAAGCATTGCCGGGTAGAGCTGAAAACCGCCAAAAAAGCATATGGTATGCTGAATTCTCCGATATCATGAAGACAAACAAAAAAGTCAGCAGATGCTTTTATGGCATTTTTTCTGCTCTTCCTGGCAATGCTTATTATGCATAGCATTGCATGCATAACGTCTGTCGCGACAAAAGATTACATCCCAAGTGTTAGCTGTCGAGTGTTGTCTGTTGAAACCGCGCATCCTTGTGTTATCTCTTATGAGACTTCTGACAGTGAACTGTTTCAAATAGGTCACAAAAATAGACACAGTTATTTGTTATTTTAAAGTGTTTTAATTGCGTAGTTAGTTTTCTTTGTTTTGTCTTCAGAAAGTGTGCTGAATCTTTAGTTTGTATTTGATTTGCATGATATTTTTGTACCATGGCCCGTTGGGCTTTCCTTGTACAATGCATACATACATATAAGAGCATGAGAAGCTTCACTTTCTTTTTTATTTCGTTTAGGACGACTTGGTATGTCAGCAGGTCTATCTTACCCCGGATACCTTTTCGTTTGCTTGGTTTTCCCACTTTTTAACCACGGCGCGCAAAGTTTTCAAATATTTTGCGCTGAATCTCCGCTTCAGAGGTCTGGACAGAGTCGAGAGCCACCAATAAGAAAATAGCTAATTTCAAGGGGGAGGTATTAGTATTTTCGAAAAGCGAAATTTGTGAACCATCTTATCGTGAGAAAATTATTTTTATTTATTATGTTTATGCTGTAATTTAAAGAGGATTTTCGCCATATTCCAGAATAATTGCCCGCAAAGATCAAAATTCGTCGCAAAAGCCACATGGTACCGTTCCAAAGCGAAAATTTCTGAACCATCTTATCGTGAAACAAAATATTTTTAGTCTTGTGCTTTAAGGAGGATTTTCGCCATATTCCAGAAAAAATGCCCGCATCGAGCGAAATTTAACGCAAAAGCCAGAGGGAACCTGGTCCCAGTGTCGCTTTCTAATTCCCACGACCTCGAAAACCCACGAAAAAAATTGAACACCGTCGCTTAATGGATTGTCAGTTGAATTCTGAACTTTATTCTGTTATAACAATAACACTCTCATATACATTTTCCAAGTTCCCGAAACTTAATTTAATTTTTTTCCCAAACTTTCACCTTTCCACCAGGCTTCTGGAAACACTTTATTGGGAACACTGCTTCTGTCTCTGGTGCGAAAATCCCTACGATAGTTAAAAGGAAATCTCCCCAGTGCAATAACAATAAATGGTGTTGTACTCAAGCTCAAGCAGGTTGAGGAAGTGCGGTACCTAGGATTCATTCTTGATCAGAACCTGAGCTGGAGAAGACACGGTGATGTGGTTGCATGTAAGGTAGCGCGTGGCCTTGGGATTTTAAGACGTTTTCAGCATTTTTTACCCTATCATGTTTTAATTCTTTTATATCATTCTTTGATTGCGCCGTATATAAATTATGGATGCATGATTTGGGCTAGTAATTTTACGTGCAATTTCAAACGAGTGCAGATTCAGCAAAAAAAAGCAGTGAGATTAATTGGTAAGTACGATACGGGAGTTCTAAGTACTGAGTCAATTTTTAGGAAACTTAAGATTTTGAAGGTAGGTCAAGCTAGAGATTTCCAAATTGGTATTTTTGTGTTTCAGAGTCTGAATGGTTTCGCACCTGATGTTTTTAGTAATTTTTTTCGTTTCAACTCGTTTTATCACGGACATGCTACGAGGCATGCTGGAGACCTGGTAAGTGAGCCAAGAAGTACGGTTCGTTCTAGCCATGTGGCAAGGCATTCAGGTACGGTGGTCTGGAATACTTTTCCAGACTCAATTCGAGAAGCGGAAAGTGTACCGCAGTTTAAAAATCGGTTAAAGAAACATCTCCTTCAGGGTAGTTGGTGAGTGGAGGGTTATGAAGACGAGAGAGGACAAATTGACAAATTAATTAATAAATTTTTAGTTTATTTTATTGAATGTTTGGTTAGAATAAGATAGTAAATGTGTACTGGTTGCGTTTTTCAAGCGCGTATGTGCTTTGTGTGTAACCGGTCGTCAAGCCGGAATGATTTTTTTTTTAGTAAAGTTGTTGAATCCTGAATCCTGAAGACAAAAGAAGTAACGAAAAGTCGCGTAAGTGTGTACAGACGACCCCGCGGCAAGCATTCGGCATGTGGCCAGATCACTTGCCTGATCACGGCTAACAAGACCCCATGTTTCAATGGGGTCCCACAAATTTAATATTTGATCCAGGCAATTGCGTCTTCGAGATATCCGGTCTTCGCCGGACTCCTTGAACATTTTTACTATCAAAATTCAGAAACAGATTAAGGCCAATAGGTAATCATATGAGAAAATCAAGTTCAGATACAGATTCAGCATGTGTTTTTATACGCAGGGCCATATCTAGGGGGGGGGGGGTAGGGGGTTGACCCCCCACCCCGAAACATACAAAAATGCTAATTTTTATAGGATTTTTCCTCTGATCTATGTCTTTTTTGTACTGTTTTGTGCGACCCGCAGGCAACCCCCCCCCCCCCCGAAAGGCAAACCCCCCTCCAAAATAAAATTCCTGGATACGGGCCTGCCTATACGTCATATCTACTTTTGACGAAACTGATCAAAACTTCTGCCAAATTTCCGGTTTGAACCAGATTCCCTGTGAACTACTTGTCCGACAAAAAAGTAAAGCTCAAAACTAATTCCGTACCCCTATATCGAACCTCTAATCAACTTCCGATAAACATTAACTTTTAAAAAAAATTCACGTTTTGGCGAGATTCCGGGCGAACTATTTGTCCGGCAAGAAAATAAGTGTCATGTATGGATTCGGCATGCCTCCTTACCACTACATCGACCCTCTGATCAACTTCCGATAAAAACTTTACTTATAACAAGTCTTCCGGTTTCATCCGGAACTTTATGTCGAAGTAGAAAATGATTGTCTTACACGGATTCAGCATGTCTTCTTATCCCTAAATCGAACATGTAATCAAATTCAAATTAAACTTTACTTTTAACAAATTTTCCGATTTTGGCCGGGTTCCGAGTGAACTAGTTGTCTGGGAAAATGATTGTCATATACGGATTCACCATGTCTTCTTACCCCTGAATCGAGCGTTTTTATCAACTTCAAATAAAACTTTCACTTCTAATCAATTTTCCGGTTCTGTCCGGATTCCCGGACGAACTAATTCCCGGCGAGAAAATATGTTACATATATGGATACAGCATGTCTCCTTACCCCTAAGATCGACTATCGTTGATATAACAGAGCTTTCAATGACTTTTGCAACTGGAACAAAATAATAAAAAAAAATGATTCAAAAAGTGAAAAAATGGAAATTGAGAGAATTTATATTGAGAGTCGTTCTAATAACTACGGGGAAAGAAAAGTAAAAGTTAGATTACGTGAAGTTAGAAAAAAATAAACCAAAATAACGTCACTGGGGGAACGAGGATTAGCCACAAAAAGTACGAAATGTGATTTCCTAGTTTTGTTTTAAATATTACAAAAATAATTGAAATTACAAAAGATTCTACGCAAAAAAAAACACACAGTATTATTAAATGACTGAACATCAACGCCCAAAATAACTGACACTGAGCGAGGAACATTACACCCATTTCGAGACAGACAGCCCCCTCCTCCCCCAAAGAAGAATCTCTTCACCGACAAAGAGGTAATGACTATTGGGAGGGACCTTCAAAAGAATGTCAGGGTAAACGATTAATGATAGCGTTTCCAAAGGGGGAACTCAATCGCGGCGAGTGATCTCATTGTGATATTCACACGATCTGCACTTGTATCCGTCAATACAGACAACACTGATGATCAGAGGTAAACCGTGAGGGGGGCAAGGTATATTAACAAAAGAGGCAAAAGTGGGGCAAGAACTTAGGCTTACAGGCGTAATGGTTTCGCACGACAAGTGGGAGTACTTGTGGCCGAGTCCCTCTCCCCCTCCCACCAATTTACATGTGTGGGGAGTACAATTATGTAAAAAGGAAGTGAAAACTCAGAAGGAGGTTACATCTAGGTATATTCAATTATAAATATATATATGTATATTTAAGTACATTTGTCAGTATATTTAGCACTAAGCACAATTTTGTTCAAGTGCCCTTTTCCTCAGCCTATGTGCGAATCTACGCAATGAATGTTTACACTGTCAGAAGTTTCATAACAGATGACACATGGATGCGCGGTTTCAACAGACAATACTAGGGGTGCTGTCTGATGTGATTTTTAAATCATTATGGCTTATCATCATGATATCAGATAAGTCAGCAGATGCCTTTTCGACGGTTTTCGGCTCTTCCTGATAGTGCTTAAAGCATAACATTTAAGGCACAACGGCTCCTCCTGCAAATACTTGTTATGCATAACATTTAATGCATAACGTTTTCATAATCACAACAGATAACATCCCAAGTGTTTCCTGTTGCATTCTTGTGTTACCTGTTATGGAAGTTCTTACGTTGTACCCATCTACACATTTACACATTTTTACCTCATGTCTACATATTTCTTTAAAAAAAAAAGTAAAATCCGAAGCACTTTCGCTTTTGCAACGTCCAAAACTCCCCCACCAATACACCAGGTCAAACCAACTGGTAAGCTACGACCGTGGGGACATCTAGTAGCATGATTCGGAAACTCGGACAATTGGAAGTTCAGAAGAGATCTTAACAAGAAAATTCGACAATTTGTTGAAGAATAGCTATTTAAAAACAAGAGCTACGAGTTCTTATGGCACTTGTCACGAGTAGGTGGTGTGAGAAACGAGAAAGTAAATCTGAGCATTTTTTATGAAATTCCAGTAGGCCTACTGCTCCCCACCGTGCTCGGTTCCAGTCCCCCAACTCCCCCAAGCATAGCTGAATAGGTTCGGAGACATACTTTATATATCTAGATCATCAGTTCTTTACAACCCATAAAGTTTCATCTGAATCAAACCATTTGTTCACAACCTACGGAAGTCAGTAATTTCCGGATTCCCCCTCCCTCTACTCCCCGAAAAATTGTCGGCCCCAGGTACGGAAGTCTTTCTAGGGCATTGTGTCGGGTCCTTAAGTCTATTTGGTCGGGTCACTAATATGCCTGTCAAGTTTTATCATCCTTTGCACATCTGGAAGTATGCTAACTCGCGATAACCGGAATTCCGGGAAAAACCCTCCAACTCCCCCCCCCCAAAGAGCCCCGATATGATCTAGTTCTGTCAAGAAAGTATTTAATGCTTATGCTTATTCTTCCCACCAAATTCCATCCAGATCCCTCTACGCTAAGCGTTTCACAAAAATTCCGGTCACCCTTCCAACCCCCCCCCCCCTAGTATCGGATCCGATTCGGACTTGGCATGGTATCTGAGACAATAGCTCTTTCCACTTGCCAAGTTTCATTCAAATCCGATCGCCCGTTCAAAAGTTGTACATGCCACTAGATTCCAGATTCTCCATCCCTCCACTCCCCCCACGCTGTTCGGATCGTTCAAACGACTATTTTCAATTCGGTCTATTCGGATCCCTGATATCCCTGCCGAGTTCCATCATCCTAGTGCCTCGTGAAATACTGAACTCGCTGAATCACCAGAATCCCCCCCCCCAACTCCCCCCACAGTTCCCAAATCCGGTCCGGTTATGTCAACGATGTATCTAGGACTTGTAACTGTTCTTCTCACCAAGTTTCATCAAGATCCCTCCACTCTAAGCGTTTCCAATATTTCAGCCCCCCCCCCCCCTTCAGCTCCCCCCAAAGTAATAGAATCCTTTCCGGATTTTAATCGGGTCGTTTGGTGCACGGGTTCTTTCCTAATATCAAGTTTCATTAAGATCCGATCACCCGTTTAAAAGTTATAAATTCCTCCATATTCCGGATTCCCCCTCCCTCCACTCCCCCCAGATGGTCGGATCGGGAAAGTGACTATTTCCAACTTAATCATTTGGGGTTCCTGATATGCCTGCCAAGTTTCATCGTCCTAGCTCAAGTGGAAGTGCCCAAACTAGCAAAACCCGGACCGACCGACGGACGGACAGAAATTGCGATCGCTATATGGCACTTGGCCGAAGGGCAAGTGCCATAATAAATACTTAGCAGTAGACTATCCTTTCATTCGATTATTTGTTTCGAGTTTTAGGTCGTGTGGAGACGTTGCCGAGACGTTGACAACTTCATTGTTACGGAATTAGCAAAGAAAACAACCAAAGTTTTGTTCAGCAACATTTTGGTCGAAGGAAAAAGTTTACTGCAACAATTCACGTTGCCCAGGCAACGTAGGTCTACAGAATTACAAAATTATGAAAATATGAAATGGCTAATTTATATTTTACTATGTACAAAACAAAACAAAAATGCCGATCTCTAATCTTATCAACATTTAATACATTAAATAAGTCGAAAGAGTCCCAAAAGGAACGACTACGAGCATCCGGGTACGCGTCTTGGACTTTATTTTAACAGTAAAAGTTAGCGCAGCGATTTTTCTGATGGAGTCACAATTTTATATTCGGTTAATAATAATAATAATATAAAGCAACAGAAAAGGCGGTCGCCTCTAAATAACTAACTTAAACAGATTTGGAGTACAATCGAACTAATCAGAGTTACAAATCCTAGGTATAATTTTGATCGATTCAGCACTATACGCATCGTCAGTAAGGCTGTCCAATGATCAACAAC
Organism: Branchinecta lynchi; assembly: GCA_023053575.1. Classification (NCBI taxonomy): domain Eukaryota; kingdom Metazoa; phylum Arthropoda; class Branchiopoda; order Anostraca; family Branchinectidae; genus Branchinecta; species Branchinecta lynchi. The sequence continues at coordinate 13,607,737 of JAKZAP010000019.1, forward strand.
GCTGTTACCATAACACCACTTATTTAAAGTCCTTGTGGAATCTCGATTTTGCAAGCTGGTACCCCTTCCCCCGATGATGGCGGTTAATGCGTAAATCATATTGAATCGACCACTTCAAAGTTGTCATAACGTCCTTCGATAAATTTAATAATAATCATAATAATTTTATTTAAACCCTCTATACAAATACAATGTAAATGGTCGGAGGAGTTGGTAAAGAAACAAAAGAAAAAGAAAAAGAAAAGAGAATTACACAACACTAAGATACAAAATTTAGCTGCGATAACTAAAAATAACCACAACAAGAACAAACTTGAGTCACATGATTATACCAGACTAGCCAGTGGAAAATCGTGCAGTTTTCTACTTCCATTAATGAAACGACTGGTTAACTCATTCATTTTTTCACTTATTTCAAAAATATGAATGAAATGAAAAAATGATGAATGTCTCAATTAAGTCTCCAAGAAAATCTGTATGTGATGGAGGGGAGGGAAAGCACAACTTGGCTAATCTCAATTGCAAGGCGATGTCAAGTCACGGGTACCAATTGTCTTTTAATCATTGGTGAAAAAAAACAGTTGGTGAAAAGGACCAGCCAGTCGGTAAAATACCTTAATCCACCCCCGAAATCACTTTGAACAAGACCAAAGGTTTCGATGGGATCCCAAAAATTCAATATCTGATCCAGACAACTGGGTCTTGTCTTAGCCAGATCCAGTCTTCGCAAGACTCCTTGAACATTTTTACAACTAAAATTCAGAAACAGATTAAGGCCAAATAGCTAGTCACCTGAGAAAACCAAGTTCAGATTTGGATTCAGCCTGTTGTTTTACCCCTATAAGTCATATCTGTTTTGACGAAAACTTCCTGCCACTTCTGCCAATTTCCCGGTTCCGGCCGAACTCCAGAACTACTTGTCCGGCGAAAAAAGAAAGCTCAAAGACGAAATCAGGGTATCTTCTTTCCCCAGTAATGAACATCTAATAAACTTCAAATAGAAATTTAGCTTATAACAAAATTTCCGATTCCAGTCGGATTCCGGTCGAACTATATGTCCGGGTAAAATATGATTGTCATACAGGGACTCAGCATCTCTTCTTACCCTAAATCGCTTATCTAATCAACTAGAAATAAAACTTTGACTTCCAACAGATTTCCGGTTTTGGCCGGATTCCGGACGAACTACATGTCCGGGTAGAAAATTGTTTTCACATAAGTGTTCAGCATGTTTTCTTGCCCTAAATCGAACATCTAATCAACTCCAAATAAAACTTTTAATTTTGACAAACTTTCCGGCTTGGGCCGGATTCCGGTCGAAATACTTGTCCGTCGAGAAAATAGTTTTCACCATCGTCTTCAGCATGTCTTCCTACCTCTAAATCGAACATCTAATCAACTTCAAATAAAACTTTTACTTTCAACAAACTTTCCGGTTTGGGCCGGATTCCAGGCGAAATACTTGTCCGTCGAGAAAATAGTTTTCACCATCGTCTTCAGCATTTTTCCGACCCCTAAATCGAACATCTAATCAATTTCAAATAAAACTTTTACTTTCAACAAACTTTCCGGTTTGGGCCGGATTCCGGGCGAAATACTTGTCCGTCGAGAAAATAATTTTCACCATCGTCTTCAGCATGTCTTCCTACCACTAAATCGAACATCTAATCAACTTCAAATAAAACTTTTACTTTCAACAAACTTTCCGGTTTTGGCCGGATTCCGGGCGAACTACTTGTCCGATGACAAAATAGTTTTCACCATCGTCTTCAGCATGTCTTCCTACCCCTAAATCGAACATCTAATCAACTTCAAATAAAACTTTTACTTTCAACAAACTTTCCGGTTTTGGCCGGATTCCGGGCGAACTACTTGTCCGATGACAAAATAGTTTTCACCATCGTGTTCAGCATGTCTTCTTACCCCATAATTAACTATCACATTAGCTGTTTCAAAATATTTTGTTTGTCCCTTAATTTGAATCCCCTCCCCCACCCCTAAATGTAGAGCTACAAAGCCCATCTACGAACTTGACTGGTCCGACGACCCAACGAACCCTCACACCAAGTTTCATCAAAATATCTCGTTCCCTTCGAGAGTTATCGTGCTTACAGACGGACGGACGGACGGACGGACGGACAGACGGACAACTTTTGCGATGTCATAGGTATCCCTCCACTTACGTTTTGGGATCCCAAAAATACTTGGATTTACTAGCCGTAATGTCAGAATTAGTTTCATGACATTTTCAAAAGAATTATCAATTTCAATAAATATGAGATAAGACACCTGCTGCTGGATATTATAGAAACAAAACCAAATTTTTCGATGGGATCGCAAATATTGAATATTTATTGGACTACATGGTCCAACCAAGCGAATCTTGTAGATTTCCGGTCTTCGTCAAAGCCCTTCAACATTTTGCTATAACTTACAACCAAGTTCAGATATGGATTCAGCATGCATGTTTACTCTATGTCGATCTCTAATCGACTTCAGACCAACTTGAACACTTGACTAAATTTCTCATTTTAGCAGTAGCAACTGAATGAATGCAGAGCAAAAGAGCTGGTGACACTGACACTTTTCGACCCAAATTTCCGAGTTTTGCAAATTTTGCCAGCTTCTCCGTCAACGAGATAAAGTTTAAAAAAGGATTCAGCATGTCGCCTTACCCCGATACCGACTATCTAATCGATCTTTAGTTCGAAAGCTGCAACAGCATGTCTCCTCACCCTGTATCGACTACATCATTGGGTTTTAAAACTTCATGCTAAATTTCCGGTTGTGGTCGGATTCCGGGCGAACTACTCGTCGGGCAAGAAAATAATTTTCATTTTCGGATTCATTATGTCTTCTTTCCCCTAAATCCAACCGCTAATTAACTTGAGATTAAACTTTTACTTTGCAAAAATTTTCCGGTTTTGTCGGATTCCGGGTGAACCACTTGTAAGGCAAGAAAATAAATTTCGTATTAGGAATCAGCATGTCTCCTTAACTCTAAATCGAAGCTCTTTTTATAATTAAACTTTTACTTTTCAAAAAACTTTCTGGTTTTTGCCAGATACCGGGTGAACTAATTGTTCAGCGAGAAAATATTTTTCGTATTCGAATTCAGCGTCTCCTTACCCCTAAATCACGTATATCTCATTATCATTTAAAAAATATGTGTGCATCCCTTAATTTGAACCCCTTCCCCACCTCTTAAATATAGTCTAAGACTACAGAGCCCATCTTTAAACTTGACCTGTACTATGACCCAAAGAGTCCTCATGCCAAGTCTGACAAAATATCTCAACCCCTTCGAGAGTTATCGTGCTAACATACGGACAGACAGACAGACAGACAGACGGACGGACGGAAAACTTTTACGAGGTCGTAGGTATACCTCCACTTTCGCATCCCAAAATGTGTTATGAGCCTTTAAGTATTATATTTCTGCAAAGCATACCATATCGGGACTTAACATATATACTTGAAAGATCAAAATGGAAATATTCTGTAAGGTCAACATATCGCAAACCTGTTGAAGTGAAAAAAAAACAGTATGCTCCTAAATATTTGACGGAGCAAAACTGATAAGTCAGCTACTTTTTATTAGAGCTATATTTCGGCCCTTCTTGGCAAGGGTCCTCTTCAGGCTCAAGCCGCTCAAGCTGGAAAATGAAGTTCATTATGAAAAAGAAGTTCGGGTAAAAAATGATTGTCATATACAGACTCAACGTCTCTTCTTACCCCTAAATCTGTCATCTAATCAACTTCAGATAAAACTTCTGATTTTAACATGTTTTCCGGTTTTAGCCGGATTCCAGGCAAACTAGTTGCCCCGCCAGAAAATGGTATTCGCCGTCATGTTCAGCATGTCTTCTTACCCTGAAATTGAGCATTTAATCAACTTCAAATAAAACTTTTCCTTTTAACCAACTTTCCCTTTTTCGCCGGATTCCGGACGAACTACTTGTCCGGCGAGAAAATTTTCACCATCGTGCTCAGCATGTCTTCGTACCCCATAATCGACTATCACATTAGCTGTTTAGAAATATTTGGTTTGTCCCTTAAATGTAACCCCCTCTCCCACTCCCAAATGTAGGGCTACAAAGCCCATCTACGAACTTGACCTTACCCTTGACCTAAACAATCCTCACACCAAGTTTCATCAAAATATCTCATTCCCTTCGAGAGTTATCGTACTTACAGACGGACGTACTGACAACTTTTGCGATGTCATAGGTATCCCTCCACTTACGTTTTGGGATGTGTTTTCGCTATAAGTCAAGGGGTCTCGGAAATGGCTTAAAACAACCAAAACTGTGGGTTATTTGTTGAAAGCACAGCCTACTTTTAAAATATTAAAATATTTTAAAATACTGTAAGTTGAAGAGTAAATAGTGCGAGGGGTCCTTTAAAGAAGCGACCCGGCTTTTAAGTTTGCTTTATTTCTTATTCAACTATTTCAACACCAATTATGGACTAGCTGAACAGCGGGTGGTACACTGAAGCATAATTAAAGATTAACGAACATAGTCAACATGAAATGAAACGTAATCGAATTACATGTAGAGACACTGAAGATCCCAGTACAGTCACAGACTTACCGATTCGGAAAACATACAACGCGGGAGGTGAAACAGCAGGCCCGTATATTATTTTGTAAATGCTATGAACTTCTGACAGTGCGACTTCCACAGTCTGACTTCTGACGACACTAAGAGCGTGTTCCATCCTACTTACCGTAGTTACTACGCATGACGTCACGAATTCGGGCTTCTTGGCATCAAAGCTGGAACGCATTTTTCTATTTTCGTCAAAATATCTCTCCACGGGATAATCCAGCCGATCACGTTACAGAGATCCGCAGTTACTACGCTCCCGAGCATGGTAAGCAAATAAATACTATTAGTTACTATTTCGAGGAGGTTGGAACGGTCAGCGTAGTAACTTTTCGTGTGCATGGAACGGAAATAGTAACTAATAGTTACTACTGTTAGGAGGAACAAGCTCTAAATTTGATTACTCGGGATGGGCACTGTAAAGCCGATTCCTGTATCCACCTGCTTATGAAGAAAAGAAATAAGAAACGGCTTACCTTCCCAGCCTATTTGCCACCACGCCACCTCCTGCGCCGCCGATCATTCCGCCAATCGCAAATATGGCAACTGCAATGGCGTAAATCAGCGTTGCTTTCCCTTCAGGAATGTCAGTTTGATATCGATCCTTGTAGGCGGTCACAATGAACCCTTCTATCACCTATAAAAGATATACTCGTTATACGTTATGTTGTAAACTAAGGTACAATTCAGTTCGGGCAGGATTGTCTCCTGATCATCGGGACATTCTACCGGAACTAGCGCCGATGCGTGAACAGTCAACAGCAACACATCTTGGGAAGAAATGTGGAGAGAAGCTCTTCCTCACTAATGCCCGGCTCAGACGGCGTTCGTAAAGTGCGTAAAGTCGTTCGCAAAGTTCGTAAAGTTGCTCCGCTAACCCGCGTAAAGTACTTTACGGAAGCATGCAAGAAGTTCGACTTCAGTTAACTTTTTTCGTAAAGTTCGGAAGGTTGACCAATAGGAGAAGAGATCGGAAATAAGATATGAAAATGTATTTGTAAATGGGGAATAAGAGAATGAAAATGATGAGATGATGATTCTTAGAGGTTCATATGATGATAATAATAATAAGGTCGAATAATTTGAAACTTTATTTTGCAAGGATAATTAATTATAAACAATTTTTATTTTCTTTATAATTTTGTTGTTCTACTTGGTTTCTGTCAGATGAGTTGGGAAAAAAAGAATTACTTATTTGATTAAAATGTTTTGAACTAATTTATTTAATTAGATTATTTTCGTTACTGGATTATTTTAATTTATTTACTGGTGGTTCCTTTCCAGTATCTGGATATTAACCATGGCCCATTATGGCTTTTAATTTTAATAAATAACTACCTATGGTTTATATATGATAATAATCATCTCTAACAATTATATTTTTTTTCTTTCTAGAACAAATTGCCACAATCAATTCTCGTAATGTTATCTAGGTGAAATTCCCGTCTGAGCGGCAGCAAACTTAACGGAGCATACTTTGCGAAAAACTTTACGAACTTTACGAACGCCGTCTGACTCTACGTTAACACATGGTTCACACTGCTGCGATTTCGCGCAAAGTTCTGCGTCATGCGACATACGACACAAACCGTGCGACAAGCAACGCAGAACTTTGCGTTTTGTCGCAGTGTCGGATGCGTTGAAATATTTCAGCTGATCCGACATAACGCATGCGATTCTTGAGGGAAAGAAAAGAACAAAACAAGGACTATTTAATTTTCAAGACAAAAAATTGCTCTATCTTGTTCTGACTGTAATTCTAGGATGGCTGAATGCAAAATATCTTCTGAATAAACTTGTATTAACCTGTTTTAAACAAGATGACATATGGGGTTTGACTGAAAATTTCCTAATGATGGTTGGTATTCAGATGGGTAATCTCCCAGCATTTTCAGACTCTGTTTCCCCAAGGTTTTTTTTTTATTTTTGCAGAATAATCTCGTCGAAAAATTTCGTTTTCCATTTGCGTCTGCGTGGTAGTGGGAACGTCCATGCGACTCTGTCGCACGTTGGAAAATCAAAGAAAAAATCGTGTCGCACAAGAAGCAGCAGTGTGAACCAAGGGTAACCCGCGTGATTCAGAGCGTGTTCCACCCTTGTAACAATAGTTACTATTAGTTACTATTTCCGTTCCATCCTCACGAAAAGTTACTACGCTGACCGTTCCAACCTTGTCGGAATAGTAACTAATAGTTACTATTTGCTTACCATGCTCGGGAGCGTGGTAAGCGTAGTAACTACGCATCTCTGGAACGTGATTGGTCGGATTCGCCCCTGGCGTGAGATCCTGCTGGAAAATAGAAAAATCGTTCCAGCCTTGACGGCAAAAAGCCAGAATTCGTGACGTCATGCGTAGTAACTACGGTAAGTAGGATGGAACACGCTCTCAGTCATCCCAGCGCTACCTCAAGTCGTTTGTCCCCTACTTCATCAGAAAATAAAATGGAAAAGTGCTATAATCTGAAATATCTAAGACAATTAACGTGGGTTTTTTTGTGTTTCAAGATCCAGTGCTATTCTCTCGAATATTTGGGACTTTGTAATAAATCTATTATATTCTATTCTACCTTGATTCTATTGTTATCTCTTAGCCAGGACAGGTTTGCAATCTTTCAGAAAACAAGAGCTACGAGGTCATATGGCACTTGTTACGAGTAGGTGGTACAAGAAAGTAGATGAGAACGTCACAAAATAAACCGCCATCCAAAGCGGTTCGGACCTACAAGTAGGATATCTAGTTTCACTTCAAGTCTGAGCAATCCCGACATAGCCTCGGATCATCTAGGGTCTAGGTCAAATGACTTTTATACCTCCCTTGTCAACCCAAATATCAACTCGTTTGGTCCCTAGACCTGCCACACGATTTTCGTTATCCCCATCCAACTCCCCCTACCGCGGTCGAATCTAGTTCGGATTCCTAAATGGATCATATGAACTCTTACCACCTATCTTTCATTCGAAACAGAGCATTTCTCAGTAACTTCCGCTAAATCTCCACCCTACCGTGATCGGATCCTGTTCGAACCCTAAAATATGTCATCTAGGGCAGATGATGTCTTTACATTCCAAGTTTCATTCAAATCACTACACTTATTTGGCCTCTATGCGAGCCAAAACATTTCCAGGGCTCCCCTTCCAACTCCCCCCACTGTGGCTGAATACGACTCGAAAACATAAACGTCGCATCTCTGACTTTCCTCTTCCCGTCCACCAAGTTTGAGAGTAATCGGATCATAGCCTATCTACAAATTTCCGGTTCCCACTCCCCCCCCCCCCCCCCGCATAAGCTCGGTACTGTCCAACGTGCATCCTAGTCGGTCCTTTCCTCTTTTTTGTGTGCATGTTACAAAATTTCCGCCCCCCCCACACTCCAACTCCCTTAACCGTGGCCGCATGTTGTTCGGACGCATGCTCTGCTTGTCTAGAATACTCATCAAGAGTATTCGAACATTAACAGTACATAGTGCAAGGTGTCCTTTAAGACCCTGCCGAACTCTAGTTTGACACCTCAAGTCGTTAAGCATGCCAAGCTAATCCGCTCTTCCTTCCGCCTTCAATCATTCCCCAATTTATAATCACACAATTTAGCACAAGAATCAAGGCAGTTCCGCCACTTTCTAGGGCTTAAAGTCTCGCCTATTAGCAGCTAAGAGGCTCCTGAAATTTCCCGAAAATACGCGGAGTTTTCAAATTCGAAAAGCGCGCCACGATCATAATTCATAGCTTGAGGCAGTGCAGCTCAAGACGCTCCTTCTTCGGAATTTCTCACTGAAAGTGTTACGAAGCAGCTTTCAAGAATCCCGGATAATCAATAATGGTGAAAGGATTCGAGCAACAAGTGATTAAATACAGATGGAACCGCATGTGAAGTGGAAATCAACAGTCTAGCCGATGAGCGCGGGAAGTTGCACGCAGTGCAGAAAGAAAGACGTTGGTACCACGTGACAAATCCCAGTGATAAGCTACTAGTTCGTTTTGTGACGACATACAAAAATCAGAAACAAAATCAAGGTTGACATGTTGCCATCATTACGGAAAAACAAAAAAAAAATTCAAACAAACATAATTCAGCTAAAACTAACACAGAAATTAATGGTGAAAACCTTTTTGTGACTCGGGTGGTTGGAAATTAGCGCCTAGTGGATGATACAGCAAGCAAACCAATCTTCGGGATTGACTCGTTCTGGTTGGTTGTAGTGAACGAGGTAGTGAACGTGATCCTGCACTTTCTACCAGGACCGTATCCAGGAATTTATTTCGGGGGGGGGGGCTTTCGGGGGGTTGCCCGGGTCGCAAAAAAAAAAAAAAAGAGCTACGAGCTCCTATGGCACTTGTTACGAGTAGGCAGTACAAGAAAGTAGATGAGAACGCGGCAAAATACAACCGCCATCCAAAAATGCGGTTCGGAAATAGAAGTAGGATATTTTGTTTCACTCACTTCTGAGCAGTTCCGGCATCGTCTCGATTATCAAATGCACATGACTGTTCAAACTTCCAAGTTTCAGCCTAATAAATCCACTAGTTTGATCCCTAGACGTGCTACAATATTTCCGGTACTGCCTCCATCTCCCCCTACCGTGGCCAAATCTGGTTCGGACTAAAAAAAATGGATCATCTAAAGTATCTTCTTTTATACCACCGATCAAGTTTCGGTCGAATCTGAGCATTTTTGGAAAATTCTGGTACCCCCTCCCCCTATCAACGTTGTCGGATCCGGATCCTTGCCCAAAATATGTCATCTAGGGTATGCTCTCTCTAAGTTCTATGTTTCATTTAAACTGATGCACTCGTTTGACTCCTATGCGAGCCTGAAAGTTTCCGGCAATCTCCCTCCAATTCCCGCCACTGTGGTCGAACAGGACTTGAAAACATAAACGTCGTATCTCCTAATTCCCTCTTCCTGTCCATCAAGTTTCACTGAAATTGGAGCATAGCCTATCTGAAAGTTCCCAGACCCCCCCCCCCCCCCCCTACCTTGGCCACATCCGGCCCGGACGCCAAATAACAAATCTAGGCCGCATAAACTCGGCACAGTCGAACTTGCATCTCATTCGGGCCATTCGCTTGGTTTTTGTGCATGTCAAAAGTCCCCCCCCCCAATTCCCCCAACCGTGGTCGCATTTGTTCGAACGCATCTTTTACATGTCGAGGCCGTCGATTCTTATCACCCATTTGTTTGACCCTAGTTGGTCGTATCCTAGTTTAAATAAATAAGTCAATTAAGTCGGGTCGCTAATATGCCTGAAAAGTTTCATTGTCTTAGTACTTCTGGAACTATTCTAACCCCCGACTACCGGTATTCCAGGAAACCCCCTCTACAACCCCCCCCCCACAGAGCCCCGAAACCATCTGGCTCCGTCAAATTCGGATCTAGGCCTAATGCTTGTTCTCTCCATTAAATTCCGTCCCAATCCCTCTGCTTTAAGCGTTTCTTGAATTTTCCGGTCCCCCCCCCCCCCCCCCATCCCCACAGGTATAACCCGACCCGACCCGGAATTAACAATGAACATCCGAGGCGATAGCTCTTTCCACCATACAAGATTCATTCAAATCCGATCACCCGTTCAAAAGTTATACACGCCACTAGATTCCGGACTCCCCATCCATCCACTCCCCCCACTATAGTCGGATCGGGGAAACGGCTGTTCTCAAGTGAACCTGTTCGGGTCCCTGACATACCTGCCAAGTTTCATCGCCCTAGCACATCAGGAAGTATGCCGAACTCGCGGGATCGCTAGAAATCCGGACCCCCCCCCCCCCAACTCCCCCCAGAGTGCCCGGATCTGGTCCGCTTATATCAATGACGTATCTAGGACTTGTGCTTGTTCTTCCACCAAGTTTCATCCCGATCCCTCCACTCTAAGCGTTTCTCAAGATTTCCGGTTCCCTCCTCCAACTCCCCCCAGTGTCATCGGATCCGGTCCGGATTTATAGTGGGACGTCTGAAACACGAGGTCATCCTAAATATAAAATTTAATCAAGATCCGATCACCCGTTCAAAAGTTATACACGCCACTAGATTCCGGACTCCCCATCCATCCACTCCCCCCAGTATGGTCGGATTGGGGAAACGGCTGTTCTCAAGTGAACCTGTTCGGGTCCCTGACATACCTGCCAAGTTTCATCGCCCCAGGAAATCAGGAAGTATGCCGAACTCGCGGGATCGCTAGAAATCCGGACCCCCCCCCCCCCCCCAACTCCCCCAGAGTGCCCGGATCTGGTCCGCTTATATCAATGACGTATCTAGGACTTGTGCTTGTTCTTCCCACCAAGTTTCATCCCGATCCCTCCACTCTAAGCGTTTCTCAAGATTTTCGGTTCCCTCCTCCAACTCCCCCCAGTGTCATCGGATCCAGTCCGGATTTACAGTGGGACTTCTGAGACACGAGGTCATCCTAAATATAAAATTTCATCAAGATCCGATGACTCGTTCGCAAGATAAAAATACCTCAAATTTTGGCTTCCCCCTCCCTCCACTCCCCCTCCCAGATGGTCGGATCGGGGAAATGACGTAATCTGGTCGGGTCCCTGACATGCCTGCCAATTTTCAGCGTCCCCAACACATCAGGAAGCACCAAACTCGCGGGATCACTAAAAATTCGGACTTCTCCCCCCCCCCCCAACTCCCCCAAAGTGAGCGGATCCGTTCCGGTTATATCCATCACGTATCTAGGACTTCTGCTTGTTCTTTCCACCAAGTTTCATCCGGATCCCTTCACTCTAAGTGTTTTCCAAGATTTCCGGTTTCCCCTTCCAACTCCCCCCAATGTCACCGGATCCGGTCTGGATTTAAAATGGAGCGGCTGAGACATGACGTCCTTCCATATATCAAGTTTCATTAAGATCCGATTACCCGTTCGTAAGCTAAAAATATTTAAGTTTTCCTAATTTTTCCGGATTCCCCCTCCCCCTCCACTCCCCTCCAGATGGTCGGATCAGGAAAGCAACTATTTCTTATTTAATCTGGTCCAGTCCCTGATATGCCTGCCACGTTTCATCGTCCTAGCTTATCTGGAAGTGCCCGAACTAGCAAAACCGGGACCGACAGACCGACTGACGGACAGAAATTACAATCGCTATATGGCACTTGGCCGAAGGGCAAGTGCCATAAAAAGACATGGATCAGAGGGAAAAGCCTATAAAAATGAGTATGTTTGCATGTTTCGGGGGGGGGGGGGGTCAACCCCCTAACCCCCCCTGGATACGGCCTTGCTTTCTACTAAGGCTAAAACAAAAAAAAAATGCTTTAAGCGGGCAAACTAGTAAGTAAGTAAGTAACGAATTTATTTCAAACAACCACTATCATGGCAATGCCAAATTTTGGGTATTACGTCAATTTATTACGTCGTATAATGCACATTTTATAGTATATACAGTTAATCATCAATTCGTCATCACAGACCTATTATAGTATATAAATAAAAAACCAAAAACAGAACACGGACGTTGGGATAATATCACAGACAGCTACCACCATCATTATAAATTTTGGTGAAACTCGGAACGAAGCTTTTTTGGTACCGCGTATGTGTTGCAGGTAACGGGGGACAACTTTGGAACCTTTGAACTTGCGACCCTCTCCTGTCGGTTTCTTGTGTTTTCATAAGGAGGGGGAAGGATATCGAATAGAACAGGATGGTGGAGGAGCTTATGACCAACCGCTAATCATTAGACGAGCTTTTGTGTAAGACTTAATATGTTTCCGTCTGCTCCGAGAGAACTTTTCAACTATGATCATTCCGCCCAGTCTTTAGGCCCGAATCTGAGCTAGTAAGGGCTTGTTCAATTTTACAGCACAGGAAATGGTTAATAATGATATTGTAACCCATTGCACATGACTATGTGAAGAAAAGGAGGGAAGTAATGGTGAGAAAGAAAGAAAAGAGTTTAACAGAAAAACACTTGTCCGACAGAATAGACAAAAACAAAGAAAATAAGCAGAAGAAACGGACGAGCCAAAGATAAAAAAAAAACCAAATATTTTAAACTGTCTAAGTCTTTTGATTATTGTTTTGATGGCTACTTCAACACTTCAACAACGTGATTTTTGAATCGCCACTAGATGGGACACATGGTCGTACCAAGTCCTGGCCTAAACTATAGCGTCTTGAAAAGGGGTGACCCTAACATAGCAAATGCAAGAATACTTCTGAATTAACTTCTTTAACAAAGCCTCACAAATAAAGCGACCAAGTTTAGGCATCAAGTGCCACACATATCGTCATTAGGCAAGCTAACTGCAACTGCAAACCTAAAGTCAGCTACGACGTTCGTCTGCGACACTTCGGCCCTCCTTGGCAATAGACCTCGTCAGGTTGTTGTTAGACTGGAAGAAACCTGATTGCAGATTCGTTTGCAGACCAAATATCGCAGACGAACACCGTAGCTGACTTTCTGTTTTTAGACTGTTTAGTATACTTACTATATTCGTTGCAGTATTATTTCCTGTACAAACACGGATTGCATATCTTGGTGACCTGCTTCAACGTACGTCTGACCCTGTTTACTTTACTCCACCCTTGCATCCCCCCGAGATCCAAGAACCCCTCCCTTTCAACTTTCGTTAACATATCTCAACAAAACGAACCTCTCTCGGTACATTGAGTAGCTCTTAAGAAAATCAAAGAGACGAAGAATAGTCACCAAAAATATATTCCTTGCTTAACCCATGGAGCGAATAATCAACTCTCAACGATTAGCATTTATTCTACTTTGATATGTATGTGTGAAAACAAAGATTTACACTGTGTGTTTGAAGCTTATTCTGCCTTCTTTCTTATCCCTAGTTCCCATGTAGAAATTATGCTTCTGAAAACCCCCGCTTTTCGTTGTTCTTTCGTTTTGTACCCACCGCTTTTTATCGCTCTTTCGGACTAGCCGAGTTTTGCCCCGTTAAGTGACGCAAACTTTGCCGAAAGCTTCAAGATCCGCTAACAACTCTTTCACAGAAAAGAAAAATGAGAAGCTTCAAAGTAATGTTTTCATATTGAAGACATTCATCGGATCCGGTCCGGACTTGAAATGGGACATCAGAGAAACGAGGTCTTTCCAAATATTAAGCTATATTAAGATCCAATAACCCGTTAGAAAGTTACACATGTCTCATGACCCAGGGTTTCCCCAACCTCCACTCCACTGACTATTTCCAAGATAATCTGGTCGGGTCCCCGATACGCCTGCCAAGCTTCATCGTCCTAGCCCACCTGGGAGTACCGCAACTCCGGATCATCGGAATCCCAGAGCCGCCTTCAACTCGCCCACAGTGCCCAAATCCGGTCCAGTTCTGTCAATGATAAGCCTAGGGCTTTTTTCCACCAAGTTTCTTCCTGATCGCTCCACTCTAAGCGTGTGACAGGATTTCCGGTTCCCCCCCTCCCCCAACATCAGAGAAACGAGGGGCTTTCCAAATATCAAGTTTCGCCAAGATCCGATCACCCGTTCGAAAGTAATATGTATTAGGGATTCCCTCTCCAACCGCCGGATCACGGAACTGACTATTTCCAAGTAAATCTGGTCGGGCCCCTGATATGCCTATCAAGTTTCATCATCCTAGCCCATCTGGTAAGTAAGTTCAGGGGCGTCCCGAGAGGGGGAGGGGGCACCCGCACCCCCAGAAGGCGTGTGAGAAAAAACATGAGCTGAAAGCTCATATGGCACTTATAAGAACAGTTAGCATGTTTGTCGGGTACGGTTTAACAGTTTTCAAGGCTGGATCTCTTTCCCGATATTCATTTCATCAGAAAATGGGCTTGATCTAGTAAATCTGAAATGGTTATACCACTTTTACAACTGTTTCTTCCTCCAACGATGATCGGATCGGGGGATGGACTATTTTCAAGCCAATCTGGAATTACCCCTAACTCGTGATCATCAGAATTGTGGAAAAAAAACCCTCCCCCCCCCCCCCCCACTGTAACACGATCTGGTCCTGTTTTGTCAATAGTGCATCTACGGCTTATGCTTGTTCTTCCTTCCAAGTCCCATCCCGATCTCTCGACTCTAAGCGTTTCAGGAGATTTCCCCCCCCCCCCTCCAGCTCCCCCCAAGTCATCGGATCCGTTCCAGACTTGAAATTTATCATCTGAGACACTTGTTCTTGACATTTTACAAGTTTCATGCTCGTCTGATCACTCGTTCCAAAGTTATGCATGTCACTAGAACACGGATTCCCCATCCTTCTACTCCCCCCATGATCATCGGATCGGGAAAGGAACTACTTTCAAGTCGACCTGAAAGAGTACCAAAATACATCTGACAAGTTTTCATGGTCCTAGTACATCTGGAAGTACCTTAACCCGTGATCACCGGAAATCCGAGAAAAGCCTCCAACCCCCAGTACTGTGACACGATCCGGTCTTGTTTTGTAAATTGTCTAGGTTTAATGCTTGTTCTACCCTTCAAGTTCAATCGCAATCCCCTCGACCCTAAGCATTTCACGAGATTTCTGCCCCCTCCCCCCCCCCCCCCGAGTTTTCGGACTTGGTCCGGGTTTGAAATTAAAAATCTGAGACACTTGTTCTTCACAATTGTCAAATTTCATGCATGTCCGATTATCCGTTCCAAAGTTATGCATACGTTTCTAGTTTCCCGATTCCCGATCCCTCTCACTCCCCCGCGATGGCTGGATCGGGGAAGTCACGGCTGGATTCCGGTGCCCCTCAAGACCCCCCCCCCCCCCAAGTTATCGGATCTGGTTCAGATTTGAAACTCAACATACGAAACACTTTTTCTTGACATATGTCAAGTTTCATTCATGTCCAATTACCCGTTCTAAAGTTGTGCATGTTACTATTTCCCGGATTTCCCATCCCGCGACTTCCCCCCACGATGGTCGGATCGGGGAAGTATCATTTCCAAGTTATTCTGGTCGGTTCCCTGATATGCCTGCCAAGTATCATCGTCCTAGCTTATGTGGAAGTGCCCCAAACTGGCAAAACCGGGACAGACCCGACAGAAAGACAGACGGACAGAAATTACGATCGCTATATGGCACTTGAGTGTGCTCAAGTGCCATATAAAACCAAATTTGTCTGAACTTGACGACTTTTAGGGAACCTACCGTAATTTTGCTCAGAGAATCTACCGAAATCTTGCACAAGGAATATATCGGAACTTGTCTCAAGGAATTTAATGGAGGTTAATTGCATCAGGGGATCTACCGGAATTTGCCCCACAGAATCTACCAGGAATCTACAGAATCGGCTGATATCCAAGTTGGATCTCGGCCGTATTCGGTATTTACCTCAAATATTCCTAAAAACCTGATAAAATGCGTTACTTCCTTTTTCAGTTATCCCGGAATAATCGATTTCATAGAACGAACCTATTCTTTCGGGTTTGTGATACCTCTGTGTGCTTATCCCTCTACGCTTGAAATATGTACCAACTGGAAATGTAAGCTATTGCCGAAAAAGTAAAATAAAATATCAGATTCATTGCAAGACTTACCCTAAAATCATTTTCCTATTTTTCTAAAGGCTTAACCTCCGATGCCGCATCTTTAGCCCTGGAAATGCAGGCCTTTGTTTAATTTCAAATTCTCATCTGGATGAATTTTGGTTTGTCGTGCAAGCAGCGCACACTCTGAACGTCATTACTACAGCCCCGGTTGGAGAAATACAAAATCCTGTCAGATGCGTCAAAATATTTCAGTGTTTTCAAATATCAGATGTAAAAATATGCTCTCTTTCTAGTTAAACCCTATTTTCATGGCACTTGCCTTCCGGCCAAGTGCCATTTACCGATCACATTTCCGTCGGTCGGTCGGTCGGTCAGTAGCTTGCGGTCAGTCCGGTGATCGCGAGTTAGGGTACTTCCAGATGTGGTAGGCGATGAAACTTGGCAGGCATATTAGGGACTCGAGCAAATAGTCACCTCCTCGATCCGACCACCGTGGTCGGAGTGGACGGTGGGGGAATCAGGAATACTGGCGTATTTATACGTCTGAACGAGAATCGGATCTTAATGAAACTTGTTATTTCGAAAGACGTCGTACAGTGACTTTGGAAGGAGTCGGAGGGGGGGGGGGAGGAAATCGCGTGACACGCTTAGAGTAAAGGGATTGGGATGAAACTTGGTGCGAAGAACAGCCACAAGCCCTTGAAACATAGTAGTACCGGATCCGAGCACTGTAGGAGGAGCTGAAGGGAGGGTTCTGGAATTCCGGTGACCCTGAGTTAAGATGCTTACACATGTGCTAGGACTACGAAACTTGGCAGGCATACCGAGGACTTGATAATTTTAACTTAAGAGTAGTCATTTTTCCAATTTGACCTTCCTGGGGGAGTGGAGGGAGTGGAAATCCGGAATCCTGAGATATACCCAACTTCTGAACGGGTGACCGGATCTTGTTGAAACATGAAATCCGGAAAGACCTCGTATCTTGGATGTCACACTTCAAGTCCGGAATGGATCCAGTGACTTTTGGGGGAGTTGGAGGGGGGCCGGAAATCGTGTGACATGTTCAGAGTGGACGGATAGGTATGAAACTTGGTGGGAAGAACAAGCACAAGCCCTAGATAAATAGCTGACAAGACCGACCCGGATCCGGGCACTGTGGGGGGAGTTGGAGGGTTCTGGAATTGGAGGTTACGAAATTCCGGTGATCCCGACTTAAGATGCTTACAGATGTGCGAAGCCGATGAAACTTGACAGGCATCTCAGGTACTCGACAATTTTAACTTGAGAACAGTCGTTTCTCCAATTTGACCATCGTGGGGGGAGTTGAGGGAGGGGAATCTGGAATCTTGAGGTTACCAACTTTCGAACAGGTGATCAGATTTTAATGAAACTTGATATTCGGAAAGAAGTCATATCTCAAATGTCCCATTTCCATTGCGGACAGGATCCGAGAAATGCAAAATACAGTTTTAAGAAACGATAGATTTTTAAGATCCCCAAGGGCCCATGATGGCTTGTGCCTCAAACATTTTGATAACAAATTCATTCCTAACCCCTATAAAGTGCGTATCTTAACTGCTTAGAGACTGGGACCGGATCGGCGCACTGTGCGGGGAGTTAGAGGTGGTTTTCTGGAATTCGATTGATCGTGAGTTGAGGATTTTAGAGTTAAGGATCTCCAGTCCAGATGCATTAGGACGGTGTAACTTGGCCGGCATTTTAGGGACCCGGTCACATTGACATGGAAGTAGCCTCTTCCATCTTAGGGGGTGTGGAGGAAACGGGAATCCGGAACGCTGTGTCATGCGTAACTTTACAATGGGTGATGAGATCCGAGTGGAACTAAATTATTGACAAGAAGACGTGTTTTTGATCAAACGATACAGTCTAAAAGGCGACTCTTCATTCGTATCCCAGTACAAGAACGAGCCAGCCACCCTCCTCGAGCTTAAATACATGCTATCAAGCTTACAAGTGCCATATGAGCTTATAGCTCTTGTTTGTTTACTGTCGTATGTAACAAGCAATCGAAGTAAGAACACAACATTATTCTAGTCTAGATTTTCTGCACAGATAGTCAATACGGAGAATTTACGGTAAAAAAAAAACTAGAAAAACTCCGGTAAATTCTGAAGCAGTACCCCCCCCCCCCCCCCCCTCCTATCACAAGACCTATTTCACCCCCAATCCCCCACCTCCCTATCAGGAAGGCGTAGCGACGCCCCTCCGGAACACCGAATTCCGCGACCCCCCCTCCAACTCCCCCCACAGTGCCCAAATCCGGTCTAGTTCTGCCAATGATGTACCTAAGGCTTGTACTTCGTACCAAGTCTCATCTTGATCGCTCCACTCTAAGCGTGTCACAAGATTTCCGGTTCCCCCCTCCAACTCCCCCACATTCATCGGATCCGGTCCAGACTTGAAATGTGACATCTGGGACACACGTCTTTCCAAATATCAAGTTTCAGCAAGATCTGATCACCCGTTCGAAAGTTATTCATGCCACTAAATTCCGGGTTGTACCTCCTCCCCCTCCCCCCACGACGGTCGGATCAGGCAAGTAACTATTTCCAAGTTAATCTGGTCGGGTCCCTGGTACGCCTGCAAGTACCCCAACAAGTACCCTAACTCGAGAACAGTGGCCTGACAGGCCGACCGACCGAAAAGTGACCAGTAAATGGCACTTGAGCGAAGCAGCAAGTGCCATAAAAACTCCCCACATTAGCTTGCCCGCACATCACGGCCTGCCCCTTAATTTTTAGTCATTTTAGTCGCTCTGTCCGTACACCGCTATTCTGTCTTTTCAGCGGGTTGTAAAAAATAAATAACCTCGAAAACAAAAAATTTGAGGTCAAAATAAAAATACACGCTTAACTTACATAAAAAGTCAATTCTCCCTTTTATCATTCATTATTCACATCGTGAATAAGGACAGGACCTTTGGGAATTTAGATATCATTCTGGTGCGCGATCTAGGTTAGAAAAGGTCATGGCAAGGGAAAGGAGGTCGATTTTGCATTAGTGAAGGGAGTTAGCAAATTCAGGACAGAGCAAATTTGATGGGAACCACAGCAAGAGACAAGCAAGATAATCGAATGGTCAGGATATGAAGCAAGCGCCGACCCCACCTAAAGGAGATGCGTACTAACATGGAATGACGGAGCTGCAGTTCATTCTTCGTTCGTGTAATATATTATTTATCAGTATAGTGTGCTGTGTGATCTATTGGTTCAGGTAGTTGTTTACACTTGTAGAGGAACGAGTTTCTCGTGGCACTTGCCTTCCGGCCAAGTGCCATGTACCGATCACTTTTCCGTCGGTCAGTCCGATGATCGCGAGTTAGGCATTAAGGACCCGAACAAACTAACTTGAAAATTCTCATTTCGCCGATTTGACCACCGTGGAGGAAGTGGAGGGAGAGGGAATCCGGAACCTTGAGGTATGTATATCTTCGGAGCAGGTGATCGGATTTTAATGAAACTTGATATTTGGAACGACCTTGTGTCTCAATGTACCGGACCGGATCCGACAAATATGGAGGGGGGGTCGGAGGGGGGGAACCGGAAATTTTGTGAACGGTTATAATGAAGCGATCAGGACGAAACTTGGCGGGAAGAACAAGCACAAGCCTTAGATACATCACTGAGAGAACTTGACCGGATTTGGGCACTGTGGAGGGAGTTGGAGGGGGTTCCGGAATTCCGGTGATCCGTGAGTTATGGTACTTCAAGGTTGGCTAGGCTAGGACGATGAAATTTTGCAGGCATATCGGAGACCACATCAGATTATCCTGGAAACTGTCAGTTCCCCAATCCGACCATCGTTGAGGGAGGGGGAATCTCGAGGTATGTATAACTTTCGAAAGGGTGATAGGATCTTAACGAAACTCGATGTTTGGAAAGACCTTATTTCTCAGATGTCCCATTTCAAGTCCGGACAGGATCCGATGAATATGGTGGAGGTGGAGGGAAGAACCGGAAATCTCGTGACACGCTTAGAGCGGAGCGATCGGGAAAAACTTGGTGGTAAGATCAAGCACAAGAACTAGGCACATCAGGGGTACAACCGGATCGTATTTGGGCACTGTGGGGGGGGGGGTAGCTAGTGGGGTCCAGAATTCCGGTGACTGCGAGTTAAGGTACTTCCGGCTGTGCAAGGACGATGAAACTTGACTTGAACATTAGAGACTTCCACGCTCGAGGAAAATAAAATACGGAGCAACAGAAAAGATGTCACTAAAAAATCAGGGATTTCGAAGACTAAAAAGTTTAACAAGGACATCGGACAGTACCCGCGGGCATATCTGAAGCATCATACAACCACGCGCTATGCTTATGCCCATGGTTTGCAACTCAAGGACTTTCTCCACAAGGCAGACAACTCGGGGAGCGTTTCAACTACTTCACTCTCCCCAAACCCCAGAAGGGCAGAAGGAAAGCCTTTCAACAGAAGGAAACCCTTACGATCCAGCTTGATTGCAATTTATCTTGGAAGAACCATAGTGATCCTGTTGCGGCTAAAGTTGCTAGAGGTCTGGGAATTTTGCGTCGATTAAAGCATGTTTTACCATTATCAGTTCTTTTATTATTGTATCATACTATTGTTGCGCCTTATATTTCTTAAGGTGGTGTCCTTCGGTCTTGTAATTTCTACGCAATTTTAAAAGAGTGCAGATTCTACAAAATAAAACAATACGTCTTCTTGGTATTTATGTAGAAAATTTGAACGATACCGCGTCATGCTTTAAGAAATTACGAGTATTTTACATTGGTCAGATTCCCGACTATTAAGCTGCTGTTTTTGCACATTGATGTCGGAATGATGTATGTCCTGCAGTTTTTACCGAATTTTTTTCGCGCAAATCGTTCACTCCACAGGTGACTAGAGAGGGGGATAATTTTATTGTTGAGTAACGTGCAGATTTCGGAATTAGGTATCTAGCTCCGGCTATTTGGAATGATAACCCAGTTGGCATTCGGAAGGCTGAAAATATTATTTAAAGTAAAACTTAAAAAACATTTATTGGGAGAGGGGAGCTAATTTTCTTTCCTTTTCTAAATTTTCTTTTTTTAGGTTCTGGTTAACCATCCGGTTAACAAAAAAAAAAGGTTAGTAAAAACCCTGGTTAGAGTGTTCTTGTCCTTTACTTCTTTTTTTAAAGTTTAACTGAACAGGCAACTTATTTTTACATCTTAGATTCAAATACATTGAACTATTACAACACCTATTGGGGATTTTCATTCTGTCCACATTAGTCTTCAGTAGGGACGTTGGGAATGTGGACGCTTTCCCATGGTGAATCCGTCCACAATTTGCCCGCGAAAATCACTGCACTATCACTATCACTAGCTAACACTAGTTTTTGGCACTGCAGACTGCAGACACTTCTTTGTTTATTTGATACATAATTTATTTACTCGTTTGCCGCTGGTATTGTTGCCAAATGTTCCAGGCACCATAGAGATATCACAAAAACGGGAAGAGCGGCAAGCACAATGGGATAATCGATTATTTCGAAATATCAGAAAAACAAACTAACGCTTTTTCATCGGGTTTTCAAGATTATTTAAGCGAACAAGTGATGGGTAACTAGACTGTCGTATCCTAGCCCTTTTCGGTTAAACTTTAAGAAATTTGTTATAGGTTGAGAATCAGAGGATTGCAGCCGTCCATCATCAGGCTGTTTGAGCCTTCCCCGGGTGGTTGAGTGTTTATATAGTTTATTTTGTAATTAGTAGTAAATAAAGCAAGTCAAAGTCAACAGCTTTGAGCATTTTAAAATCTGGTGTTCATCTTATGATGAAAATTCTCCGGTCCAATGGAAGAAGTTCAGCGTCTCGCTTCATTTTTCCAAGAAAATTCATTGAATCGAAAGGCTGCCTTTGCCAACTTTTCCCGAGAGCTACATAGGGAAAAGTTTATACCGCTCTTCCGAAATGTTGGTCGAAATTCCTGTTGCTTGGTGTTTTCGGGAAATCTCTGGCATAACTGAATCGAAGACAATTTACATCGACTTATCTCGCGTTCCAAATATCTCGCATTTCACTTGCATGGGGCCACGGAAGTACAGTAAACGCAGGAATAATAAAAAGGAAATCGCCATCCCCTTTTTAGAGACAATGGCCTAATGTTTGCACTAAATTATTATTATTATCATTATTTTACTTATGTTTAATTTTCTTACCGTAAAAGGACGCTATGGTAGCCTATCCATTGTTAGAACTTCCGAGCAGAAACTTTTGGTTTACTGTGTGCGCTGGACCCGTCAACAGTTTGGACCTACCCTATTCTCTGCCCCTCGCGTTCTATTTTTGTGGAATCTACTATCCACACGCATATTCTCCTGGTTATTTTTAAACTGAACCAAAAGAGAGCACAAGGCATTGTTCAAATAGGTGTAACAAGCTGCATGGCGCTATACGTGATGTTAGGTCTTAATAAACACCCTAGTTCAAACTGAAAGTAAAAAGGTTCTTGTCAAAGTAGCGTTCGGTCTTGCCACGTTGACACAATATTTTGAGCTTCTAAAGAAGAGAAAGTGTCTTAGTACTACTTGAAGTATAGGAGTACAATTTGACGATGGCCCGAACACGCATATTCTCCTGACCCCATTTTGGGTATTTTTAGACTGAACCAAAAGAGAGCACAAGGCATTGTTCAAATAGGTGTAACAAGCTGCATCGCAAGCTGCAATACGCGATGTTTACGTCTTAAAAAAAAGGTTCTTGTCAAAGCAGCTTTCGGTGTTGCCACGCTGAAACAATTTTTTTAGCTTTAACTAAGACACTAGAAAGTGTCTTAGTACTACTTGAAATACAGGAGTACAATTTGACGCCCATTATATTGTATAGAGCTACTAATTTAACGGATAGACAGCATTGGTCCTCGAAGCAGTCTCTAAGCAGTCGTAACGTAATAAGATGTGTTCTTTTGACGAAAAGTTGTTTCTTCAACTTCCAAGAAAGTAGAACTTCGTTTCTTCCTGTGTTAACCCTGACGACACTGCTCCTTTCCTCGGCCCGCTGGCAGAACTAACCAAGCGATCTGATTGGCTCTGTATACGCCAAAATATAACCCTGGTCTCTTCTCTTTGTTAGCCTTATTACATCGCGCCACGAGGAAAAGAGGAATCTGTATACGCCGTAACACAGATTATTACACCTATCTGAACAATGCATAAGAGCTGAAACATCAGAGTTGCATATTTCAAGTTTGCGAAGTTTCCGCTTGGGGTACCTCTTTCGACGAGAAATATTGACATCCCAAGGGAACAATTTCTGCAATCACTGGATCCGCAGCACAGACTGTATTAAGCATTTCTGAAGTAGGCTATTTGTTGTTGTTTTTTGTTTGTTAGGCTACCGCGTTTTTTTCTCTTTCTTGGTCTATTCTTTTTTCTATATAGTCCATTTGTCACATTTTCATGTTGAAATGGGATAATAAAAGCGTTCATTCATTCATTGAGATGAACACACGCTTGATTGTGGCCTTTTATACATTTGTTTACACAAAAATCTATTCATCGGGATACAGCATCTTTATTGCTCGCAAGTGCAGTTTACGGTAAGTAGTGAACTGAAACACAAAAATGCTCCTCAGCTAGGATTTGAACCCAAGACCCTCTGCTTACAAGGCAGGCGCTCTACTATTTGAGCTACCGAGGGGCTTGTGAACAAGTTCGCAAACCACTACAAAAGTCTGGTAGAAGCCGGTCATAGGAACTGTGATCCCGCCCGAAGGCAAATTCATCTAACGAGTTCACATCCCCATGTCACGGAAATTAATAATAATTGTGTAAAGTGCCATCTATGTATTATTATTAATTTCCGTGACATGGGGATGTGAACGTAATAAGGCGAATAAAGAGAACAGACCCCGGTTCTATTTTGGCGTATGCAGAGCCAATCAGATCGCTTGGTTAGTTTCGCCAGCGGGCTGAGGAAAAGAGCAGCGTCGTCAGGGTTGCCACATGAAGAAACAAAGTTCTACTTGTTGGGAGTTGAAGAAACAACTTTTCGTCAAAAGAACACATCTTATTACGTTACGACTACTTAGGGACTGCTTCGAGGACCAATGCTGTCCAGCCGTTAAATTAGTAGCTTTTTACAATATAATGGGCGTCAAATTCTACTCCTGTATTTCAAGTAGTACTAAGACACTTTCTTCGATCTTTACAAGCTCAAAAAATTGTGTCAGCGTGGCAACACCGAGCGCTGCTTTGACAAGAACCTTTCTTTAAGACGTAAACATCGCGTATTGCAGCTTGCTATACAGCGGGGACCCGTCTTTTCGCCCACCCGTCGATTCGCCCACCCGTCAAAACGCCCAAAAAACATGTCACATTCCCCACTTTTTCCGACAGTACGCCTAACCGTCACAAGACCCAAAATATCAGTCGATTCGCCCACCCGCTGATTCGCCCACCCGCTGATTGGCCCAACCGCTGATTCAACAACCCGTCGATTCGCCTACCCGTCAATTCGCCCACCTTCGATTCGCCCAACCTCGTTTTTTGAAGCGTCGATTCACCCACTTCTAAAATAATCGATTCGTCTAACCGTCAATTCGCCCACCCGTCATGAGACAAAAAAAAACGTCACAATGACGGCGACCCTATGCAGCTTGTTACACCTATTTGAACAATGCCTTCTGCTCTCTTTTGGTTCAGTTTAAAAATACCTAAAACGGGGTCACGAGAATATGCGTGTTCAGGCCATCTCAAGGGCGTCTTCCCAACTAAAAATCATATATTTGGTTTTCACCATGATACCCCGCCACGTGGGTCCTAGTATGTCTATGTGGCTCCGACAATGGAGTCCTAGACTTCTAAATTATATTTGAAAAAACTATTTCAGGTTTATTGGTCATTTTACAAGTCCCTTATGTAAAGGGCCATCTATGTATTATTAGTTTAAAGTAATTTAAGGTAATGACAAAAGCTTGTCATGCCAATCCTGGTTTAGGACTAACTGTATTCTGCTACGAAATCCGCCTAGTCGGCAAAATAAATAGAAGTAATATCCCAATAAAAGTTTATTATGCTAGTCTGCTTCCAATATCGGGTTTTCCCCCAACCTACTCAAAGTCAACAAGACCAAAGGTTTCAATGGGATCCCACAAATTTAATTTCTGATCCAGACAGTTAAATATTTTTATTTTTAAAAGTTAGAAACAGATCATGGCTTATAGGGGTTGAAAGACCTTCGAATAACGGGTAGATCTAAGAAAACCAAGTTCAGATATGGATTCGGCATGGGTGTTTACCCTTCTAAGTCATATCTATCTTGACGTAAACGATCGAAGCTTTCTTCCTTACTTCTGCAAATTTTCCGGTTTCGGCGGAATTCTGGAACTACTTGTCCGGCGAAAAAATAAAGCTCAAAAACCAAATCAGGGTTACTCCTTACTAAATTCTAATCAACTTCATACAAAATTTAACTGATAACTTTTCGGTTTCAGCCGGATTCCGGGAGAATTAAATGTCCGGGTGAAAAAGGATTACCTACAAATACGACTTTTGTTTAAAACAAATTTTCCGGTTTTGGCCGGATTCCGAGCGAACTAAATGTCCGGTTAAAAAAGCATTATCTTATATGGATTCAGCGTCTCTTCTTACCAGACGTCTAATCAACTACAAATACAATTTTGCTTCAAACAAATTTTCCGGTTTTAGTCGGATTCAGAGCGAACAACTTTTCCGGCGAGAAAATAGTTTTTATATTCTTGTACTTCTTATCCCGAAATCGAACACATAATCAGCTTCAAATAAAACTGTTGCTTTTAGTAAAGTTTCCGGTTTTGGCCGTGTTCCAGGCGAACAACTTGTCCGGTGATAAAATGGTTTTCATACTCGTGTCACCATGTCTTCTTATACCTAAATCAAGCATTTACTTTTAACAAAGTTTTCGGTTTGGGCCGGATTCCGGGCGAATTACTTGTCTGACAAGTTGGTTTACATATTCGTGTTCAGCATGTCTTCTTACCCCTTAATCGACTATCTCATTAGCTGTTAAAAAATATTTTGTTTGCCTCTTAATTTGAACACCTACCCCTAAATATAGGCCTACATAGCCCATCTACGAACTCAACCATTACGTTGACCCAAAGAATCCTCATACCAAGTTTCATCAAAATATCGCATTCCCTTCGAGAGTTATCGTGCTCACAGACAGACAGACATACGGACAACTTTTGCAATGTCATAGGTATCCCTCCACTTAAGTTGTGGGATCCCCATCCCAACAAAAGCTAGTCAAGTCAAATTATTCTCGGTCTATTGATAATCTATCTGAGTCGAAGGCGAGGTTGATAGTTTTAAATGGCCGTCCGAGGTTGACGGCCATTTATGAACCCGGTATGTTAACTATTATAACTTTTTCGAACGGAATTTTTGTTTAGGTAGTAGCCTACTCAATCTTCTTTGCTTGGTAGTACTTATTTTGCTACTTTTGCAGGGAATTTTTGTTGGCAACTCTAGACTAATAGAAATGTGAAAATGACTACTGTTGTGAACCGTGCATTCCAGTTTATAACAACACAATCCTTTTGAACACCATGTTTATGGGATCCCAGAACGTAAGTGGAGGGATACCTATGACATCGCGAAAGTCGTCCGTCTGTCTGTCCGTCTGTCCGCACGATAACTCTCGAAGGGATTGAGATATTTTGATGAAACTTGGTGGGAGGATCCTTTGGATCAAATTACAAGTTCGAAGATGGGCTCTATAGCTCTATATTTGAGGGGGGGGGGGGGGTTCAAATTAAGGGGCAAACAAAAATATTTTTTTTCAAAGCTACTGAGATAGTTGATTTAGGGGTAAGGAGACGTGCTGAATCCGAATATGAAATTTATTTTCTCACTGGGCAAATAGTTCACCCGGGATCCGGCGAAAACCGAAAATTTTGTGAAAAGTAAAAGTTTAATATGAAGTTGATTAGAGGTTCGATTTAGGGGCAAGGAGACGTGCTAAGTCCGAATATGAGATTTATTTCTCGCCGGACAATTAGTTCGGCCGGAATCCGGACACAACCGGAGAATTACTTAAACGTAAAAGTTGTATTTAAATTTGGTAAGATGTTCGATTGGCGGGTAAGAAGACATGCTGAATTCGTTTATGACAATCGTTTTCTCACCAGACGTATAGATCGCTCGGAATCCGGCTGAAACCGGAAAATTTGTTAAAAGTAAAAGTTAAATCTGAAGTTGATTAGATGTTGGATAAAGGGTAAGGAGACATGCTGATTTCGTTTTTGAGCTTCAGTTTTTTGCCAGACATGTAGGTTGTCCGGAATCCGGCGGAAACCGGAAGTTAGGCAGAAGTAAGGAAGGAAGGAGATAAGACGTAGGTTATAGGGTAAACCACATGCTGAATCCATATCTGAATATTTGACAGGGCAAAACGGATATCTGAATATACCGGAACTTGGTGAGGTTCAGCTGGCGTATCCGTTTTGCACTGTCAAATATGAACTTGGTCTTCTCCGATTATTATCATTGGCCTTAACCTGTTTGTAAATTTTAATATTAAAAATGTTTAAGAAGTCTGTTGAAGACCGAATATAAGACCGAATTGTCGGGAGCAAATATTAAAAATTGTGGGATCCCGTGGGAACCTTTGGTCTTGTTCATTTGTGTCAAAGCAGATGCCGTCTAGCGGAGGGCTCGATAGACAGAACTTATCAAGGCGGGCTCTTAGAGAATAGAATTAATCAACCTTAAACCGGTGTTGCCACCGGCTACAGAATTCTGTGATTTGTCATACATTTTCGTTTCTTCGACGAAGCGATCAAGAACTCTGCGACCGGTTTCTTACCAGTAAATGCAAAAATGAAGCATAAAAGTTGAGGTGTATAATTATGAAGATGATAAAGCGAGAGTTCTCGTTGATAGCTGATGAAAAGGACCAAGTTTCGTAGGTGCCAGAATGTCATTGTTTTTTCCAGCCAAGTCACAGGTTCGATCAGAAAAAGTTGCAACACTGAAGTCTTTATCTGATTATTAGTTTAATCAGAGCAACATCAAGAAAAAAGACTAATTGCTCAATAGCTGCCTTTTGGGAGAGTAGAAGAAATAAGCTGGAAGTAATGTTGTTTCAGTTGATAAGTTGCATTTTCATTAGGAATGTGGTTGCAGCAAGGTGTGTCCCAGGGTGGTTGGCTAGGAAAGCAACATTTTCTTTCAGTTTTGAACATTTTTTCTCTAATGTTTTTCA
This sequence comes from Branchinecta lynchi, assembly GCA_023053575.1. Lineage (NCBI taxonomy): Eukaryota > Metazoa > Arthropoda > Branchiopoda > Anostraca > Branchinectidae > Branchinecta > Branchinecta lynchi. The sequence continues at coordinate 13,635,959 of JAKZAP010000019.1, forward strand.
GAATTTTTTCTGGATTATTTTTAGCATTTTTTTGTTTTTCTCTCTGAAAGTGATGTCTTTTATTTCTTTTTTGGAGGTTAGGTTCTACTTTTCAGGAGTTGAGGAAAAGTGCTGGATGAACTCCTGCAGAGGTTGATACGGCTTCGTATCATCCTCTCTGGAAGCTGATATGATACCGTATCAACTTCTACAAGACTCACTGTCATGATATAACAACCTGTGGGATATAGAAAGATATACACTACATACCTGTTCGAGAAAAGTTATATTGTAACCCATCACTCAAACGTTTGGCATCATATGTTCTAGTCTCGAAATAAACAAAATATTTCTGGTGAAATGTCTAAAAGATAACAAGAAATGATAAAAAAAACAAATTATGTACTTACATTTTGAGGGGCATTGATAACCCCAGTATTGTATCCAAACTGGATCATGCCCAAAACAGCGGCGAAGATTGCATATGACAGGAAACATGTAAGGCCCTGAAAACGAAAAATATTAGCTAAAAGACCCGAGAATTTTCGGCTAGCAGGAAACGAGTGTATATTCTAGTTTGCAGTGGAGGTTTGGTCATCTGAATTATTAACACATGCACTACTGCAGTTAATCTAGATGTTTCAGCCCCACACAGGTTGACGGCAGGTTCGTTTGTAGCTACAGCCTGAAGACGATCCTTAGCAAAGAGCCGAGACGTCGCTAGGATAAATCTCAGCTGACTATGACGTTCCCCTCCCAATAATAGTAACTATTGAGTTACTACTTTCGTTCCAACCTCGGGAAAAGTTACTACGCTGACAGTTCCAATCTTCTCGAAAAAGTAACTAATCGTAACTGTCTGCTTACCACGTTCGGGAACGTAGTAAGCGTGGTAACTACGATTTTCTGTCACATAATTGGCTGTATTAGCCCGCGGCATGATATTTTGCAGAAAACAGAAAAATGCGTTCCAGCCTTGACGTCAAGAAGCCAGGATTCGTGACGTCATGCGTAGTAACTATGGTAAGTAGGGTGGAACGCGCTCTATATCTGAGTAAGTCATCTTTTTAGCCATTGGGAAACTACGGGGGAAAAATATGTCTTGTCGTGTCAAAAGTGTCATAATTTGACACGACGATTTAACGAAGGTTATGCCACTTATTTATTATCGAATAGCTATAGTAGCAGCTGTTTTGCGCATCGGGCACGAACCCGAAATATTCTCTATTAAATATTAGTTTTCCAATCATCTGTAAAAATCCAACATGCTAAGGCGCGGTTCTATCAGCTGAACAATATATCATCAGGAATCCCGAGCTCGAAAAAAATCGAATTAGAAACTCGGTTATTCCTGCAGTCAGTGTTGCCATATTAGCAGATTTTAAACCAAAACTGGCGGATTTTACGACCGGCTGGCGTATTTTTTTTTTGGCTGGCGTATTATCATTGCTTGGGTTCTATCGACAATCTATGTAAGTTTTTGGAGATTTCTTGCAATTTTGGGTTAAAAATAAATTTTGGCGTATTTTTCAAAGACAGCGGGGTATTTCTTGGATAACGAACTGGCAACACTAGCTGCAGTGCGCATCGAGTGGTTTCCATGCTTGCCCAAGGATGTGTTCAACCGGAGTTTTAACAAACATAACTGTTGTTCCTCGGAACAGCCCCAGGGTTGGTCACCAAAAGTAACTTCGTACACCCTGGAAAGTAACCAAAAAGTATCTCAAAGTAACCCAATGTAACTTAGTGTAACTCAAAGTAACCCAATGTAACCCAATTCAATGTAACCCACTGTAACCCAAAGTAACCCTGAGTAACCCAAAGTATCCTGAAGTAACTAGTACACCCTGGTTCTTGGTGACCAACCCTGGGAACAGCCTAACCGAAGATGTGGTTATTGCGGTTAAATGATTGATAGTTTCAGTGATCAGGTTTTCAACTCGGCTCTGTACGACCTTTCCCAATTCCATCGAAATATGTACTAGCGATAAACCTTTTGTGATGTTTTTACGACCATAACTTATCACGATTTTTTATAACTCGCGGGAGCAAGGTACTCCGAAGAAGGATACGTGCCGTCAGTGACACAGGAGAGCGGCGGGGTAACGTGGGAGCAAACTGAGTTGCGTTTTATTTGCTAGTACAGTGGACTGTTCGTTGTCGTTTTATTCGCAAGCAGACCGTACGCTGAGAAGGCGCAGGGTGCCCGAAGTCGTTTTATTTGCCAGCGGGCCGCCCACTGAGTACCAGCGGACCCGCTAGTTTATACGCTGGGTGAGGCAGTGAACAGTTCAGAGTAGCTTCCGACCTAGTCCGCTAGGAATAAAGCGGCTACTTAAAGTTCGCCATCGGCTTCCGCTGTACTATGAACTTCAAATAAAAAGCAGCTCTGGTATGCGCGTTGCAATACTGGAACTAACGCATGTTCTGAGAAATTGCAAGCGGGTGATTTAAAAATAACTAGACGTCACTAGCACACATGAAAGAAAGGCACACGAATTGCGCCCTTCTAACCTGATGATCTGAATATTGACAGAATTCATGAAAGAAACCAAGCAAAGGAATTGCGCCCTCCACACATGCCCAGACTAGTATTGACCAACATTCGCAGTGGGATGCCCTGGGAAGTCGCAAGAGGATGACTGACAAATCATGGGCCCTTGCTAGAACGCATGAAAAAAAAGCACGCAAATGCATCACGTCCTTAAAGGACCTTTCTTGCTTATTCTGCCTTTCGTATTATCCGTAGCTCCGATTTCGAATTATAATCCGCAATTCTTTGGTTTTCTTACCAACGAGGTTTTCGCGCTTTTTCGTCCGAGCCGAGTTTTATCAGTCATGCAACGCAAACTTGCAGCAAGGTCCGGCGACAATTCTTTCACACATAACGAAAGAAATAGAAAACCGTGATTTTCGGGGTTTTTTTCTTGATCAGCTAATTATCCCTCTAGGATGATGTGCGAGGGATAAATATAAATTCGGATATTTCGGTTGCACTTCCGGCAAACCGTCCTCAGCGAAAAACAAAACAAAACTAAATCATAAAATCCACCACAATCACAACAGGAGAACGATGCGGAACCAACAGACAATAAGACGAGATGTGACTAAAAACCAGAAGAAAACGGTGGGGATGCAGATAAAAATAAAATAACGAAAGATAAAATGTGCGTGTTAAAAATTTTCGCTTTCCCAGACGGATGGTAAATTGTAAATATAAACAGAGCTCAGAATTGTAAATAATCACAGATTTGTACATATACATTTTTAACACGCACATTTTATCTTTCGTTATTTTATTTTTATCTGCATCCCCACCGTTTTCTTCTGGTTTTTAGTCACATCTCGTCTTATTGTCTGTTGGTGCCGCATCGTTCTCCAGTTGTGATTGTGGTGGATTTTATAATTTAGTTTTTGTTTTGTTTTTCGCTGAGGACGGTTTGCCAGAAGTGCAACCGAAATATCCGAATTTATATTTATCCCTCGCACATCATCCTAGAGGGATAATTAGCTGATCAAGAAAAAAACCCGAAAATCACGGTTTTCTATTTCTTTCGTAATGAATGGTCAGCTTGGCTTCAAACCTTATATTTCACACATAAGGACATGACAAGCTTCAAAGTATTATTTTTGACTTTGGAAGACATAGTGGACCATCAGGTCTAGCCTATTTTCTGTTTTGGACTTCTTTTGATTTTCTTGGTCTTCCCAATGTTTGACCACGGCATGTCCAGTTTTCAAGCTATCCAGGGAAAGCTGGATAGATTTCACAATCGCTAGAAGAAAATCGCTAACTTCACTTGGAATGTAGCATAAGGGTATCATCGGAACAGGGAATTCCTCAGCCATTTCATCGCGGAGACATATTTTTTTTTAAGAGCTGTGCTTTAAAGGACGCCTGAATGAAGAGTACCAAGTATCATCACTATCTGTATGACTTCCGTTAACATTGCCTGCAGAAAACCCAATCCAGATCCGAGATAGTGTTTCCAAGCTCTGATTTTTCCTCCATTTTGCATCTGTCCTTATTTCAGTACCGAACAATTTTAGAAATGAACAAATGTCTCCAATCAACCCTTCTTCTGGAATATTTGTTAACCAGTTAAGCCCAAACGTATATCTAGAAGAAATTCCAACACATCCGGCCAGCGCTGTACAAGATTTGAATGAATTGCGCTTTTTGTCTTGGAGTCTGCATGTGCAAACCTCCATAAACGAACATCCCTATTTTGAAAAGGTCACGCTCAGGACAAGAATGCTCTCCGTGGCCATGTCTGTAAATGCATTCTCCATGGTGTGTTCAAGTATGGTTTCATTGTTCAGGTGTCCTTTAATTTCAGGAGTTCATTGTTCAGGAGGCGTAACAGCCTTATTTCAGCAGTATTCATTCCTAAGTAGCCTACTTATTTATCACTTTAAGCAGTCGGGCGACCTTACCAAAATAAACGCTAAAAGACCTGGAACACTGCCAACTGGTTAAAATCAAGTGCTGCTACATTCCTCTAGAGACTACTATTCCTGTGATAATTTTCCTGGCTAGCAACAGAACTTGCCAAAGAAAGCTCTTTGTTTGAGTTTCGGAATTGCGATATTTCCCTAACTTTCCTCTCGGGAACAGAGAGCGGAATTTCCCGAACACGAGAGCACACAAAAATTGCTTCCTAGCCGGGCTGCTGACACAAATACGACCATGCTGCCACAGAACAAAAGTAGCAAGTCTTTGCAGCCGTCTTCTAGTTTAAAAAAGTTTAAATTCTTATTTGATAGCTTCTCGAGTTTCGGAGGTTAGCTGATAGAATTTAATAATTATATATGAAATATTTATTTTTCCAAGTAGAAAATTCTTCTTCAAAATTCCTTCGACGACTCAATGAACTTACATAGAAACGGGATTTTGTAGCATCCATGGTAAATATTCCTTGAGCCCAAGATGACCCCCCTGAAACCTTTAGAAACTTTACAGTGGTTATTTAAGGAAGAATCTTTAGTTGGTTTTCCACAAGTTGATTTTCAAGCACGAGCGGCTTGAGCCTGAAGAGGACCCTTGCCAAGAAGGTCCGAAATATATCTCTAATAAATTGGAGCTGACGTTCCCGTTTAGCACCGTCAAACAGGAAACTTATGCGGCTGCTGAAAAACAAGGGGGATCAACAAAGGAATGTTATCAACTATAATGTATACGGTCAGTATATACCACCACCCTTTTCAAAGACATGAATAGTTGAGTAATAAACAAAGTCAGTTTAGCCTAACTGAAATGCAGCCGCAGACAGAAAAGCTGAGCAAAAGAAAAGATGATTTCACAGCGCGCCCTTGGGCGAAGAAAATACCATAGTACAAAGCGCGTGTTCCACCCTACTTACTGTAGTTACTATGAATGACGTCACGAACTCTGACTTCTTTACTTCAAGGCTGGAACGTAATTTTCTATTTCCACCAAAATATAGTGCCACGGGCTAATCCGGCCAATAACATCACACAGATTCGTAGTTGTCACGCTTACTACGCTCCCGAGCGCGGTAAGCAAATAGTTACTATTAGTTAATATTTCGAGAAGGTTAGAAGGATCAGCGTAGTAAAGAAAATAGTAGCAATTAGTTATTAGTTAGAAGGGTGGAACACGCTCATACATTCAAACAATGAATAAATCGGTTTCGTCAGCTACGACGCTTTGGCAGCGATATGTCTGCCCTTCTTGACAAAAGTCCTCGTCAGGCTGTCGAACGTCAGAGACAGCGTTGGGAAATTGTATTTTACTTTTTCATTGCTGATTTACCTATAGTCAGGTACTAGTACTATAATCACTGACTGCACATTCTAATTATACAAAAAAATTTCTCATACACTGTAAAAAGTTTCTCCGATTAAGGATTAAGCTAACTGCAGTATTTCCTACTGGGATTAGTTTTATGTCTACTGAGATAAGATTAATCCGAATCAGATGTAAGGTCATCTTTAAGAGACAAGATTAATCCCAATAGCAAATACTGTAAAAAAAATAATTTTACAGTGTATCTGCGCTAGGAACCGAACGAGTCCCCACTTATTCTCTCATCCGTATTATGCCTATGCAGGGATTTTTTTTATGTCTTCTCCAAGCATCGACCCTAGCCGCTCTGCGATTAAAACCAACCGAGCAAGGCCAAAGGAACCGACTTTTTCCTCTTAGCTCATCACTTCCATCCACTTTTCTGGGTGCGCAACTTAAGTTACAACCCCATTAGGACAATCGAATAGCCTTTCTTGATCCCGCAAAGTGCCGCTGCCAAGAGAATTCTGCCCGAGTCTACCACAAACGAAGCTTCATCTGAAGGAGTGACTACGGAACAGTTTCCTGGAAAACAACCACGCGAAATTTGCACCGGAAGACAAAAGGCACGCTAGCAGGATTACAAGGTGATTTATTGGCAGTAGGACAGGATTTCAACCAAGACGGGTGTCACAGCGAAGAGACAGATACATTCTGTCTAAGTAGAAGCATTCACTCTTTGAGTTTCGCATACTGTTTTGAGAACAGAAGAGTTTTCGATCACTTTCCAGCGAGCGGCGCGCATCGCAAAAATTGTGGGAAAGCAATTCCTATAGTACTTTCCAGTTTCCCACTACTGGTCGCGGAAACCCATGTAAAGCTCAACCGCCAGTAAAACATTGAATTTCAAACTTTCAGAATAAATATGGTTCACCGAGCATTCCTTCGATTCTCATATGCCAACGAAGTCATCCTCAATGACCACAGTTTCGAAATTCCCACCGAAATATTCAACTTTCCGCAGAGCTTTCCACGATCTTTATGGAATCACTTTCCGGAAAAGCTGCTTCGGTTTCCGAAGCGCAAAAACCAGGTAGAAAGTTCGGCAACTTTCCAAAGTAACTCGAAAACCGTTGGAAACTGATCAGCACTTTGCTTTCTAGCTCGCGAAAACCCTTTAAAAGGCTTACCGGATGGAACCGGTCGTTTCTACAATACCCATGCAACCTAGATCTGTGATTGCATTAATTAATTCCCGGAGACCCAAGTTCCATATGTTACATTCTAAGCCCTGTAACGATACCTCACTAATATTTTTACTTGCCACGAGTCACTATTTTTCATGCGCATAATGCTCCCGACGAGTGTTCGCGTATAATGATGTTAATGCGTAAAACCGGTTATTTGAATTTTACACTTTATACTATACTGGAGAGTAAATAGTGCGAGGTGTGCTTAGCTCTGGAAGAACACGATTACAAGAGTTAGAAGGAGTGGTGTTTTCATAAGTGTATAGTGTGGGCTTGCTATCAATTTTTTTTTTTTCGAGGGGGTGAGACAATGGGACATTTGAGGCATGAGATTCGTTAAGGTTTTTGGTCTGCCATACAACATATATGATATGGTGACAAGCCAAAAGCTTGAAATCAAATGTACATGTGCATTTTCAGAAAATCACAAGTACTTCCGTGACTCTGCAACTTGATTCGCCAATAAATATTTATCTACGAAGTACGAAACTTTCACAGCCCAGACATGCAGACAATTATCCAACTTGGCCGGAAGGAAAGGACAAGTGATAAACCAACTGAAGAAAAGATAATGACAGTAAATAAATAAAGTTACAACCCAGTGATCGGGTGCTGACTGATTAATTATTTTATTTTATTTTACATACTCCGCTTTTCAAATGGCGGGCCAGAAACACATTACTTACTTAGTTACTTATTGCATAGTCCATACTACGACAATTTAAGACGTCCTCGAAACGGCTTGAAACCAAATCTCTCTGTTTGGCAACACGAAAAAATTCGCAAATCCACCAAAGTATCACACAGAATGACACAGTTAGAGAAGCACCCACTTCCTTCAGATTGTTAATTGCAGAACCTCTAGTCCCTTCGCTCAATTCCCGTCACTCTGTTTCGTTGTTTTCCGACACCAGTATTTCGGAATTCCTTCAATTAGCATAATGAACCCTCCCTGAATAAGTAGTAACGGTATGTTAAAGAGTTGTATGTATTGTAAACATTACCCTTACGAATTTTCTGAGGGTCTTCTTTCTTTCTACCATCTTTAATTTTTCGAAGTTAGTTGCTACTTAGGGTGAGAATGTTCAGCGCTTGAAATCTTGTCTAGTTTTGAGCACCTGGGGCGGGTGGCTCGGATATATTCCAGCGGAGACCGATTTCTTAGAATTTATTAGGGCGTCGTTGTCAGGGTAAAAAAAATAAACACGTTCCATTGAACCATAATCTGACTGTACACCTAGGTTGGAGAGTTTGGTCAGAAACCGGTGAAACTGTCAATTTAAATGTCGAACTCAGAACTTACGTGTATTAAATTGGCTCGAGCAACGAACCCTGATTACACAACTAACGCACATTTTCTGAAAGGAACTTCCGCTATTTACTGTTTATGTTCAAATATTCTAAAATAGTTCAATACTTTAAAATTAACCTCTGCTTTTAACAAATTACCAACAGCTTTGGCAGTTCTTAGTGGAGTGTTCCTTGGAACAATCCACTATGGCGAACGCTGTAGCAGCTTTCGGTTTTCGGTTATCACCGCATTTTTGTCGAGCTCAGAACTCGTGAACAACTGCAAGTATCAAGTTCAGACTTGGTACACTAGTGGGTAGTTGGGTCTAGTTGTGCCTTTCGGGGATCCCACCCCCCAAAAACCATCAAATGATAAATCATCATCAGAACCAAGTTCTGATGATGATTTATCATTTGATGGTTTTTCTGAGTGAATTGAATTGTTGCACGCAGCCGTGTTATACGTGCCTTATTAAGTGTTTGAACAATAGTTCTATTATGTATTCTTTCAATAATTTGCATAGACGTTTTTAGCTTATCTTGGTTAATCTTTTACACAGTTGGACTGGATCCTGACACTTGGGGGGTGGGGGTTTCCCGGAATTCCAGTTTTTGGTGCATTTATATCTGACCTCACCGATGAGAATCAGGAGAATGTTATTTATCCGCGGACTTTGTGTCTTGAAATTCCTGATTTCGCCCATGGTATGATCAATACGTTAAAGTGGAAGTTCGGTATTCTTTGTACCATAGAATGCAATGTAAAGGACTTGATTCTTTTACCTCTTTGTCAGGTATTACCGTAGGACAGGCTACAAGCGCACCTAGACGTGCCTATTACAGAAGACGTTATACAAGGCGTTATTGATGGAGCTGCAGCGTCAACGAATCCAACAGGTAGCAAACCTTCTCGTCCTAAGGATATTGACGACCTTGGATCAGAACCAAGTTCTGATGATGATTTATCATTTGATGGTTTGTTGCACGCAGCCGTGTTATACGTGCCTTATTAAGTGTTTGAACAAATAGTTCTATTATGTATTCTTTCAATAATTTGCATAGGCGTTTTTAGCTTATCTTGGGAAATAAAACTTCATTTACTCTCGGTCTGGTTTCTTATCTTGCGCGTCGTCTAGGTGCGTAAGTGCGCTTGTAGCCTGTCCTTCTGCGGTAATACCTGACAAAGAGGTAAAAGAATCAAGTCCTTTACATTGCTTTCTATGGTACAAAGAATACCGAACTTCCACTTTATAAGACAGATATAGCTATGGATGAGGATTCTGGTTTAACAGCAACAAATAAGACGACGCGACATATTCTAATCTTTAATGAACAGTTGGAAACTGTACTGTTTTGTCATGTGATCGATGATATGCCGTTTTTAATAAATTGTGACAAAGGGGGTATTAGGCTGCTACGATATGGTCTATTGCACTTGTTATCACCTTGCTAATAGAAAAGAGGTTTAGGTTTAAACGGTTGGACTGGCTGGCAGACCATTGCTGGAACTCAAGCTATTCGTGCAAAGTCTTCAACATTTCTTTGGATTTATACTTACGGTTTGTTTACACTTAAAAGCTTTTAAAGTGGGATGATTACAAATTAGGTTATTTCAATACTTGTTTGGTTATTGGGGATGTGAAATGTCTTGGTTCTAAAGCTGTATCTATGTAAAATGTGATAAACATTTTACTGTCACGAGCTCCTTCTAGGCAATCACTGGGATCATGATACGCATCGAAAATAGCAGAACGCGGCAAGTATGGAAATCAGATTGGTTCTATTGGGTGAGTAAGAGCGTACCGTATCAAATTCGCGACTCCGAATTCAAATGAATGGAGTGATTACAGAAGCAGGTTGCATAAGTATATAATTTACAACCGACGGTTCGAGTCCTCAATTTTAGAACACACGCCCTCACAAGCTTAACCAACAAAATGTTTAGCTAGGTAAACAGAACCGGAAAGCCTTTGGTACCGTAAATTGCCGCATAAGCCCGGTAAGCCCTTTGTACTTGGTTTACTTGAATCGTGGTATTGGTTACCACGGTCAAAAGGCGTGTTTTGCAGTTATCGTGGTATCGTGGTATCAGATATTCAGATACTACGGTCTGACCGTGGTAACTGGTCGTGGTATCCGAAAAGTCATCTCACTTTCATCAGATTTTGTCAGATTGGTGAAAAAGAAGTTTAGCACTAAGTGCTAAACTTCTCTTCTAAGTCTTAGTGATGTAACTGGATATCTGTATTTGGGATCCCAAAACGTAAGTGGCGGGATACCAATGACATCGCAAAAGTCGTCCGTCTGTCCGTCCGTCCGTCCGTCTGTGCGCACTATACTCTCGAAGGGAACGAGATATTTTGACGAAACTTGGTCTGAGAATTCTTTGGGTCAAAAGTAAGGTCAAGTTCGTAGATGGGCTCTGTAGCCCTACATTTAGGGGTGGGGGAGGGGATTTAAATTAAGGGGCAAATGAAATATTTTTAAACAGGTAATGTGATAGTCGATTATGGAGTAAGAAGCCATGCTGAACACGATGGTGAAAACCATTTTTTCATCAGACAAGTAGTTCGCCCGGAATCCGGCCAACACCGGAAAGTTTGTTCAAAGTAAAAGTTTTATTTAAAGTTGATTAGATGTTTGGTTTAGGGGTAAGAAGACATGCTGAACATGATGGTGAAAACCATTTTTGCACCAGACAAGTAGTTATCCCGGAATCCGGCCAAAACCGGAAAGTATGTTAAAAGTAAATCTTTTATTTGAAGCTGATTAGATGTTCAGTTTTGGGGTAGGAGGACATGCTAAACACGATGGTTTCTCGCCGGACAAGTAGCTCACCCGGAATCCGGCCAGAACCGGAAAGTTCATTAAAAGTAAAACTTTTATCTGGAGTTGATTAGATGTTTGCTGAAGACTTGTGTGAAAACAATTTTCTACCCGGGTAAGTAGTTCGTCCGGAATCCGGCCAAAACCGGAAAAAGTTATAGTTTTATTTGTAGTTGATCAGATATCCGGTTTAGGGGTAAGAAGAGATACTGAATCCGTGTATGAAAACTATTTTTTACCCGGACATATAGCTGGATCGGAATCCAGCTGGCGTCGGAAAATTTGTTATACGTTAAATTTTTATTTGAAATGAATTAGATGTTCAATATTGGGGAAAGGAGATACGCTTAGTTCGTTTCTGAGCTGTCTTTTTTCGCCCGACAAGTAGTTCTGGAATTCGGCTGAAACCGGGAAATTGGCAGAAGTGGCAGGAAGTTTTCGTCAAAACAGATATGACTTGGATGGGTAAACACACATCCTGAATCCATATTTGAACTTGGTAGCTATTTGGCCTTAATCTGTTTCTGAATTTTAGTAGTAAAAATGTTCAAAAGACAAGACCCAATTGTCTGGATCAAATATTGAATTTTTGGGATCCCATCCAAACCTTTGGTCTTGTTCTTTTGGGATGACTTCGAAAAGAGCTATTTCGGCAATAGTCGTTTTTGCAGAGCAAGGTGTATCAGATACCACGAAAACTGCGAAAAGGACTAATTGCAGATCCAGTGGTAACAGATACCATAATATCAGCAAAAACACAACTAATGACTTTCATTTGAAGAGACCCTGGAAGTGTAAATCAGCGGAAAGATACAAATTATGTCTTGTGTTCTTTAACAAAAGAAAAGACTAATATCAGGACCCAGAGAAAGCTTCAGAAAAGTTGAGAAAAATAGAAGGCTCAACTGAACATATAAAAAAATATGCACGGTGACACAAGACTTCACGCTAATTCATTTCAGCACGAACATAATCCTCAAAGTAAAACCAAATAGGGTTGAGATCCGAAGTCTAGTTGTAATTCACTTTTATACTTAAATAGGCCTGAAAAACAGATAAAAATGCGTTACTTCGTTTGGCCATTATCCACAGCTGACCGATTTCATCGACTGAACTTATTCTTTCCGATTTGTGGTAAATTGCCGATTTTTCGATAAATTGCATTGCCGAAAAGTAATCATCAATTTCTACTTCATTCGGAGGAGTGCCTTCTTCCAATCTTCGAGCTTAGCGTCCTCCGCGTTGGTTTGTCCCATAGAGAGCGATTTTTGTAGTTTGTTGTGTTTTTTCTTGATTTGTTGCCAGAACCCCAAGGTTTTTTTCGTGCAATAAATTCATTCATTCATTCATTCATGGAAACGCAGGATTTTGTTTCCTTTTCAGTTAAACTTTAAGATGAGCTGTCACAGCTAGCGGACAGGGATCCCCGACTTTTCCTGCGACGAAAACTTCCAAACAACTGAATCCAACTTTAACGGAGGGGAAGATGAAAGTCCTGTCCTTTCTGGCAAACGTGTCGGGCGTTTCATTCGATGTTACAAAACGTTACTCTGAATCCTGTTGAAGAGACGAATCTGCATCACTTCTCCTAGATCAATAGAGGAAGAAGGGAGAAAATTCACAAGCTTCTCAGAGAAGCAAATATAGCAAGAATCTTCAGGACCTGCTGCATGCAGCGAAGACTCCCCCGTAAATCGGAAAACTGGAGAAATCTAGGGGAAAGGCAGAAAGCATTCCTGGCCAGTTTTCCAAACTAGAATCCATTTAGGCAAATCCGTGTCAGCTATGTAAAAATGTTGTGCCAATATATTTTAAGTGTATTTAAAGAATGTAAAAACCTTCAATGATTCTCTTAAATTTGTAAGTGTTTTCATTCGTGTCTTTTACTTGTTGTAACATAATAGCCTACTTCGCTGGACATAAGAAGCGGGTCACAAATAAATAAACAATGCCAAAGTTTTCCATGGGATCCCAAAGGGGAATATTTGTCGATATTTTTTATACACAGATAGTCAGGTCTTGCGGATGTTGTCTTTGCCGAACCCGTGCACATTTGATATCATTGTAACAGACAACTGAACCACAGCCACTAAGTCATGCTTTCCAGCTAAAAGCATATCAAACAAGCAGGCTTATTACCTGATTGGAAAGTCTGCTTTTTCGCTGTTATAATAAAAATATAAGTAACATTGATTTTAAAGAATAAGGGAAAATTAAGAGGTTTTGGAGACTAATTTTATTGTGAAATGTTTAAGAAATGAATAATGAAAATTAAAGTAAATTGTTTTAGAAATTGTAGAAAATAAAATAAATATGGTTTGGGGGCAGATTGGAAACTTTTATGTTGTTTTTTTTTTAATTTAAACTAGGCTAAAGATTAAAGTAAATAGAGTGGTTTGAAATTATGGATTATGGAGTTGTTTGGTGGTGTTTTTTTGGTTTTTATTTTGTAGAAGTTTTTTATGTGTAGAGGTGGTGATTTCGTAGAAAAAGGTTTATAATTATATTGAAATAAGAATAAATAAGCTTTAAGATTAGCAAATTTAAATTTAAAAAAAAAAAAATTATACAGTTGAAATGCAGAAGTTAAAATTTTATTAAAGTTTGAAGTGTGTATGTTTGTTTAGAAATAATAGGTGACGTTAAAGAGATTAAGGAAATATACGTCACCGAGTGGAGGAGGAGTCGTAGCCAAAAAAGTAAACAATCAAAATGTTTGGAAAGATGCTACGCGGGTCTAAAAAAAAAAAAAAAAAAAAAGCAGGCTTATTCGAATAATCGTGTTCTGAATAAGATTCCGACAGAACTATCCATCCGAGGCGAGAATAAACAGTACATCCTGAATCACCGTTTCTTTTTCGGATACTCCTCCAACCAAAAATTTAAGACATCAGAATTTGTATTTCACTTCTTCGAATTTTCCGGTTTTGGCCGGATACTTGTCCGGTTAGGAAATAAAGCTCGTATTTGGATTCAACATATATTGTCAGCCCACCATAGATGCTCATATCGACTTAAATACTTTTTTTACTTCTATAAAATTTCAGGTTTCTGCCGGATTCCAGACGAACTAATTATCCAGCGAGGAAACTTAGGTTCACACATGGATTCAGCTTGTGTTCTTGCTTCTCTAAGGATGTCCGATATACTTCAGAATAAACTATAGTCCTACCAAATTTCCGGTTTTCGCCAGATTCCGGTCAGTCTACTTGTCCGGTTGGAACGCAAAGTTCAAATATAGATCCAGGCTTTATGCTTACCTCTAAATCGATGCTATAGTCGACCAACCTTTAACCTCTGATCAACTTCAGGTAAGTCTTTCGCTCTTATCAATTTTCCGGTTTTCGCCCGATTCCGAGCAAACTACTTGTCCGACGAAAAGGGAAAATTCAAAAACAGATTCAGCATGTCTCTGTACCCATGTACCAAACTTTCATTCAGTACGTACAACTTTTACTTTTCCAAAATTTTCGTTGTTTCCGGATTCCGGGCGAACCAGTTATCCGGTGAGAAAATAAAGTTCAGTTCTGGATTCAGCATGTCTCCTCACTCTTTAATCAACTCTCACGTCAGCTTGAATAAATATTTGTCATCCCTTAATCTAAGACCCCTTCCCAAACGTCTAAATATTGGGCTACAGAATTTGACCTGTATTTCGTTCCAATAGATCCTCACACCAAGTTTGAACAAAATAGCTTAAGCCCTTCGAGATTTATCGTACTGGCAGACGGAAAGACGGACAACTGTTGTGAAGTCATAGGTATCCCTCGACTTACGCTTTGGGATCCCAAAAAAAGGCGTTCGGGGCTGATGAGCACCGAGCCACGCAATAAACTCCTACAAAGACCCATTGAAACATCCGTAAGGTTTTTTTTCAAGAACCCCCGGAAAACTTTTTAAAGGATCCGTCTTATTAATTATTGAAAAACTTAGTGTCCCTAATCGTTCCATTCATTATCATTCCCGGGATTCTTAGCTTCCTATGTGATGTTTGTCCGCGACAGAGCAAAATAACACTCTGGTCCGCACTAACGCCCGTTAGGCTGATCTGCATTCTCTGTATTTGGCGATTTTTTTATACCAGATAAGGCTCCCGCGTATCACTTTCATCAACAAGAGCTGGAAGCTCATATGGGACTTGCAGGCTGGATCAAAGGATTAAAGTAAGAATTCTCAATTCGTGGTTTTGTTGTGATCATCTGTAAGCAAAACCCTTGAGATAAGAATGGTCATGGGTCCTTCGAAATCCGGAGAATGTATTGTTCGTAAAAACTATTTTATTTGTGCATTTGGCTATGATGATGGGCAATTTAAGGGGGCTGGAGATTCACTTGTAATGAACACTCTTGGAGCACAAATGATAAGCTCATTGGAATCATAAAAATGTATATTTTGATCAAAATCAGCAAATTCAGATGTAAGCAAAACCCTTGATGCAAAAAATGATCATGGGCCCTTGGGGATCATGAATATATCTCGTTTGGTTAAAGTAATTGTTTTTTCGGTTAAGAAACGCACTTTGACGGTGCTAAAAAAAAGTTTCTGAGCAACACCCTTGAGTTAAAATGTATACTTCGCTCAAAAGTATTTTTTGTACTTTGTGGTTAGGATTAGTACTTAAAGGTTAGGATTAGTACTGGGACGGGCGGATCTGAGAAGTGACAATTTCTAAGCCAATCTTGTCAAGCTTCTAATGTTCAAGCCAAGTTCCATCGCCCTAGCACATCTGGAAGTATCTTAATTCGCAATCACCGAAATTCCGGACCCCCCCCCCCCCCCCATCAACTCCCCTCACAGTGCCCAAAACCGGTTCGGTTTTGTCACTGATGTAGCTAGTTCTTGTCCTTGTTCATCCCACCAAGTTTCATCCCAATCGTTCCACTCTAAGCGTGTCACAAAATTCCACCCCCCCCCCCCTTTGACTCTCCCCCCTACATTCATCGGAGCCGGTCCGGACTTTAAATGGGACATACGAGACACGAGGTCTTTCCAAATATCAATTTTCGTTAAGATCCGATCACCCGTTCCAATGTTATACATTCCTCAAGTTTCCGGGTTCCCCCTCCCCCCCTCCCCCCACGGTGGTTGGATCGGGAAGTTGACTATCTCTACGTTAATCTGGTTGGACTCCGACTTGCCTGCCAAGTTTCATTGTCCTAGCCCAACTGGAAGTAACTTAACTCCGTATCACCTGAATTCCAGACCCCCCCCCTCCAACTCCCCCCACATTCATCGGATTCAGTCCGGATTTGAAATGGGACATCTGAGACATGATGTCTTTCCGAATATCAAGCTTCATTAAGATCCGGTCACCCGTTCAAAAGTTATGCATGTCACTAAATTCCGGATTCCGGTTCCCCCTCCCTCCCCCCACGATGGTCGGATCGAGCAAGTGACTGTTTCCAAGTTAGTTTGGTCGGGTCCCTAAAATGCCTGCCAAGTTTCATTGTCCTTGCACATCTAGAAGTACCCTAACTCGCAAACACCGGACTGACCGACCGACCGACAGCGGAAAAGTGATCGGTATATGGCACTTGGCCGGACAGCAAGTGCCATAAAAACCAAGGGGACTGCTGGAGGCTGAAAACAGCCAAGACGGTTTGTAGTCTTTGAGAAACCCAGCAGAGTTTCAAAAGAGTAATGTGTGTTCGAATACTGGAATAGGAAATGTATCTAATCCAACTTCTGCTTTTAGCCAAATTAGTCACAGCTTAAGGCCCGTATCAAAACCTGGACATCCTAAACCAACCACGAAATTCTATTTGACACAAACCTATCCTGTTTTCTGAGAAATTACTCGATTAGGACGCATCAGATTAAAGCTTTACTTCACCGGTTTCTGGAAAACCAGAAAACGCGTTTTCAACCTATCCTATTTCGGAAGTGCGTTTTTGGGATCCCAAAACGTAACTGGAGGGGTACTTGTGACTTCGTAAAGGTTGTCCGTCTGTCAACACAATAACTCTCGAAGGGAATGAGATATTTTAATGAAACTTGGTGTAAGGATCCTTGGGGTCAAAGGATAGGTCGAGTTCGTAGATTTTCTCTATAGCCCTATATTTAGGGATCGCGGAGGGGGCAAAAAAAGACATTTTTAAAAGCTAATGGAATAGTCTATTTAGGGGTAAGGAGATATGCTGAATCCGACTATGAAATTTATTTTCCCGCCGGAAAAGTTGCTCGCCCGAAACTCGGTTTTTCCAAAACCGGAAAATTAGTCTAAAGTAAATGTCTTATTTGAATTTGATTAGATGTTCGATTTGCAGGTAAGAATTAATGCTGAATCCGTCTGTGACAATAATTTTCTCGCCGGACGTAGAGTTTTCTCGGTATACGGCTGAAACGGGAAATTCGTAAAAAGTAAAATATTATCTGAAGTTGATTAAACGCTCGATGCAGTGGTAAGTCGACATGCTGAATTCGTTCTTGAGCTTTAGTGTTTTGCCAGTAGTTCACCCGGAATCAGGACAAAACCGGAAATTTGGCAGAAGTAAGGAAGGAAGTTTTGATAAATTTCGTCAAAGTAGATATATTCTTTCCTCGCCGGACAAGTGGTTCACCCGAAATCCGGTAAAAACCGGAAAATTTGTGAAAAGTAAAAATCCTAAGTTGATTAGATATTTGATTTAGGGGTAAGGAGACACGTTGAATCCGAATATGAAATTTATTTTCACACTGGACAAGTACGTCGCCCGAAACTCGGTTTTTCAAAAACCTGAAAATTTGTTAAAAGTAAAGTCTTATTTGAATTAGATTAGATGTTCGATTTACACGTAAGAAGAGATGCCGAATCCGTCTATGACAATCCTTTCTCAACGGATGTAAAGTTCACTTGTAATCCGGCTGAAACCAGATATATTATCTGAAGTTGAACAGACGTTCGATGTAGGGGTAAGGCGACATGCTGAATTCGTTCTTGGGCTTTAGTGTTTTGCCACTAGTTAACCCGGAATCAGGGCAAAACCGGAAATTTGGCAGAAGTAAGGAAAGAAGTTTTGATAAATTTCGTCAAAGTAGATATATTACGCAGTGATGTCGACAAGACCAAAACGCCAAGCGCAAGATTTTCGCACCGGCCTTAAGACCAAGATTTTAGCCCTGGCACTGAGACCAATACTTTTAAAGTTCAATGGGCACATCAAACTACCCCAATCCCACTCTGTAACAACCTAGGAACAATGCTTACCCCCTAGCTCAGCAGCTTTTTCAGCAGTTTCCTCTCTGTGATATTTCAAAGCGTAATATTTTGGGCCAGTACATGCTCAATTTACTAGCTTGGACAAAGATAAAAGTGATGTTTCTTATAACACTTAGTAGATCTTTATTTTATGCATAAATCAGCTTGTCTAATTCAGATTTGAATAGGCTATTTGTTTTTGAATGATTTTTGTAGCCAAGTTATATTTTATAAACTTATTGCATATTCTGGTATATTTTATAAAGCAAGTTAAACAAGCTGCACAAGACTATTCCACAAGGTTAAACTTTTAATAGGCACTTAAAATATGGAACTTCTGATGACACACTAGAACAATAAGGTAAACTGCATCTGCGGCTTGACTTATTGGTGACATCAGAAATATATCCTTTTGCTGGGAGTTTTTGAATTTCGGCCGATTTTCGTAGCGCCTTCTAAAGGAAGTCGGAAATGTGTATTTGTGAAGCATCTAATACAAAATAAAGCATTAGAAGTGTCCATTGTGCTTTAAGACCCTTCTAGGCTAACTAAGGGATATCATTGAAAAGTAAGCTGATTATATGTCTGTCAATTAATCCGAATTTAATAGTTAACTAATTGTATGCCAATATCCATGTTGCATTTTAGATGAACCGATTCTGCCAATAGTTGTGCTTTTGCAGATACCCTGGTATCTGTAACCACGGTAACTGAATCTGCAATAAGTCGTTTTTTGCAGTTACCGTGGTGTCTGATACTACAATTGCTTTGCAAAAACGACATATCGGCCGCTTTTAGAAGTAACCCCAAAAGAACAAGACCAAAGGTTTCGATGGGATCCCAAAAATGCAATATTTGATACAGACAATTGGGTCTTGTCTTCGCCAGATCCAGTCTTCGCCAGACTCCTTGAACATTTTTACTATTAAAATTCAAAAACAGGTTAATCATCTGAGAAAAAGAAGTTCAGTTATTGAATCAGCATGTGTGTTTATCCCCTATAAGCCATCTCTGTTTTGACGAAAACTTCCTGCCACTTCTGCCAATTTCCGGTTTCGGCCGAATTTCGGAACTACTTTTCCGGCGAAAAAAGAAAGCTCAAAAACGAACTCAGCATATCTTCTTTCCCCAATATTGAACATCTAATCAACTTCAAATAAAAATTCAACTTATACAAAATTTTCCGGCTCCAGCCGGATTCCCGTCGAACCATATGTTCGGGTAAAAGATGATTGTCATACACGGGTTCACCATCTCTTTACCCCTACGTCGAATATCTAATCAACTACAAATAAAACTCTAACTTTTAACAATTTTCGGGTTTGGCCGGATTCCGGGCGAACTACTGCTCTGGGTCGAAAAATTTTTCACATAAGTGTTCAGCATGTCTTCTTACCCCTAAATTGAACATCTAATCAACTCCAAATAAAACTTTTACTTTTAACAAACTTTCCGATTTTGGCCGGATTCCGGGCGAACTACTTGTTCGGCAAGAAAATGGTTTTCACCATTGTGTTCAGCACGTCTTCCTACCCCTAAATCGAACATCTAATCAACTTCAAATAAAACATTTACTTTTGACAAACTTTCCGGTTCTGGCCGGATTCCGGGCGAGCTACTTTTCCGATGACAAAATGGTTTCCACCATCGTGTTCAACATGTCTTCTTACCCCGTAATCGACTATCACATTATCTGTTTAAAAATATTTAATTTGCCCCTTAATCTAAAACCCCTCCCCCACTCCTAAATGTAGGGCTAAATAGCCCATCTACGAACTTGACCTTACTCTTGACCCAAAGAACCCTCACACTATGTTTCATCAAAATATCTCATTCCCTTCGAGAGTTACAGTGCGCACAGACGGACGGACGGACAACTTTTGCGATGTCATAGGTATCCCTCCGCTTAAATTTTGGGATCCCAAAAACTAATATTTACTTACATCACATGTGCTAAGCCGAGTGATATCCTAAACTTCTTTCCTATCAATTTGAATCCTAGGCTCCTCTTCTGTTCATGATGATAAAAGTGAGACGACTGTTCAGATACCATGGTCTGAACCATGGTATTTAAATATCAGATGACATCTACAAAACGCAGTTTGATCGTGGCACCAGATACCACGGTAACTGCGAAACCGACTTTAAATACTCTTGACGACTATCTTTCCTTGCCGATTCAAAATCTCCCGCCTCTCTGGGTAGCTAGCGGAAGAAATGCAGAAGTGGTGTCAAAGCTGCGCCCAAAAGATCGCAGTGACTGATTGACACAGGATTTGAGTCATTGAATTTGAGTCGTACGGACAAGCCTGAGGATCAATGGCATGTTTTGGACTTAGTCATATAGAGTATCTTGGTAGCAGATACCATAGGGATCCTTACGCTGTGCGGTCGCCCACTGTGGCTCAACACTCGCTCCACTAGTTAGTCTGGGGTCCAATGAACCGAAAGTCTTCTCCTTCTAAAAGTGGAGGGTCTTACTGGGGCAACACCTCTAGAGATCACAGGACCTCGCGTACGTTCTGTTACTCACGAAAGTTACCGGGATACAGCTTTTTGGTATATCGGACATGCTTTTCTAACCTCTTACACTCTAACTATTCTGCGGTTGCGGTTTGTGCGATTACATCCGCGGTCCAACTTTCGACCAATCAAAAGCAAGCAGATGTAAACAAACATTCGAACATTTCAGAAGCAGCGTTGCCGCCTGTCGCAGAAATCTGCGGTTAATGACGGTTTTCACTTCTTCGACAGAACAAGCCAAAATTCTACGACCGGTTCCTTGCAAGTAAATATAAAAAGTAAGCAAAAAATCTTTTGCGGCCAAAAGTCACATGTTCCAGACAAGAAAAAGTGGCAATAGTGTTTACAAACCAAGTATTCCAAGATATTTCACATGAGAATTGGAGGATATTAAGAAGAATAAACAGGTAAAAATCATTCAAGCAGAGCTGCAATGTGGTTGTTCTTGAGTGTGGGTTAAGGCCTTTTAGGTAGTAGAAGTCTCCACTTGCTTATAGGCCCAGATTAAACAGCAAATAAGTTGGACTGTGGAGAGTTTAAGATTATTCGTGGTATGTATTGTTTTTTTTTGTGAATGTTACAGAACTGTTAGTCAGTCCATTATAAAAGCCTCAATTTTGGAGGCCGGAGGCTATGCTAAATTACTGTCACTGTCAGAGGCGTTACTAGCTGAAATGTTTGTCGGGCGGGGTGGCAAGGTATTTACTGACTGTTGTTGCAGAAAGAAGAACTGTTTTCAAGAACAAAAATGACAGCTTTGAAAAATAATTGACTGATTTAAAAAAATGACTGTTTTGACAAAAAATCAACTGATTTTCAGGAAAAATAACTGTTTTCATGAAAAAAAAAAACTGTTTTGATGGAAAACTGCAGTGCTTCACGCCAACTCAGTTATTTTTTAAAGACTGGCCGGACACATTTCGAGGATATTTGATCGTGCCAAATGGATACGTCAGCTGAATTTTATTGGAGCTATATTTCAGCCCTTCTTGGCAAGGGTCTTGTTCAGGCTCAAAACCGCTCAAGTTGGAAAATGAACTTGCGGGAAGGGTTCCTTTTTCCAACTTGAGCGGTTTTGAGCCTGAAGAGGCCCTTGCCAAGAACGGCCGAAGTATAGCTCCAAGAAAATTCAGCTGACGTATCCATTTTGCACCATCAAATATGATTCGCAGTCAGCTTGGGCTGAAGGAACATTACATTTGGAAGGGTCGCCCCCCCCCCCCCCCCACAGTTGTGACGCCCCTGTTTACTGTACATACTGTACGGATGTCTGACGCTTGTCGGCCATGCCACATGGCTATTTCCATTTTTTTTTATGATAACTTAACTAATTTGAACAGCTAAAAAGGCTGAGAAGCTCAGTAGCAAAGTCGGGTTACAGTAAATCAGTAGCCTAGCTAGATGCTGTGAGTCTCCGACTAGTCAGCAGAAATATTTTCGTATCCTGTGGTTTGATCATTAGTAGGGTACAGGGAAAAATACAGAACCCTGAAGCTGCTACGCACAACTATGGTAGTCAGAATAAAGTTTACTTGCAAAAATCTCCATTATTATAAAAGGCTAACCATGTTGAGTCCCTAATATGTGTTTGTATTGTTTATTTTCTTTTTCTTATGAGATATTGTATGGTCTTTGTTTGCCACTAGTTAGCCAAGCTAAAATCAACAAGTTTTATTGTATTATATTTGTTTTAACAACTGTAAATTCCTCTGTAATTGCAAGGTTTGTTAATACTATAATATCTAAGTACCTATGGTGTTGTAACAATTTTATTCTTTACAGGAAATTGAATAGATCAACTGACCAAGAAGCAGGTCCGGATTGCGAATAGCCTAAAGAAAGAGGAGAAATCTGACTTCTTATTTTGTGCCAAACACGGATATTCTTCCTTTATCAGAGGCTTGAGTCCTGGACAAGCTCAGTGGTACATTGAAGACAGTAAGAGACAGGCAATATAGGCCTCTGATGACTACAATGGCAGGTGCTACTATTGCCAGCACCTAAATCTTTGGTGGTATGCAGTGAGAAGGCCAAATATCATGAAAAGTTTATCAAGGGGTTTCTCAATCTTTAATCAGTGGAAGAAGAGATTGTAGATGGTTACGGTTTGCCAAAAATGGATGCTGTTTACCAACAGCCCATAAAAGAGAAAACGGATCGACTTTTCTATGTGTATTTGTGCCAAACAACTGACATCGCTCCTTGGTCACAGGCTAAAGTGTTAGACAAGCTAAGTGATTTGCTGCAAAAAAGCTCATGACTGCAATGTCAAAACCTGATTTTTGTGATTGTGTGTTGCATGAAACTTGCAGGAAAAAGCTTTTTTCCACTTCTGAGTCCTCAGTCTTGTTAGCTGATGGGACTTCTGACACAGTGCAACTTGGACATCAACACCGACTCCTAGTCCCATGGTCCTACAGTTAAGGTCTCAAAGTGTTGACTTTTCATATACTGACACTTTCCTCTTTTACCTGAAAAAAGAATGTAAAGAGAGGCCAGAGTCTCAACTTCGCAGAGTTTCTGAAGCGTCAAGGAGCGTTAACATAGTAATTGAACATGCTTATGCACTATAACTGAGCGTGATATTCTTCTTGCTTCTGGATGTAGGGGTCGTGATCTTGTTGCAGAGAAGGCCAGGTATCTCGATAAATGCTTGAGGAACTTGTGATGGAAATTGACCCAAAGTGTAAATGATGGTAGTGTGTACAAGACATCACAAATCAGAGAAAACTTTTCTGTCTTTTTAAAGCAGAGTGACAGCCATACTATGAAACGGCTGAAGAATTGCCTAAAAATGATCTCCGTATACATCTTTTGCCACGCAAAAGGAGCCCATGTGGCTGTCACCCACCGACAGATCATTTTTTTTTTGCACTGGCTGCGTGCATTTTTGCAATTTTCCGTGTAGACGCAAGCTCACGACCCAATACCTGTCTCTTTGAACCCACTGGACTATGGATGGGCCGATGAGATACGTGGGGGAGCAAAAGCAGTGGCAACTGATGGGCCATATTTTTCCAGACAGTGTGGTCGGTGTTTTTTGTGCCTGCAAGAAATCTTGCAGCAAAAATGCTCATGTGCTGTAACCAAGAGATCTCGTGATTTACTATGCGCATCCCGGGGGGAAATGTGTCAATGTCATTGTAATAGACGAGGAAGAAGAGGATTTCGAAGCCTAACTCATTTGTGATTAAATATGAAAGTTGACAGGACCAACTTTTGCAAATATGGTTTTAATAAATGTGCTCTTTCACCTTAAATAAACATACCTAAATAAACTTTTCCATTGTTTCTGAAGGATAGTTATTAGTCAGAGCTGGAATCACCGTAGCTGGTTAGCTGATAATAGTTTTCGTTCCGCTTTAGAAAAATGAAATGGAACGCCAAGACATCCGAATTTGAGTGTTGGTGCGTAACATCTTTAGCACATGTCTGATCCCAGTATCCCGCCCAGATTCGAAATCAGCGTGGTCGATTTACCTAGAATCCATCGTCGGATCAGCTGCCCCCGACGGGAAAGCTACTCTTCACATTTTGATACTTGGGCCCCAGACTAAGTGCTGAATTTGCCGGAACGCATAAAACCTGTGTGTTTCATGCTTTTGGGGCATTTTTTAACTGTACATATGGAGCGTGTTCCACCCTACTTACCGTAGTTACTACGCATGACGTCACGAATTTTGGCTTTTTGCCGTCAAGGCTGGAACGATTTTTCTATTTTCCAGCAGGATCTCACGCCAGGGGTGAATCCGACCAATCACGTTACAGAGATGCGTAGTTACTACACTTACTACGCTCCCGAGCATGGTAAGCAAATAGTAACTATTAGTTACTATTCCAACAAGGTTGGAACGGTCAGAGTAGTAACTTTTCGTGAGGATGGAACGGAAATAGTAACTAATAGTAACTATTGTTAGGAGGGTGGAACACGCTCATAGCAGCTTACCACTGCAGAATTTACAAACAGCGGACCACTTCCGAGTCTTTTCCTCAAAGCTGAAAGTTGGTATACGCATACTTCACTATAGAAGTCTCCTTGTAGCCATTATTTTGTAACTGAATTTACTGAAATTTTTACGACGCGTAGTTGAGCAATTTCTTTTGTTTTTGTTCTCTTTTTGTTGATGTCAAAATGTAGTTAGAAGACGGCTTTTTATTTTATTTTCGTTGTGCAACATTGTCAGTGCTAAAGTATGCCACCAGGCATGTGCACTGGTCCGTGATTTTTATCTATGTTTGTTGTAATTAAATACTACTACTACTACTACTACTACTCACATCAAACTCTTTGCTTCTATACCATTTAACACGACGAAGAGTCCCTATAAATAATGATTATGATCCACTAATCTCTTGACCTTCAAAATCTGGTCCTGATGATGCAATCCGTTATTGACCTTTTTTTGCTTTGCGACGTTTTGAAAAGTTCCGAAATTAATCCAACTGTAATTAGGGTCTTGAAGACCAGGCTAGGTCTTGAAGACCAGGCTAGGTTTTGAAGACCAGGCTAGGTCTTGAAGACCAGGCTAGGTCTTGAAGACCAGGCTAGGTCTTGAAGACCAGGCTAGGTCTTGAAGACCAGGATAGGAGACCGGAAGCGCAAGAACAAAACCAAGAATTAGCCATTGGTGTTAACACCAAGACCAAAATTGTCGGCATCGGTCTTGAGACTGGTCTTAAGACCAAGACCTAAATTCAAGACCACATCTCTGATACTACGTAGGCTATAGTGGTAAACACACATGCTGAATCCAAATCTGAACTTGATCTTCTAAGATGATTAACATTGGCCTTAGTCTGTTTCATAAATTTTAATAGTAAAAATGTTTAAAAAGACTGGCGAACACCGGATGGCTAAAAGACCCAATTGTCTGGATGGATCAAATATTAGATGTTTTGGATCCCATCGAAACTTTTCGTCTTGATAAATGGGGAAAAACATAACAAGTAAATAAAAAAAAGCATAAGGGGGATTTTTAATATAGATGGCAGTGTATAGTAGTATGTCGATAGCTGAGTGGTAGAGTGACTGCCTTGTAAGCAGAGGGTCCTGGGTTCAAATCCTGGCTCAGGAGCATTTTTGTCTATCAGTTCACTACTTATAAAACATTAGGGGTATATAGTTATTCCTATTTCACTTGGTGCTGAACATGATAGATTATCATCTGGCTCGCGAAGTAAGTCAGTATATAAAAAAAAAAACTATTATTGACTTCAATTATCTCTCAGCTCATGAGTTTCAACAAGGCATGAAGACGAGTGTCAACGGATGGTTTTCCTGATAGCAGCTATTTCCACTCTCAGAAGTTTCATAACAAATAAAAAAAGATTGCGCTGTTTCGACATATAAAACTTATGATATTAGCTGTTATATTTCTCGAAAGTTACGCTTTAAAACCTCATGCATGCTAGAAGAGCCGTAAAACCGCGGAAAAAACATCTACTGACTTTTTTGTTTGTCATCGTGACATCTGAAAAGTCAGCAAATGCATTTTCGGCGGTTCTTTTTCGGCTCTTCCTGGCGATGCTTGTTATGCATAACATTTAATGAATAATGTTTGCAAAATCATAACATATAACATCCCAAGTGTTATCTGTTACGAAACTTCTGACAGTGTGGTCTTCACCTAAGCTGATCAGCAGCAGAGCTGGTGGACTCGGACTCGTCTCGAGACGACTTTTTTAAGGACTCGGATTTGCTTGACTGGACACCAGCTCTGATCAGCGGTTTAAGCTCACCAAGACCTGCAAAAACATTTGTCGCTTTTCTAGCCATACAATCAAATCTATATCACATCCAGATCTGGAATGCCTAGAAACATTGAGACCAGCGTCTATTCGACCGACTAATACTCCTCTTGCTCCTCCGAAGACAACTAGGTCTACACACAACATAAGAATACGATTTACAAATAATGGAATGTGATAAGCTGTCGCTCCTATGAATGCAGCGTTCTGTAAGAAAGGTCAGGAATTTCATAAAAATCTTATCACCCATACCACCTATTGTCCGTTCGATAAAAGAAGAAATCTGAGAAAAAAAGCAATGTCCAATAAAGAACTCTTGTCATCCCGACAACGCATCACTTACGGTAACTTTTCGTGGCATTAAATCGATACCTCACTGAATGTCTAGATTTTTCAAAGTTTAACCAAATAGGGCTGCGATTTGACAGTCTACTTGCACTTCACTTATTTACTAGAATAGGCCTGAAAACTGTATAAAAATGCATTACTTCATTTATTCGCTATCCAAAAATAATGGATATCATCGAATTCCAAAGATAACGGATTTCATCGAATGAACTTATTCTCATTGAAATGCAGGCTCCGCGTTTGGATGAATTTAGGCTTGTCGTGCAAGCAGCGCACATTCTGAACGTTGCTACTAGAGCCCCACGCTAAAAATAACAAAATCCCTTAGATGAGTCAAAATAATTCAGTGTATTCAAATATCAGATGTAAAAATAAGCTGCCTTTTCAGTTAAACTTTAAGTAACCAGCTTTTTCGACATTCATAAACAGATTATTATAAAGTGGACTCGTGGAGCGAGGCAATGTCATGGTTTACAAGATTTACTCTATCACGCGTTTACAGGTTCTATTCATAATAAAACATCATTTACTTTCCTGGTCACACATAGGGCCGTGGGTGGGGCTTAATTTTCAGTCATGCTGTGTTTTCAAACAAACAAACGAAACAGAACAGAACAAGAAATACGAGCTCATATGGCACTTGTTACGAGTAGGTGGTGCTAGAAGCGAGAAAGTAAATCTTAGCATTCTCCCGGGAATTTCAATACCCCTCCCCTCCGTGCTCGGACCGTCCAGACCCCTAACATATGTAATCTAAGGCATACAATCTCTCTACTTTCCAAGTTTCATTCAAATCATTTCACTCGTGTATATAACCCCTATGCGAGTCACAACATTTCCGGGACTCCCCCTAATACGACTCGGACACATAAACTTCGCATCTCTAACATCTCCTCTTCCCGTCCATCAAGTTTAACTCGAATCCGAACATATCTGCAAATTCCCGGTTCCCACTTCATCCTCCTCCTACCTTGGTCGGATCTGGTTCGGACGCCAAATGACAAATCTAGGCCGCATAGGCTTGGTCCTCTCCAAGTTGCATTCCATTCTGCCTATCCGTTTGGATTTTGTGTCAACAAATGTCCGATCCCCCCCCCCAACTCTCCCCCAGCCATGGCCGCATGGGTTCGTACACATGCTTTGCACATCTAGGTCATCAGTTCTTACCACCCATAAAGTTCACTTCAATCGGACCATTTTTTCGCAACCTACGGATGTCAGTAATTTCCGAATTCCCTCTCCCTCAACTCCCCGAAAAATGGTCGAATCCAGGCGGAAGCCTTCCTGGGGCACTGAGTCGGTTCGTTAAGTCCATTTCGTCGGGTCATGCCTGCCAAGTTTTATCCTTAGCACATCTGGAAGTATCCTATCTGGCGATCACCAGAATTCTGGGAAACCCTCTCCAACTCCCCCCAAAGAGACCCACCATGATCTAGTTCCGTCAAGAACGTATCTAATGCTTATGCTTGTTCTTCCCACTAAATTCCATCTCCATCCCTCGACACTAAGCGTTTCACAAAATTCTGGTGCCCCCTTCCAACTCCCCCCCCCCCCAGTACCGGATCCGGTCCGGGCTTGACATCGAACATCTGAGACATTGCAAAAGGTCTTTCCACCTACCAAGTTTCACCCAAATCCGATCTCTCGTTCGAAAGTTATAAATGCCACTAGACTCCAAATTCCCCATCCCTCCGCTCCCCCCACAATGTACGGATCGTGGAAACGACTATTCTCAAGTCGGTCTATTCGGATTCCTCATATTCTTGCCGAGTTTCCTCCTCCTATTACATCAGGAAGTACTGAACTCGCTGAATCACCAGAATTGACCCCCCCCCCCCCCCAACTCCCCCCACAGTGCCCAAATCAGGTCCGGTTATGTCAATGATGTATCTAGGACTTGCGCTTCTTCTTCCCACCAAGTTTCGTCCCCATCCCTCGACTCTAAGCGTTTCCGATCCGGCTCCCCCACCAACTCCCCCCAAAGTCACCGGATCCGGTTCGGATCTTAAGTGGGTCGTCTGAGACACGAGGTCTTTTCAAATATCAAATTTCATTCAGATCCTATCACCCGTCAAAATTTTGAAATACCCCAAGATCCCGGATTCCCCACCCTCCACTCCCCCCACGCTGCTCGGATAGGGGAAGTGACTAGTTCCACCTTAATCTTTTGAGGCCCCTGATATGCCTGCCAAGTTTCATCGTCCTAGCTTATGTGGAGGTGCCCAAACTAGCAAAACCCGGACCGACCGACAGACGGACGGACGGACGGACGGACAGAAATTACGATCGCTATATGGTTCAAGTGCCATACAAAAAAGAAGGAGTAAAAGAAACAACAAACTAGAAGAGGAAAACAAAAATAAAAAATAGAACTGAAAAAAAAATCGACAAGCGAACGATTTCCATCAAATGAATAAGAACAAACAAGAGCTAAAGGGTCATATGGCACTTGATACGAGTAGGTGGTACCTAAAAAGTAGACAAGAAACCAAAATACCCCACCATCTAAAAATGCGGTTCGGACCTAGAAATACGATATCTAGTTTCACTAAAGTCTGAGCATTTCCGTCGCCTCGGATCGCCGAGGGCAAATGAGTTTTCTACCTTCCAAGTTTCAACCCTAAAGATCCATACGTTTGGTCCCTACACATGCCACACGGTTTCTGGTACCCCCCTCCAACGTCCCCTACCGAGTCCGAATCTGGTTCGGACTTCGGACTACTAAATGGGTCATCTGAAACATTCTCTCTTACCACCTATCAAGTTTCACTCAAATCTAAGCGTTTTTTGGGAACTTCCCGTAATTCTCTCCCCCCCCCCTCCCCCAGCGTGGTCGGATCCAGTTCGGACCCTAAAATATGTCATCTAGTCTAGCATGGGAGCTCTCTACATTCCAAGTTTCACTAAAATCGCTCCACTTGTTTGACAACTATGCGAGCCAAAACGTTTCCGGGAATCCCCTTCCAGCTCCCCCCACTGTGGCTGAATACAAATCGCGAACGTAAACGTCCCATCTCTGACATAGCCTATCCGCAAATTTCCGGTTCTCACTTCACACCCCTCCCCTACCGTGACCACATCCGATCCAGACACCAAATAACAAATCAAGGCCGCATTCTGTCCAACTCGCATCCCATTCTGTACCCCCCCCCCCCCTCGTCCGACTCTCTTGCCCGCATGTGGTTCGGACGCACGTTCATCAGTTCTTATCACCCATACAATTTCGCCAGTGATTTCCGGATTCCCCTTCCCTCAACTCTCCAAAGATGGTCGGATCCAGGAACACAAGTTTTCCTAGGGCATTATGTCGGGTCCTTAAGTCATTAATAGGCCCGCAAAGTTTCAATGTTCTTAGAATAACTGGAACTATCGTAACTGACGATCACCGGAATTCCGGGAAACACCCTCCGACTCCCCCCACTGAGCCCCGATATGATCTGGTTCTATCAATAACATATCTAAGGCTAATGCTTGTTCTTCTCACCAAGTTCCATCCCAATCCCTCAACTCTAAGCGTTTCACGAACTTTTTTGTCCACCCTTCAATCCCCCCCCCCCCCCACAAATATCTGAACGACCAAAACTTGACACGGAATATCTGAGACGGTAGTTCTTTCCACTTGCCAAGTTTCATTCAATTCCGATCACCCGTTCCAAAGTTATGCATGCCACCGGATTCCGGGCTCCCCATCCCTCCACTCTGCCACGGTGGTTGGATCCAGAAAACAACTGTTATCAAGTCAATCTGTTCGGGTTTCTGACATGTCTCCCAAGCTTCGTCGTCCTAGTACATCCAGAAGTATCAAACGAGCAGGATCACCGAAATCCCCCCCTCAATCCCCCCAGAGTGCCCGAATCTGGTCTGGTTATGTCAACGACGTGTCTGGGACTTGTGCTTGTTCTTACCACCAAGTTTCATCCCGACCCCTCCGCTCTAAGCGTTTCCCAAGATTTCCGGTTCCTCCCCTCCAGCTCCCCCTAAGTCGGATTTAAATTCGGTTTTCTGAGACAGGGGTGCATCCAAATATCAAGTTTCATTAAGATCCGATCAACCGTTCAAAAATTATAAATACCTCTATATTCCATACTGCCCCTCCCCCTACTCCTCCCACGATGCTCTGATCGGGGAAGTGACTATTTCCAACTTAATCTTTTGGGGTCCCTGATATGCCTGCCAAGTTTCATCCTCCTAGCTTATGTAGAAGTGCCCGAACTAGAAAAACCTGGACAGACCGACGGACTGACGGACGGACAGAAACTGCTATCGCTATATGGCACTTGGCCAGCGGGCAAGTGCCATACACATTATCAAGACACAATTTATTTCGGATGTATACATACGACCAATGAAGAACCGACTGATGTCACGAAAAATCCGCCATACATCACTGCAAACAAGACCAAAGGTTTCGATGGGATCCCAAAAATTCAATATCTGATCCAGACAACAGGGTCTTGTCTTAGCCAGATCCAGTCTTCGCCAGACTCCTTGAACATTTTTACAATTAAAATTCAGAAACAGATTAAGGCAAAATAGCTAATCACCTGAGAAAACCAAGTTCAGAATTTGGATTGAGCATGTGTGTTTACCCCTATCATATCTGTTTTGACGAAAACTTCCTGCCACTTCTGCTAATTTCCCGGTTCCGGCCGAACTCCAGAACTACTTGTCCGGCGAAAAAAGAAAGCTCAAAGACGAAATCAGGGTATCTTCTTTCCCCAGTAATGAACATCTAATCAACTTCAAATAGAAATTTAGCTTATAACAAATTTTCCGATTCCAGGCGGATTCCGGTCGAACTATATGTCCGGGTAAAATATGATTGTCATACAGGGACTCAGCATCTCTTCTTACCCCTAAATCGCTTATCTAATCAACTAGAAATAAAACTTTGACTTCCAACAGTTTTCCGGTTTTGGCCGGATTCCGGACGAACTATACATGTACGGGTAGAAACTTGTTTTCACATAAGTGTTCAGCGTGTCTTCTTGCCCTAAATCGAACATCTAATCAACTTCAAATAAAACTTTTAATTTTGACAAACTTTCCGGTTTGGGCAGGATTCCGGTCGAAATACTTGTCCGTCGAGAAAATAGTTTTCACCATCGTCTTCAGCATGTCTTCCTACCTCTAAATCGAACATCTAATCAACTTCAAATAAAACTTTTACTTTCAACAAACTTTCCGGTTTGGGCCGGATTCCGGGCGAAATACTTGTCCGTCGAGAAAATAGTTTTCACCATCGTCTTCACCATGTCTTCCTACCCCTAAATCGAACATCTAATCAATTTCAAATAAAACTTTTACTTTCAACAATCTTTCCGGTTTGGGCCGGATTCCGGGCGAAATACTTGTCCGTCGAGAAAATAATTTTCACCATCGTCTTCAGCATGTCTTCCTACCCCTAAATCGAACATCTAATCAACTTCAAATAAAACTTTTACTTTCAACAAACTTTCCGGTTTTGGCCGGATTCCGGGCGAACTACTTGTCCGATGACAAAATGGTTTTCACCATCGTGTTCAGCATGTCTTCTTACCCCATAATCAACTATCACATTAGCTGTTTCAAAACACTTTGTTTGTCCCTTAATTTGAATCCCATCCCCCACCCCTAAATGTAGAGCTACAAAGCCCATCTACGAACTTGACTGGTCCGACGACCCAACGAACCCTCACACCAAGTTTCATCAAAATATCTCATTCCCTTCGAGAGTTATCGTGCTTACAGACGGACGGACGGACAGACGGACAACTTTTGCGATGTCATAGGTATCCCTCCACTTACGTTTTGGGATCCCAAAAAGCAGGAAGGGAATCTAAGAAGGCACTCATCAAGCTTTGAGCGCAGTCCGACTTTTCATGACTATGATTACCGGTTACATAAACATCGTGACAACAAAAACCACGACAGTCAATACCGCCGAAGTCGATACTGCTGAAGGCAAATGACGCGACGCAGTAAAAAACCACGGAAGTCAATAGCGCGACAGGCAAATGACGCAGTAAAAACCGCAAAGATCGAAACAGCGACAGACAAATGACAAGGACAAATATACAGTGGCCACTCCGCATCAAAGGGGATCGTTGAGTTTCAAACATCAGCATAGAACCTGTTCAACCTTGCTAATATTATCAATGTCGTATTTGCTGTCTAGTTTCATTTTTATTCCTGTTCTTGTTAGAAAACGATTGCATGTAGGACAAGAACCCGCAATAGACGGTAGATTTGTGACAACCAGAAGCTGAAGAAAGCCCAGGTTTTGACATGAACTTTAAAACCCCAATGAGTTACTGCCAGTAACTCGCTCGAATCCAGTCATGATCCCATTCAGCCCCCCAGAAATTACACATTGAGCAGTAAAAAACTAGACAAATCTAACCGTTCTAACAAATGTCTAACCGATCAATTAATTACTTAAAAGAAAAGAAAACAAATCTAACGCTAGATTCACCTAATGGCGATAATGACGATAATTATACCTGTAGTAAATGAAGATGATGCTTGCTGTATTTATAAAAGGTGGTTAAAGGCTCCTTATTTATCAGTATAACACAAGCTTCCGGCTAAAAAGCTAGCAACTTCCAAAGCATGCTGACAAATAAAACATAAACGTGCATAAGAAAGACAGTTTATTCACAAAGAAATGTGAAATACAACAACTATGAGCAGGATAAAGACAAAACTCCGACACGTCTGCACAAAATAATTTACTAATCCCACTGGCTACATTTCGAAAGTTGCTAACCTAATACAGGTTCGATTAACAAAAGGTAAATGCTCATAAGGCACTTGCAAGGGTTGTTAGCACTTGAATTACCTACGGTTCGCGTTGTCAAGTGTGTATGGCTCTTGCGAGTCCCAACATGCATTTCAACTCCATAACACAAATAAACTGAGAAGTTCTTTTTACTGCTTTTGGCACGAAAACCTGCCGAGGCCCGGGAATAATTCAGGGGGAATTTCAAAGACTGGTAACACTGTTGGCAACGTGACGTGTGAGTCTTTTCCTTTTTTGCAGACGTCTGCGACAAAAAAAAGGTTCACCCGAAACTCAGCGAAGGTCACTGACAGAGAATTCCACTTCGGCCTGTCTGCAAATTCAGGCGATTTCTTGCTAAGCAAAGCGAGACTCGTACTTTGCAGGAAATGTTATTCACAGTCATCTAGGCGCCCTGAATAATGGTCCACTTCCACTTTTTCGTGTTTTTTTTTTTTTTTCAACTAACAGTTTGTGCAGACAGTTTTTTAGGCCCATTTAATTTTATATCAATAGTTGCTTTTCAACATATTACAGTTTTTGGTGAATTTCTGCAATTACAATTCTATCGAGAAAGCTTGTTTTTTCTCTACTGTACTATTTTCGCATAACTATGCAGTACATGTATAAATATATTCATTAAGACGATTTAACTATTTTCTTTGTTTGCTTTAGTGTTGAGTTACGTTCTATGATGGCCTTCGGGCTTGGGATGTACGATATATATACCTACACAAAGAAAATTCGATAATTATTCATTTACAACACCCATGTCCTAAAATCGGTAAAGTCAGTGTCGATCTTGGTGGGTAGTGTGACTAAAAAGGATGTGTCCAAGGAGCATATCTATGTTGACAATATAATGTAGCAAATTCTGGAACATAACAGAGGTGTCGCTGTTCTGCTCACTTAGCGTGCAGCACGCTAAGGTTCAATCACGGAAAGAAGACTAGCTGTTTTTTACAGGAAAATATATAGTCCCTCATATAACAAGGGCGGAAAGCCTCTTGGAAAAACCTGGTGTCTTTTCTATCAATCAAAAGGCCAATCAAAAACGTGTGTGCAATTTGTGATACGATTCGAACGATATTTACCGCCCATACGAGCGGATCTAGTGCAAGAACTATAGAAATAGGGCAGTCTCAAGCCTGCATACTGTCAGAAGTTTGATAGAAATCTACCTGTAAGATGTAATCTAACTTATGACAATGTTTTAGTATGTTTGCGAAATTAAAATTCCATAATTCCTTCATCTACAATGTCCATGTCCTAAAATCGGTAAAGTCAATTTCAAATCCATGTGTAAATGTTATCGAACTTATGACAATGCTTGTGGTAAGAATGGGCGAAGGTGTTTTACTGATAGCAAGATTGAAACCGAAGAGCTTCTGTTCATACTAAATAAGGGCCGCTTGGGGTTAGGTGAGGTATATTGTGCAGGCAAGGGAAGAACGGTCCTTACTTTTGTTCTAGAGTAATGACAGGGTGGACTGTCTTTAGCGACTGAATGCGGGAATAGAACGGGCAGGTGTCCAAGGAGTGTGGATACGACGAAAAATTGATGGTAAGATGATTACAGATGAAATGTTATCTACGTCTGAACAGATCGCTCATTGCGTAAAAGTTCGCGAGATCGGCTGAAGTTGTTGAGTTTAATTGCGTGAGAAGCTTATCTGCCCTTACTGATATCTAAGGACGAAACAACAAGAATTAAAGAATCAAACATGCATACAAATTTTGGAACCTGTTCGAGTAATCGCAGCTTCCTTCGTCGGTGCTGTTCTTCCAGGCGGTCTAAGCTTTCTCTCATCTCTTCAATGTCATCCCGGACTCCATGGACCGCAGAGACCTCGTGTCTCAAGGTCCCAACTTCCCTTCGGACGTCAACGACTTCCCTTGTACACGTTTCTACGGACCTGTAAAATAAAATAAGTATTTTAATGTTCATGCTTGGAGGTCCGTATCTAATTGATTAGAAAAGAAAAACAAGCTTCAAAAATTTCCCTGTGGCGGTTCAGACAAATGAATGGCAGATCTAGGGCGTCTGATTTATAATCTAAATATTAAATAGATAATAAATAGCTAAATATTTAATCAATTTCTCCCTTTATACGTCAGAAATTGACCAAAAAACCCTTTTCCTACCATGGCCGCATATAAAGCCGCAATGACGCATATAAAGCCGCTTTCACATTGACGCGTTGTTGCGATCCGTTGCCTATGCGTTTATCTTGCGCTGCAGACAGGTTGCGCCGCGTATCGTTCACACCTACGCGAAAAGCTTTCGCGCTGGATGCTCATTTACATTTTCCTTTCCCGGTTCCTTCTTCTGGGTTTTAGTTTCTTTCACTAGTAGCAAGTTTTTCTTCATCGTCAGCCTGTTTATTCTGTTCTCCTTGAAAACCTTCCATTTTCCACTGACAAATCTAATGCGTACGCGTCAAAGCAACGCAAGAATAAAATTTGATTCTATTCTTGCGTTTTATTTATCTGCGTAAGCTTTTCGCTCTACGCAGAGGTTGCGTAGCTTAGTGCGAAAGGCTCAACGCGTCATTTGAAAAGCAGCTTAAGGCATCTGCTATTACCACCCATCAAGTTTCATTGGATCTGTTTCACAACTTTCGAGCGTCGCAAGTCCCCAGACTCTGCACTCTCAACACACCCACATCGTAGGGATGCTCAGGTCCGGAAAGAAAGGTTTCCTAAAGTCTAAAGCACTAAAGGTTTGGTAAAGTCCGCTCCATTTTCATCGACTCAGTTTATGCGGAAGTGGCCAAACTAGAAAAAGCTGGGACAGACATAACGATCGCTATATGGCACTGGATCCAAAGACTGCAAGTGCAATAAGAACTTTCAATGAATTTAAACAACACCAAAGTTGAAAATAAAAAGAAAGAAAGTATTAAAGATTTTGGCCGACTTGTCCCTCGATTTGCTATCTATGATCTGATGTATCACTTAATTTGACGCCAGAAATACGAGGGCACGAGAGGGGAAGGGCGGTCGAATGCCTCAGTCAAGGCCGTATTCAGGGGGTAAGGGTTCACCCCCCCCCCTCCCCGAAACATATAAAAGTAACGATTTTTATAGGATTTTTCCTCTGATCTATGTGTTTTTTTGTACTTCTCTGTCCGACAAGCAGGCACCCCCCCCCCCCCGAAATAAATTCCTGGATACGGGACTGGCCTCAGTCTCACTCTTTTATCTATTAGCGATACTAAATAGATTCGTTGCCCTTACCCACTATCACATTTAATCTTCCCCCTCCAATTCCATTGTTTTCCAAGTTTGCTGATCAGGAATTATTACAGGCAGTCCGGATTAATGGCTAAATAAACTTTCTTAATGGAAAACTTCCACTAAGGATGTCCCCGGGAGGAAAGTATCCGAACTAAACTACCGGAAAACATGTCGGTAAACTCCCAAGCAACTTCAATCACGTCAATGGTTCGAAGTTAGGGCGGGCAAACAGATTCATTCCAAATTTAAATCGCGAAGAAATACGCATCACGCTGCTCTGGATCAGAAGAGGGACATTTCAAGGAAAGTTCCGTATTATTGACTGTGGTTTGCAATTATGAAAATAACACTGGCCGTGTATAACACGTCGTTTCGAGACCGTCAATGGTTCCATGACACAAACAGAATTGGCTCCACAGATGCAAATAGCATGACTGCTTCCATTAGTTCCATTTCTTTCTATGGAGTGTGGGTCCAAAATTATGAAAACAAGTTGTCACACACCGAACGTCTTCTCGGTTACCTGAATGGTTTCAAGTGAGGGTGTTCTCTAACAGAATATATTCCCCTGAACATTTAGAACGTCGTCTCGAACACACGAATGGTTCCATGTTAGAGAGACACACACACATAATTTATTCCACAGACGGAAAATCGCGAATAAATACGCAACAAGACTGCTTCCACGAAGCGGATTTGTTTACGAAGAGGAACATTCAAAAGCGAAGTTATTATCACAGAGTTTGGGTTCAGAATTACGAATACATAAGGTCGCATTTAGAATATCGTCTAGAATATGTGAATGGTTCCACTTCAGGGGCACACAAACAGAATTTATTCCACTGATGTCAAATCGCGAATAAAAACACAACATGACTGCTTCCACGAATCGTATTTATAAACGAAGAGGAACACACAAAAAGAAAATTTCTTATTATTATGGAGTCTGGGTCCGAAATTATGAAAACATGTAGTCACATACAGAACATCGTCTTAAACACGTGAATGGTCTCAAATCAGACGTACAGAAACAGAATTCCTTCCACTAATGGGATCTCGTGAGCAAATTCGTATTACGGTTGGCGGCTTGGGATAAGAGGAGGGACACTCAAAAGGAAAGATTCTTATTATGGTGTCCGGATTTATGAAAACATATGGTCAAACACAAAACGTCGTCACCACCGCGTGAATGGTCCAAAGTTAGACGTGCACAAACACAACTTATTCAGCGAAACTGAATCCATGAACAACTGCGAATTATGGTTGCTGCCACGTGGCAGTTCCAAATAGGACGAGGACCAGTAAAAAGGCAAGTTTCATTGTAGAATGTGTATATGGCATTCGAAAATGGTAATTATTTACTTCTTTGTTGTCATCCGGGGACGGGGGGGGGGGGGCATAAGGTCGTGATAGATACGCAACACGGTTGCTGTTTGGATGACGGGAGAAGCATTCAAAAGGCATTTTGAAGCGTAACTCATTTAGAAAATTGTTCGAAAAAAGGTAACTTTCGAGGACTGTTAGAAACAAGACCGAAGGTTTCGACGGGATCCCACAAATTAAATATTTGATCCAGACAATCGAGTCTTGTAGATTTCCGGTTTCGACAGACCACTTTAACATGTTACTATGTATCCATAATCAGCCGCTTGAAAGTAAAATAAATGTTTACCATATTGGTGTTATATGACAAGTTACGGCCAAAACAACTTCTGAATATTCAGCATGCTTCGTTACCGCTATATCTCATCTCTAATCGACCTAATACAGTTCAGAGATGGTTTCATGGGGGTATTCAGTATTCTTACCCCCGTCATAAACCTCTACTGGAATTAAGAATGAACTTTTGTTTTTACCAAATTTCTTGTTTGGCCGGATTCCGGGTAAACTTCTTGTCCGGCGAGAAAATTCGTCTCCGATCTGGATTCAGCATTTCTCCTCGCCCCAAAGTGACTGAGAATTCCAGGCCGTTTTCCGGTTTCGGCCGGATTCCGGGCGAATAGCTTATTTGGTAAGAAAAAAAGTTCAAAAACGAATTCACCACGACTCAGTGCCCTTATTTCTAACATCTAACCAATTCCAGATAAAAACCTTTACTTTTAACGAGTTTTCCGGGTTTTGCTGGATTCCGGGTGAACTACTTACCTACAACTAAAACCACACCACATTCCAGCATGGAAATTATGTTAAATTCAAAGTTCCTTTAACTTTTTAACAATATCGGTTTAGAAGTAGCATTAGGCATGTCAACACAGTGAAATATTACGATTTTGTCTATAAAATATAGGTAGAAATACTTCAAAGAAAACAAAGATAAATATCCAAAAGCAACAGTAATGTCAACAAGAGCTAGTAGCTCATATGGCACTTGCAAGGGTGGTTAAGAAGTTAACTTTTCGTTGGTTTGTTTTGATCATTTGTAAGCAAAACCCTTGAGATAAGAATGATCATGGACTTTGAAATCACGAGAATGTATCGTTTGGTAAAAAGTACTTTATTTTCTAACTGTGTCGTAACGATGCGCACTTTAAAGGCGCTAGAACTTCGCCTGTCAGCAAAATCCTTGAGGCAAACACGGTAACAAGCCCTATCGTCCTGGCACATCTGGAAGTACCTTAATCCGCGATTATCAGAATTCCGCATCCCCCCCCCCCCAACTCCCCCCAAAGTGCCCGGAACCAATCCGGTTCTGTAAATGACTTTCATCCCGATCTCTCCAGTCTAAGCAGGTAACGTACTCCTCCCCCCCCCCCCAGGAGTTGTCGGATCCGGTCCGGACATGAAAAAGATCACCAAATTCCACTTGAATCCGATCACCCATTCCAAAGTTACGCATGACTAAATATTCCAGATTCCCCCTCCCTCCACTCCCCCCACAATTATCGGATCCAGAAATTTTAATTTCCAAGTCAGTTTAATTGGGTTCCTGCTTTGCCATGGCCCTCGGGCTTTTTTGGTAAATTATATTCTATTCTATTCTATGCCTTCCCAGTTCCGTCGTGGAAATCCGAAAAACAGCCATCACCGGAATTCCGGGAAACCCCCTTCCCCCCCCCCCCACCCCTAGGTGCCCGGATCCATCCAATTGTGTAAACAATTTATCTAGACCAGATGCTTGTTCTTCCCAGCAAGTTCACTCCGCTCCCTCCATTCCAACCGTTTCTCAAGATTTCCGGACCCCCCCCTCCGACTCCCCCGTAGCTGTCAAATCCGGTCCAGATTTCAAATGTGACATAGACACATCATCTATTCAGTTTTAAGTTTCATTCCAATCCGATCACCCGTTCGAAAGTTACACACTACTCAATGGTCGCAGATGGTCGGATCCGGAAACTGATTAATTCTCAGTTTAATTTGGTCGGGTTCCTGACACGCCTCCCAAGTTTCATTGTCATAGCACATCTGGAAGTACCCTAACTCGAAAAAGTGCGACAAAAAAACGGACCGACCGACAGATGGAATTCCGATCGGTATATGGCACTTGAGCCAGAGGCTGCAAGTGCCACAAAAACAGCTGGATGTAAAAACTGGAGATTAAAAAAAACAAGAGCTACGAGCTCATATGGCACTTGTTACGAGTAGGCACGGCTCGGTTATGTCAATGATATATCTAGTGTTTGCTAGGTGTCTTCTGAGGCATGGGTGTCTTACGAGGTCGTCTGAGGCATGAGGTCTTTCCAAATATCAAGTTTCATCGAGATCCGGTCACCCGTTCAAAAGTTATAAATACCTCAAGATTCCGGATTCCCCCTCCCTCCACTCCCCCGACAGTGCCCGAATCGGCTCGGTTATGTCAATGATGTATCTAGTGTTTGCTAGGTGTCTTCCCACCAAGTTTCATCTCGATCCCTCCACTCATAGCGTTTCCAAAGATTTCCGGTTGCCCCCTCCAGCTCCCCCCAAAAGTCACCGGATCCGGTCCAGATTTCAAGTGGGTCGTCTGAGGCATGAGGTCTTTCCAAATATCAAGTTTCATCGAGATCCGATCACCCGTTCAAAAGTTATAAATACCTCAAGATTCCAGATTCCCCCTCCCTCTACTCCCCCCACAGTACCCGAATTGGCTCGGTTATGTCAATGATGTATCTAGTGTTTGCTAGGTGTCTTCCCACCAAGTTTCATCTCGATCCCTCCACTCATAGCGTTTCCCAAGATTTCCGGTTGCCCCCTCCAGCTCCCCCCAAAAGTCACCGGATCCGGTCCAGATTTTAAGTGGGTCGTCTGAGGGATGAGGTCTTTCCAAATATCAAGTTCCATCGAGATCCGATCCCCCGTTCAAAAGTTATAAATATCTCAAGATTCCGGATTCCCCCTCCCTCTACTCCCCCCACAGTGCCCGAATCGGCTCGGTTATGTCAATGATGTATCTGGTGTTTGCTAGGTGTCTTCCCACCAAGTTTCATCTCGATCCCTCCACTCATAGCGTTTCCCAAGATTTCCGGTTGCCCCCTCCAGCTCCCCCCCAAAAGTCACCGGATCCGGTCCGGATTTTAAGTAGGTCGTCTGAGGCATGAGGTCTTTCCAAATATCAAGTTCCATCGAGATCCGATCACCCGTTCAAAAGTTATACATACCTCAAGATTCCGGATTCCCCCTCCCTCTACTCCCCCCACAGTACCCGAATCGGCTCGGTTATGTCAATGATGTATCTAGTGTTTGCTAGGTGTCTTCCCACCAAGTTTCATCTCGATCCCTCCACTCATAGCGTTTCCCAAGATTTCCGGTTGCCCCCTCCAGCTCCCCCCAAAAGTCACCGGATCCGGTCCGGATTTTAAGTAGGTCGTCTGAGGCATGAGGTCTTTCCAAATATCAAGTTCCATCGAGATCCGATCACCCGTTCAAAAGTTATAAATACCTCAAGATTCCGGATTCCCCCTCCCTCCACTCCCCCCCACAGTGCCCGAATCGGCTCGGTTATGTCAACGATGTATCTAGTGTTTGCTAGGTGTCTTCCCACCAAGTTTCATCTCGATCCCTCCACTCATAGCGTTTCCCAAGATTTCCGGTTGCCCCCTCCAGCTCCCCCCAAAAGTCACCGGATCCGGTCCGGATTTTAAGTGGGTCGTCTGAGGCATGAGGTCGTTCCAAATATCAAGTTTCATCGAGATCCGATCACCCGTTCAAAAGTTAAAAATACCTCAAGATTCCGGATTCCCCCTCCCTCCACTCCCCCCACGGTGCTCGGATCGGGGAAGTGACTATTTCCAACTTAATCATTTGGGGTCCCTGATATGCCTGCCAAGTTTTATCATCCTAGCTTATGTGGAAGTGCCCGAACTAGCAAAACCTGGACAGACCGACAGACCGACGGACGGACAGAAATTGCGATCGCTATATGGCACTTGGCCGAAGGGCAAGTGCCATAAAAAAGAGCCAGTCATAGGTCTCATTTTAGTAAGGTCTCATTCGCATCACTACAAGTTTCGGTAAATTAGGCATGGCTCAAGGCAGGTGGGCTCATGGCTCACCGCACAAATAGTATGTCATCACTAGTCGGCATAAATTTCTTATAGCTGAAAGACGGTACACAACATTCAAACCAAGTTTCATATTTGCAGAAAAGCTTTCCCGTTAGAAAGATCAATCTGGCTTGACAAGGAATAAGTACAAGGTAGTAGCTAAAAGAACGGTGTATCGCAGCAAATTCTTCTTTAATATTTATATTAAAAGAACTTCAAATTTCATACAGAATCACCCTGTTTCCAATTGAGTTAAAATGCCTGGCCGTCATTGACGAGATAGAAGGAAAAACACCTGCCTAGAGATAAAGGACCCGTCGTAGGTTACCTTGCTGCCAATGAAATATATTCCCGTAATCCCTCCATCCATTCTTAAACCGGGAGACCCGAATTCTACCCCCCCCCCCCCCCAACTTTATGTTCTAACCCTCTAACGAAACTCAATGGGTTTCACACTTGCCTTTTGTTTGCTATTTTCAATGCGTAACATACTCCTGACGACCCTTTAGGACAAATTGGCGTCAGAAAAAAAGGTTTATGTAAAATTGTCCCTGTTTTCGCTAGAAGTCAGAGCCTAGTTTTAAAGGATTCAATCATTTTACAATATCGGAACATAAACAGTAAATAGTGCGAGGTATGCTTATTAAGCAGTCACATCCTTTTTTGGGATCCCAAAACGTAAATGAAGGGATACCCATGACATAGCAAAACTTGTCCGTCTGTCCATCCGTCCGTCTGTCAGCATGATAACTCTCGAAGGGAATGAGGTAGTTTTATAAAACTTGGTGTGAGGATTCCTTGGGTCAACGGAAAGGTCGAGTTCGTAGATCGGCTGTGTAGCCTTAGATTTAGGGGTGGGGAGGGGGTTCAAATTAAGGGTCAAACAAAATATTTTGAAACAGTTAATGAGATAGTCGTGTACGGGATAAGAAGACAAGCTGAACAGACTATGAAAACCATTTTTTTGTCGAACAAGTAGTTCGCCCGGAATCCGGCCAAAACCGGAAAGTTTGTTAAAAGTAAAAGTTTTATTTGAAGCTTATTATATGTTCGATTTCGTGGTAAGAAGACATGCTGAGCAATTATGTGAAAATCATTTTCTACCCGGACAAGCAGTTCGCCCGGAATCCAGCTGAATCCGGAAAATTTGTTGCAAGTTACAGTTTTATTTGATGTTGATTAGATGTTCAGTATAGCGGTAAGGAGACACGCTGAATTCGTCTTTGATCTTTATTTTTTTGCTGTACAAGCAGTTTGCCCGGAATTCGGCTGAAACGGAAATTCGACAGAAGTAAGGCAG
This sequence comes from Branchinecta lynchi, assembly GCA_023053575.1. Lineage (NCBI taxonomy): Eukaryota > Metazoa > Arthropoda > Branchiopoda > Anostraca > Branchinectidae > Branchinecta > Branchinecta lynchi. The sequence continues at coordinate 13,679,608 of JAKZAP010000019.1, forward strand.
GAAGTTCGATCAGTTTCATCAAAATAGATATGTCTTATAGGGGTAAACACACATGCTGAATCCATATCTGAACTTGGTTTTCTTAGATGATTAGCTATTTGGCCTTAATGTATTTCTAAATTTTAATAGTAAAAATATTCAAGGAGTCTGGCGAAGACTGGATCTGGCGAAGACAAAATCCAACTGTCTGTATCGAATATTAAATTTCTGGGATCCCATCGAAACCTTTGTCTTGTTAAACAATTTCAGACAAAAGAACAGGATAATGTTAAGCGCCAAACAAACCTCGATTCACAGCTACTGAAAATAGTAACATTTCACTTCCTGACTGTTAGGACTGCATGGCGATTATAGTTTAGCATTTCGCGGGTAATTTGGATGTTAAGTAATTTGAGGTCCGTGACCCCACTTGTAGAACGAAAACAATCCTCAAAATCTATGAAAATATTTTTGCCTACTTTTCCTCTACAGCTGTTGCTAAACTGAGGGACCTGCGCCGCGAAGTTAATGTTGCAGGGTTTCGTCCGCCAGGAGTACTGACAATGATTTCGTTGCTTCTGCTGTCCTGCCCATCTTCTATACGCTACCCGTATGGAAGGGTATCCTTCTGGATATCTTTTGCATTGCATGGAACAGATTTCCTTTTTATATTTTCGTTAAGTTTATGTTTTTGTAAGTCGTTGATAGTATGGTCTTTTTAATGAATCAAAGTAGAATAACAATAACAAAGTAATAATTGATGACAACAACTCACCTTGATAACTCCTGTATTTGAGCTCTAAGTTCACACAATGCCGGGCATGCCGGAACTTCTACCATAGCAGACATCTGACCCACTGTCCCGTGCGCCATCTGGGGGTGCAGCACCATTGGTGCTAAAGTCACCAAGGGCATAAGGGATGGTGAACGACCAAGAAGATCATCATGCTTATTTCTGTCTAGACTGTTGGTGTAATGTATTGCAGACTTCGATACATGTTTCCGTAAAGTTGATGGTCGGCTTTAAGGAGGAAAATAATAAATTCGTGCTAGCAACAACGGTTAGAAAGCCCTAGACTACCTAGTTGACGTAGGAGCGCATATTCTACTAAAATCCGTTATTCTATTCCATACCCCATAGCACCGCTATTCATGGAAATCATCTTACGAATAAAGCCTCGATATGCTCTAAATACAGCCGCTTTTCAGGATACCTTTAGTATCGAGTCTGGATAGGATTGCCTACTCTTACTTGCACATCGATACCTATTACCTAGCTAGCCCTTAACCCTTAACACACTTAACAATAAGTAGTCCGATTCGGGAAATACCGGACAAGACCGGTAATTTTATGTCAATTTTGCCGAACGAGCCCAATTTCCATTGGCATATTTATATTCCCTTTCCGCACAGGCACTCATGCAACTAACCGCCTCTTCCGGCTGATGCAAATCAATTCAACTGAACGTACACAATTCTACTCCGAGTTACGATCTCCTTCATGGAGATAAGTAAGCGATTTGCTGAGATCGAATATTTTATGACTCAAACGGTAATAAAAGTAGAAACCCTGAATCAGCGTTCCGCGGATAAAGCCATCAGCCTGGGAACTTTGAATCCGGATGCCGACAGATATACCAATTAAATCGTAGCCTACTACTACCGTTTCTTCTAGCTGAAGCATTAAGTTTATCTCGTTCGTGTGTTATTAAAACAAGAGCTAGAAGCTTATGAGTCCCTTGCAAGGCTGGGTCATAGGATGAAAGTAGGAATTTGTCAATTTGTTCTGATTATTTGTCAGCAAAACCCTTGAGATAAGAATGATCACGGGCCCTTGGAAATCGCCAGAATGTATCGCTTGGTAAAAAATATAGAGCAATAGAGCGCTAGAAATTCATCTGTAATAAAAACCCTTGAAGTAAACAGGATGATAGCGTAATCGGTATCATGAAAATATATATTTTGCTCAAAAGTACTGTTTGTACTTTAGGGAATTCACTTGTAAGCAAAACGCTTATTAAAAAACGATCATGGGCTCTTCGGGATCATGAATATATCTCGGTTGGTCGCAAGTATTTTTTTTATTTTTCGGTCAAGATACGCACTTTAAGGGTATCCTACTAGAAATTCATCTGAAGCAACGGCACAAAAATCATGGGCCCTCGGACATCATGAAATATATCGTTTGGTCAAAAATTTGTGGTTCACTCTGCGCGCACTTTAAGGGAGCTAAAATTTATTTCTAAGCAAAACCCTTGAGGGAAAAAATTATTATGGGCTCACGGGGATCATCAATATGTATTTTGCTTAAAAGTTTTTGTTTTGATACATTGCGGTAAGATGAGTACTCTAAGGGATGGTTGAATCAGGGAAGTGATAATTTCTAGGCCAACGTTGTCGAGTCTAGCCAAGTTTCATCGTCCTAGTACATCTGGAAGTACCATAACTCGCGATCACCGGCTTTCCGGACCCAACCCCCTCCAACTCCCCCCACAGTGCCCGATTCCGGTCCTGTTCTATCACTGATGTACTTAGGACATATGCTTGTTCTTCCCAGCAAGTTTCATCCTGATCACTCCACTCTAAGTATGTCACAAGATTTCTGGTTCTCCCCTCCGACCCCTCCCACATTCATCGGATCCAGTCCGGACTTGAAACGGTACATCTGATCTGAGACACGAGGCCTTTCCAAACACCAAGTTTCATTAAGATCCCATCACCCCTTCAAAAGTTATACATACCTGAAGATTCAGGATTTCCCCTCCCTTCACTCCCCCACTATAGTTGGATCGGGAAATTGAATATTTCCAGGTTAACCTGGTCTGGTCCGTGATACGCCTGCCAAGTTTCATCGTCCTAGCCCATCTGGAAGTAACTTAACTCCGGAACACCGGAATTTCGGAACACCCCTCCAACTCCCCCTACAGTTCCTAGCAGATCTGGAAGTACCCCAACTACAAAATAGCTGACTGACCGACCGACCAAGGGAAAAATGATCGATATATGACATGTGGCCGGAGGGGTTTCGTCATAAAAAAGGCATGCGCGTATTGGATTCACGACATGAGCGGAGGAAAATGGGCAGAAAATGCAAAGCGACTCGCAAATGTAATACAGGTATGCAAAAGGTTGAGATTTCAGCTTCCCAGTTAATATCCTATCACATTTGGCAGCTAGACAACCTAATTTATCAAGCATATTTAATCGTTTACTTCTCTCAAAACTGTGGATTAACAAAATTCAAATATATAAATAAAACTATACCTAATTCAACTGATCAATGACACTATAAAAAGCCTACTATGGGAAAACAAATGTTTTGAAACAACTAAATTAAACTTATTAACGTCCTATATTATTGACTTGTAAAATAATGGGTATAGGTGGTGGGTATAGAGGGCGTTCGCACCTTTTTTAGTGGAGTGCTCCTTGGAAGAATCACCTATTGGGCCCAGATTGACCATTTTTAATGTTTTTAACTTGACATTAACTGGAGATAAGGCGACGAAATTCCTGTGTGCTTTTGGATCATAAGGGTTGGGGATATGTATGTGGAGTCGAACCATCCCCACAAATTGCCCATGAAAAAAGTTTTTGGCCCGTGACTGGAATCAAACTTTAAGCTGGTATACTTGATGAACAAGACCAAAGGTTTCGATGGGATCCCAAAAATTCATTATCTGATCCAGACAACTGGGTCTTGTCTTAGCCAGATCCAGTCATCGCCAGACTCCTTGAACATTTTTACTATTAAATTCAGAAACAGATTAAGGCCAAATAGCTAATCATCTGAGAAAACCAAGTTCAGATACCCCTATAAGTCACATCTGTTTTGACAAAACTTCCTGCCAATTTCCCGGTTTGTGCCGAACTCCAAAACTACTTGTCCGGCGAAAAAAGAAAGCTAAAAAACGAACTCAGGGTATCTTCTTTCCCCAATAATGAACACCTAATCAACTTCAAATAACAAGAGCTACGAGCTCATATGGCACTTGCACGAGTAGGCTGTACAAGAAAGTAGATGAAAACGTCACAAAATACACCCGCCATCCAAAAAGGCGGTTCGGAAATAGAAATAGGATATTTAGTTTCACTCATTTCTGAGCAGTTCCGGCATCGTCTCGATTGCAAATGCACATGACTGTTCAAACTTTCATCCCAATAAATCCATTTGTTTGATCCCTAGACGTGCTACACGATTTCCGGTACTCACTCTATTTCCACCTACCGTGGCCGAATCTGGTTCGGAATAAAAAAAAATCGACCACCTAAAGCATCTTCGTTTATACCATCTACCAAGTTTCACTCAAATCTGAGCATTTTTGGAAAGTTCCGGTACCCCCCCCCCCTTCCCACCAACGTTGTCGGAGCCGGTTCGGGCCCAATCTCTTAATTCCCTCATCAAGTTTGACTGAAATTGGAGCATAGCCTATCTGCAAGTTTCCATACCCCCCCCCCCCCCTACCTTGGCCGAATCCGGCCAAGGCCAATGAGATTGCATCTCATTCGGATCATCCGTTTGGTTTTTGTGCATGTCAAAAGTCCCCCCACCCCCAATTCCCCTAATCGTGGTCGCATATGGTTCGAACGCATGTTTTACATGTCGAGGCCATCCATTCGTATCACCCATGAAGTTTCACTCCAATCAGACCACTCGTTCGCAATTTATAGAAGTCCATATTTCTCTTCTCTTGCTCCCCCAAAAATGCTCGGATCTAGGAACGGAAGTTTCCGGGGGTATGTTGTGTCAGGTTTTTAAGTCAAGATAATTCGGGTCGCTAATATGCCTGCAAACTTTCGTTGTCGTTTTATATCTGGAACTATTCTAACTCACGACTACCGGAATTCCAGGAAACCCCCTCCAACTCCCCCCACAGAGCCCCGAAACCATCTGGCTCCGTCAATTTCATCTAGGCCTAATGCTTGTTCCATCCATTAAGTTTCGTCCCAATCACTCTACTTTTAGAGTTTCTTGAGTTTTCCACCCCCCCCCCCCCATCCCCACAGGTATCGGACCCGACTCGGACGTGACACTGAACGTCCGAGGCGATAGCTCACCAGACAAGTTTCATTCAAATCCGATCACCCGTTCAAAAGTTATGCACGCCACTAGATTCCGGACTCCCCATCCACCCACTCCCCCCACGATGGTCGGGTCGGGGAAACGGCTGTTCTCAAGTCAATCTGTTCGGATCCCTGACATACCTGCCAAGTTTCATCGCCCTAGGAAATCAGGAAGTATGCCGAACTCGCGGGATCGCTAGAAATCCGGACCCCCACCCCAACTCCCCCACAGTGTCCTGATCCGGTCCGGTTATGTCAATGACGTGTCGAGGACCTGTGCTTGTTTTTCCCACCAAGTTTCATCCCGATCCCTCCACTTTAAGCGTTTCTCAAAATTTCCGGTTCCCTCCTCCAACTCCTCCCAATGTCATCGGATCCGGTCCGGTTATGTCAATGACGTGTCTAGGACCTGTGCTTGTTTTTCCCACCAAGTTTCATCCCGATCCCTCCACTTTAAGCGTTTCTCAAAATTTCCGGTTACCTCCTCCAACTCCCCCCAGTGTCATCGGATCCGGCCCGGATTTAAAGTGAGGTGTCTGGGACACAAGGTCATCCTAAATATCAATTTTCCTCAAGATCCGATCACCCGTTCAAAAGTTATGCACGCCACTAGATTCCGGACTCCCCATCCACCGACTCCCCCCACGATGGTCGGGTCGGGGAAACGGCTGTTCTCAAGTCAATTTGTTCGGATCCTTGACATACCTGCCAAGTTTCATCGCCCTAGGACACCAGGAAGTATGCCGAACTCGCGGGATCGCTAGAAATCCGGACCCCCATCCCAACTCCCCCACAGTGCCCTGATCCGGTCCGGTTATGTCAATGACGTGTCTAGGACCTGTGCTTGTTTTTCCCACCAAGTTTCATCCCGATCCCTCCACTTTAAGCGTTTCTCAAAATTTCCGGTTCCCCACCCCAACTCCCCCACAGTGCCCTGATCCGGTCCGGTTATGTCAATGACGTTTCTAGGACCTGTGGTTGTTTTTCCCACCAAGTTTCATCCCGATCCCTCCACTTTAAGCGTTTCTCAAAATTTCCGGTTCCCTCCTCCAACTCCCCCCAGTGTCATCGGATCCGGCCCGGATTTAAAGTGAGGTGTCTGAGACACGAGGTCATCCTAAATATCAATTTTCATCAAGATCCGATCACCCGTTCGCAAGCTAAAAATACCTCAAATTTTGGCTTCACCCTCCCTCCCCTCCCCCCCCCCCAGATGGTCGAATCGGGGAATTGATGATTTCCTATTTAAGCTGGTCGGGTCCCAGACATGCCTGTCAATTTCCATCGTCCCAGCACATCAGGAAGCACGGAACTCGCGGGATCACTACAAATTCGGACTTCTCCCCCCCCCCCCCCCAACTCCCCGAAAGTGAGCGGATCCGTTCCGGTTATATCAGTCACGTATCTAGGACTTTTGCTTGTACTTTCCACCAAGTTTCAATCGGATCCCTCCACTCTAAGTGTTTTCCAAGATTTCCGGTTTCCCCCTCTAACTCCCCCCAGTGTCACCGGATCCGGTCTGGATTTAAAATGGAGGGTCTGAGACACGAAGTCCTTCCATGTATTAAGTTTCATTAAGATCCGATCACCCGTTCGTAAGCTAAAAATATCTCATTTTTCCTATTTTTTCCGGATTCCCCCTCCCTCCACTCCCCTCCAGATGGTCGGATCGAGGAAGCGACAATTTCTAATTTAATCTGGTCCAGTTCCTGATATGCTTGCCAAGTTTCATCGTCCTAGCTTATCTGGAAGTGCCCGAACTAGCAAAACCGGGACCGACAGACCGACTGACGGACAGAAATAACATTCGCTATATGGCACTTGAGTAAGCTCAAGTGCCATAAAAATTTAACTTATAAAAAAATTTTCCGACTCCAGCCGGATTCCGGTCGAACTATATGTCCGGGTAAAATACGATTGTCACACACGAATTTCACATCTCTTCTTACCCCTAAATCGCTTATCTAATCTAGCCTACTACAAATAAAACTTTAACTTCTAAAAAATTTCCGGTTTTGGCAGGATTCCGGGCGAACTACATTTCTGGGTAGAAAATTGTTTTCACATAAGTGTTCGGCATGTCTTCTTGCCCTTAACCGGACATCTGATCAACTCCAAATAAAACTTTTAATTTTAACAAACTTTCTGGTTTGGGCCGGATTCCGGGCGAACTACTTGTCCGTCGAGAAAATCGTTTTCACCATCGTCTTCAGCATGTCTTCCTACCCCTAAACCGAACATTTAATTAACTTCAAATAAAATTTTTACTTTTAACAAACTTTCCGGTTTTGGCCGGATTCCGGGCGAACTACTTGTCTTCCCACCACGTCTTATCCCATGTCAGCATGTCTTCTTACCTCATAATCGACTATCACATTAGCTGTTTCAAAATACTTTGTTTGCCCCTTAATTTGGACCCCCTCCCCCACCCCTAAATGTAGAGCTACAACGACAGACGGACGGACGGACAGACGGACGGACGGACAGACGGACGGACGGACAACTTTTGCTATGTCATAAGTATGAACATCTAATCAACTTCAAATAAAAACGTAACTTATAACAAATTTTCCGACTCCAGCCGGATTCCGGTCGAACTAAATGTCCGAGTAAAATACGATTGTCACACACGAATTCCACATCTCTTCATACCCCTAAATCGGTTATCTAATCTACTACAAATAAAACTTTAACTTCTAAAATATTTCCGGTTTTAATTTTAACAAACTTTCCGGTTCGGGCCGGATTCCGGGCGAACTACTTGTCCGTCGAGAAAATGGTAAAATGTGATAAACAATTTACTTTCACACTCCAACTCTTTGAATTTAAAATGAATCTTTTGCGAACTGGGAAATACTGAAACTGAAAGAAATAGGGAACCCCAGGAGAAATACAGAAAACTTGAAAGATGGGAATTTAACAGCAGATACGTCGTAAAATTGGAAAGTTCTCAAAGATTGTTGCTGCAAAAAGGACATCAGCTAAAGCAGAGGCTGTGACCAATGATCGGTGGATAATAGTCTGTAACGTTGAATCAGGGACGAAATCCGTTCTATCTTATCTTAAATACGGTTGACAATTACGGTCTGAGAAATCAATATGCTATCCCATGTTTTAGCAGTTCGACAACTAAACAAATGACGACTGTCTATGAGAACGTGGCACAACTAAAGCGCTCTCCAAAAGCTCGTCATTGTAATGGCAAGAGCTTAAATCAAAAGACATTTCCTACAATACTGTTATGGAAACCAAGATTCAGAACTATTCTGATCAACTTTTTAAGATCCCAGACAGACTTGAGTGATTTGTACGACACCATAAATCTGCCCGTCTCACGTTAACTCTCGAACCAACTAATGAAGGACTATAGCAAAGTTTTCGGACTTTATCCCTGAATGGTTAGGCGTGGGACGGGGCTTAGTTAGAGACGAAATAAGTTATCCAAATTAATTGGAAGTTAGTGGGTGTTGGCTATTTCCGCTTTGCTAACAAAAATTACTCTACCTTTGGTAATCGCACACGCTATCAACTTCCTTTTCATTTCCCGACAAAACCATTATTGTTGGCCAAGACAGAAACAACGTACTCCAGCTTGGGACCCCAAGGGACATCGCCGCTTATAAAACACCTAGCCTATAAAACAAAATAACTGGACGCTTACCTACTATAGTCCATTCGTCTTCCATCACTGACGAGTAAGCAAGAAAAGTATTTACAAAGTTAGTGAAGCTGCACAGTTTCATGGTTCAGGCTTCAATACAACACAGGCATAACCAGCCCCCCTCCCCCAGATTCCCACTTATGCAGTCTTCAAACAATGCTAGGGGTATCGTAACTCTACGATACTCTATGCCAAGGCGGATACCTGTATCAGAAACTAATAATACAACTTTGTATTAGATCGTATGTCTCTCGCTACTAAACCCCTAATAGCAAAATACCCATACCCATTTAACCCATTATGCATTTTCTGCATTCGGACGTTTGCGCAACGTTCAAAAAACTAGCCTCTTCTTGCTATTCAAAATAGGGGATACGAGGCTTAGAGCTAGAGGCCTCACTTAAAGGACCCGCCATGTCTGCAATGCCAATGCAACCTACCTCTGCAGTTGCATTCATTATTCTTAAAGGACACATGAACAATAAAACCATACTTGAACACACCATGGAGAACGCATTTACAGACATGGCCACGGAGAGCATTCTTCTCCTGAGCGTGACGGTTTCAAAATAGGGATGTTCGTTTCTGGAGGTTTGCACATGCAGACTCCAAGACAAAAAGCGCAATTCATTCAAATCGTGTACAGCGCTGGCCGGATCGTATTGGAATTTCTTCTAAATATACGTTTGGGATTAACTGGTTAAAAAATATTCAAGAAGAAGGGTTGATTGGAGACATTTGTCAATTTCTAAAATTGTTCGGTACTGAAATAAAGACAGATGTAAAATGGAGCAAAAATCATAGCTTGTTGGATTGGGTTTTCTGCAGGCAATGTTAACGGAAGTCATACAGACAGGGATGATACTCGGTACTCTTCATTCAGGTACTCGGTACTCTTCATTCAAATTTCGTATTGTATCACTAATACTCTATCACTAATCTTTGCACTTGCCGCGGTTCACTATTTTCCATGCGGATTGGGCTCCCAATGAGTGTTCGCGCATCATGTTAATGATACGTAAAAACCGGTTCTCTGAAGTTTGCTGGGTTTTTGCTAGAAGTCAATGGACCTGGTAAAAAGGCATTAAACAGCCAAAACTGTGGATTATCTGTTGAAAGCAGAGCCTAGTTTTCCGGTATTCTAATAGTTTTGAATATTGGAACATAAACAGTAAATAGTGCGAGGTCTGCTATAATATAGTGCGTAATTGCGTAATATATAAATTCTATTAATAATTTATATATAGTATTTAATTTTATATTTTTTTATTTTAATTTTATATATATTTTTTATTAATAATAAATAGTGCGAGGTGTGCTTTAATACAAACTTGTGGGAAACACCTTGTGTTGAAACTTGTGTTTCCCACAAGTTCGTTTTTCGAACTTGAGCGGTTTTGAGCCTGAAGAGGACCCTTGCCAAGAAGGGCCGAATTTTAGCTCAAATCAAATTCAGCTGACGTATCCGTTTTACACCCCAAATACCTGTTAAATTTGTTAGAAAAATATTTGGAGGAAAAAAAAAACTTAAACTAAATGTTAAGAAAATAGATGCTGTGATTTTTGCAAATGGAAAGACAAGTAACAGAAACAGCGTCATGTTTTATTTTAAAGGAAGCGAAATACAAATCAGTGACCAGGTAAATACCTAGGATTTATCTTTAGAAGCAACGGAAGTTGGAAAGAGCACATAAAAGAGATAAAAAAACTGCAATGGATGATGGATGCGATATTTAGAAGCCACACACTGATGAGAATAAAAGATTTAAAAATGCACAAAAGAATCTTCAACATTAAAGTTTACAGTACGATGCTGCAAGTGCCTGCAAGGCAACCGGAGTTACTCGAGCCGCAGTACTATAAAATATTACTTGGACTTCATGCAACAACCCACAGCCTAGTTATGCAAGGTGACGTAGGCCTATTCTCCATTGGTCTAGCAAGAAAAGTAACTACGTTGGAATTATGGTTGCAAATAATTGATATAAAAAAAAAAAAAAATCAAAGCTATGTTGCATCAAGCAGGTGTGTCATAGATTTGGAATGGAGGCATAGGACCAACAAAAATGCCAAATGATTTAGTAAGTAAAGTCAGAGAGCCAAAGGATGGATAAGAAATCCAGGAATGGACGTGGAAAATGGAAAGGTCTGAAATACTTAGGTAGCAAAGGTAAGGTTTGGTGAATAAATTTATTTTAAATTTAATTTACCTTGTAAGATTTTGGCGTTCATGGACTCGGCTGCGAGCAAACTGTCTCCAAGTTTTGGGGAATATTTTGGATATTAAAAGGTCAGGGATAAGGGATAAGCCGAGTTGTCAATTCAGTAAAATAGATGTAGGGGGTCTGGACCATCTTCTTTACAAGTGCCAGGAGTTGTTTGTCACGCGTGAGAAGTATTTCAATGACATACTTATGTCAGTAAAGGATCTACACATAGTACAAACCCTAGAATTATATGCAGGATTGGTGTATTTCTGGACCATTTAAGTAAGACAATTAAAAGTATGTGAGGTTGGTTCGAGGTTGAGGGATGTTGTTTATTCAGTTGATTAAAAGTTCGCCCGTACACTGAATGTAAAGGTTGTACTATTTTTGTTTTGTTTTTTTATCATGGCCCCAAGCGCTTCACTAAACATCTATCTATCTATAAAAAAAAAAAAAAAAACGCCTGCCAAGGTCCATCGTCCCAGATCTGGAGGTACCCTAACTCGGGACCACCGGACTGACCGAAAGACCGACAGATAAACGGAAAACTGATCGATATATGGCACTCGACCGGAACAGCAAGTGCCATAAAAACTGCAGTTTGGATCCGAGCACTTAAGGTTTTTCCCAGACACGCGAGTTATATGTAAAGACATGACGGCGGCTCGCCTCTATATATAATTTTGAAACAAATCTACTGCACTTAATTAGCAATTAGCACTGTGTGCTAACGAAACACGCTATCCGGTGGGTTTTCGCCAGGAGAGTTTCGTACCGGGGGTTGCGGGGGCGGGGGGGGGGGGGTAGCCTGAATGCATCATTATCGTTTCATTGTTCTTAAGGAGCAAAACAAAATTTAGAGAAGTATACGAATACACAAGCAATGTCGTAGGTACACTCTCAATCATGCAACCACACAATCAAGGCCATGGACCTATCAATACCTAACAGTAAAACAAGTACAAACAAGGTTGAAGCCTATGCAACAAACTTTTTTTTTTTTCGTGGGGTGGGGGGGGGGTCGAACCTCCTGACCCCCGTGGATACGACCTTACACACATTACTTACGCATAGCAGAGGGAAAACTACAGAATTTGCGCGGACGTACGAGTGTAGAGTTCTAGCAGACTTTTACCGCTCAGCGAAGTCCGCCAACTGAACAATCGCTGTGTAGTTTCAGTGACGTCGGGAAAAGACGTAAGTTATACTACAAGATCATTGTTTCTTGGCAGTATGAGCAACAATCTGACACGCCCCGTTCTCAGTCGTGTCTAAGAGGGCCTTTCGATGGCAACTTGTTGAGAGCTCGCCATTAAAAACCGACACGGAAACTCTTCCTGGAAACGCTCACGTTACAATGATTGCTGACTACTATAGGGTATAACTTTACATAACGTGCCAGCCCGGACTGACTGACCACACAGGCACAATCCTCTGAACACTACATACATTTCAGCGCACCTTATTTTTGTTTTACTTTGGTAAACAGCCAATGGAAATAATTAATTAAAAATATTATAGGAGCTACTAAGGACAAATGTTTCACCTTTCTTTTGATCAAGAGAATGAAATTTAATTCTCTTCCTGTGATTCCTTGTTTATTTTGTATGGCACTTGCAGATCAGCTCAAGTGCCATATACCGATCACTTTTCGGTCTGTCTGTCAGACCACTAATCTCGAGTTAGACAACTTCCAGATGTGCTAGGACGATGAAACTTGGCAGGCATATTAGGGACCCTACCAAACTAAATTGGAAATAGTCACTTCCCCGATTCACCACCATGGGGGGGGGAGTGTAGGGAGGAGGAATCCGGAATATTGACGTATTTTTAACTTTTGAACGGGGAATCGGATCCTAATGAAACTTGATATTTGGAAAGACCTCCTGTCTCAGATGTCAAACTTCACGTCTGGAATAGATCCAGTGACTTTGGGGGGAGATGGAGGGGGGGAACCGGAAATCGTGTGTCATATCCAGAGTTGATGGATCAGGATGAAACTTGGTGGGAAGAACAAGCACAAGCTTCAGATACATAGTTGACAAGACCGGATCGGATCCGAGCACTGTAGGGGGAGTTGGAGGGAAGGTTCCGGAATTCCAGTGGTCCCAACTTAAGATGCTTACACATGTGCTAGGATGACGAAACTTGGCAGGCATATTAGGGACCCGACCAAACTAACTTGGAAATAGTCACTTCCCCGATCCGAGTACCGTGGGGAGACTGGAGGAGGGTGAATCCGGAATATTGACGTATTAATAACTTTTGAACGGGGAATCGGATCTTAATGAAACTTGATATTTGGAAAGACCTCGTGTCTCAGGTGTCCTATTTCAAGTGCGGACAGGATCCGATCAATGTGGGGGAGTCGGGTGGGGGTGGGAGCGGATATGAGACGTTTGGAATATAACGATTGGGATAAGACGTGGTGGGAAGAATAAGCGTAAGCCCTAGATACATCAGTGATAGAAAGGGACCGGATTCGTTCAGTCTGGGGGAGTTGGAGCGGGGTCTTGAATTCCACTGACCGCAGTTTAAGGTGTGCTACTTCCAGATGGGCTAAGACGATAAAAACTTGGCTTGAACATTACAAACTTGACAAGATTGGCTTAGAAGTTGTCACTTCCCAGATCCCACCATCTCTTGAAGTAATGATCTTAACCGCAAAGTACAAAAAATACTTTTACGCAAAACCTACATTTTATGATCCCCTTGAGCCCCTGATCATTTTTGGAAGATTAAACATATTTTTTTTACCAAACGATACAATCTCATGATTTCCAAGGATCCATTGTCATTCTTATTTACCAAGTCTTGCAAGTGCCATATGAACTTCTAGCTCTTGTCTTTTATCCTTGTGTTTTTGTTGGGATGCTATGAAGAGTCACGAAAGTAATGCGGAAGTGTTGCAATTCTTTGACCAGCTAAACCTGGCTACAACACGGTGCAGAAGAAACGGAGCAACAAAGTGCAGACGACTCAAAAGAATAACAGCTGTTGGCTTAGACTTGACATAGTCGAATTTATTATCACCTATCTTCCAAGGTCTCGATTCCATTTTTACAACAAGGCTTACTCGTCGCTTCCCTTTCGCCTTTTCCTGCCAAGACCTTTGTCCTTTCTACCCAGGCCTGCGAAGAAATAGACTGGCAAAACCTGAATGAGTTCGCCAATCTCGTCTGTCGAATTAGAACAGCGCCAGACTCCTTTCTACCAAAAAGGTCAAATTAGCAGAAACGAAGGGGACTTTTGAGAGAGGTCTCTCCAATCGCGATTACTTTTTCCTTAGGCTATATTTGATTTCAAGCTCTAAATGGATTTGCTGGGTTGTCTTTTAGCATGTATCGCGCGCCAGTCAAAGTTAAAGTTTAACTGAAAGGGCTGGGTTAGGATAATCTAGTTTCCCATCCCTTATTCACTTAAATTGGCTTGAAGACCCGCTGAAAATGCGTTACTTGGTTCTTCCGCTTTTCACGAATAATTGATTTTCAAATAGCGGAATTTCCGTGTGATTTATGGTACCTCTGTGCTCTTGTATCTGTGTTGTTCCCTTACGAGAAAGATTTATGATTTTTTTTTTTTTTTTCAGGTACTAAGCAGTCTTCACCAAGCTCCCCACTGCCCACTGACAAGCCGCGCGTGTGTTGAGACTAAAATTTCCCGCGCCATAGTAGAACTTGCGTTGTGGGGACAGACACAGATAATCTAAACGTCGTAATTAGAGCAGATAGTGGAAAATAAATAATCTCTTAGCAGAATCTAAATAATTCAGTGTATAAATTAAATGACATAAAAATAAGTTGGCTTTTCAGTTAGTAACATAAATCTACATATTTACATAGTCTATCTAACCTAGTGGACCAGACAGGAAGCTAAAGACATGCGAAATGGATAATCAACCATATGCCATTCAAAATGAGCAAATAATCAGTTGCGTCAGTAGCCTACGAGCGTGTTCCTTCTCTCCTTACAGTAGTTACTATTAGTAACTATTTTCGTTCCAACTTCGCGAAAAGTTACTACGCTGACCGTTCCAACCTTCTAGAAATTGTTAGTAATGGTAACTATTTGCTTACCTCGCTTGGGAGCATAGTAAGCGTGGTAACCCACGATTTCTGTGACACGTATAGCGGGATTAGCACATGGCACGAAATTTGGGGCGTGTTCTACCCTTCTAACTATAGCAACTGTTAATTACCATTTCCGTTCCAATATCGTGAAAAGTTACTAAGCTGACCATTCCAACCTTTTCGAAATATTAACTATTTGCGTATCACGCTTGAGAGCGTAGTAAGGGTGGTAACTAAGATATCTGTAACGTGACTGGCCCGATTAGCTCGTGGCAGGATATTTTGTCGAAATGTAATAAGACCAAAGGTTTCGATGGCATTTCAAAAATTTAATAACTGATACAGATGTCCAGACTCCTAGTCCTTACACATTTTCACTATTAACATTTAGAAACAGATTAAGGCCAATGGTAATCATCTGAGAAGACCCAGTTCAGATATGGATTCAGCATGTGTGTTTACCCCTATAGCCTACATCGTATCTACTTTGTCGAACTCATCGAAACTGCCTGCCTTATTTCTGCCAAATTTCCGGTTTCGGCCGGATTCCGGGCGAGCTAAATGTATGGCAAAAAAAAAACTAAAGCCCAGCATTTGTCCTTACCCTTACATCGAACCACTAACCAACTTCAGATAAAAATTTTACTTTTAAAAAATTTCCGGTTTCAGCCCGATTCCGGGCCAACTATACGCCCGGAGAGAAACTTTGACTTTTTACAAATATTCCGGTTTCGGTTGGATTCCCGGCAAACTACTTGTCCGGTGAGAAAATAATTTCCATATTCGGATACAACATCTTCAGATTAAACTTTTACTTTCCACAAATACTCTGTTTATTGCCGGATTCCGGGTCAACTAATTGTCCGGTGAGAGAAGAATTTTCATATTCGGATTCACTGTATCTCTTTGCCCCAAAATCGACTATCTCATTAGCTTTTAAAAAAAAAACTCTCCAGTTAATTTGAAACCCCTTGCCCTGCCCAAACC
Source organism: Branchinecta lynchi (assembly GCA_023053575.1). Lineage (NCBI taxonomy): Eukaryota > Metazoa > Arthropoda > Branchiopoda > Anostraca > Branchinectidae > Branchinecta > Branchinecta lynchi. The sequence goes on from JAKZAP010000019.1 coordinate 13,695,576, forward strand.
ACTAAATATACAGCTATGGGGCCAGTCTACGAACTTGACCTGTACTTTGACCCAAAGGATCCTCACAGCAAGTTTGGACAAAATATCTCCTCTCTTCGAGAATGATCGTGCTGACACACGAAAGGACGGACAACTTTTCAACTAGCAGTCAACTATTCAAGATACTGTTCTACCCATCTTCCAGTAGTAACTATTATTTACGATTTTTGTTCAATCTCGTGAAAAATGACTACGTTTACCGTTCCAACCTTCCTTCTCGAAATAATAACTAATAGCAAGAAGAAATAAGCCAATAGAGAGCGTGTCCCATCCTACTTACCGTAGCTACTACCTATGACGTAACGGGTTCTGGCTTACTAGGGTTAAGGCTGGAATGAATCTTTCTATTTTAGGCAAAATATCCTGCTGCGGCCTGAGTAAGCAACAGAGATCGTAGTTACCAGCTAACTACGCTCCCGGGCGTGGTAAGCAAATGGTTACTATTTCGAGAAGGCTGGAACGACAGAACGGAAGTAGTAACTAATAGTTACTATTGTTAGAAGGGTGGAACACGCTCAGAAGTTTTGGTCCAAGGCGACGAAGAACTTTTAATCATCAACGCTGATGAATGATCGTTCGTTGGTGGATATTTCTTGTCAGTCTCTTATTTCTTCATTCTTCTTTTCTTCTTGTTTTTTCTCTCCTTCTTTTTCTTTCTTTTTTGATTTCTTTGGTTTGTTTCCCTTAAGAATATATGAATAAAGAATAAGCCCCGCCCATTGCCAGGCCTTATGTTAGGCCTTATGGTGGGGCCATAAACAGTTAGTGGTGTTTTTTTTTACTTTACCAATAAGCTGAAACTGGCAATTGGAAAGTTTGGCAATTGGCAACTGGAAAAAAAAGGCAATAGAATCTTCGCATTTGGTCCCTTGCACCGACTGTGGATACCCCGGCAAAACTAAGCACAGCTAGAGGTACTGGCTGAGCTTTAAGTTGATGCCCGTCTACTTCCCTCTTAGCCGCTGTGCATTGAGAGGAAAACACCGTAGCAGGCGTGTATGACCGGTCTCCGCAGTGAGGTCACAAGGTTAAACAACCAATAGTGATGTTTACTCTCGACTTTCCTTCTCCAGGGCTCTCCGGCGATGAGCTTTTTGTAGAGGTAACGAATTGTGATCTCCTAACCTTCCGCTCGTTTGCATCCGGCAGGGTATCGGGAATCTATTCGACTTCTCATGGTCGTATTACAAGAGATCGGGAGACGGAGGTTATTTTATTTATTTGTTCTCTGATAGTACTGTTTGCTTACCATGCTCGGGAGCGTAGTAAGTGTGATAACTACGAACTCTGTGACGCGACGGACCGTGGCGCGAGCCTTGACGCCAAGAAGCGGTGACAGTTACTACGGTAACTAGGGTGGAACACGGCCATGGTAAATTGAACTGAACTTGAAAAGCAGGGAGAACACATTGAAAGGCATGCTACGGATTCGGTATTCACCTCTGATCGCCCGACGCAATGTGTCCAACACTTGGTCTTCGCAGATCGTGCAGGGACGACCTGGGCGGCTTGATATTCTCATAATCCGACTCGAGGTCAGACTCTGAGCCGGAGCTGCTCGAGTGACACGAGCTTCGCATCGGTTCCGAGGTACACGAGAGTAGAAACAACAGTTTGCTGATTACGACGAGTCTTGAGCATTACCACTAACACTTATTCACTTATCCAATCACTGGGTAACAAACTGAGCAATATGATCAGTAGAGAGACATATCTGTAATCAGATGACCACATCAATGTTCGTTACTGATTAAATGGATATGTTTACTGTGAGTTCCGGCTACCCCCTCCCCTCCCCCGCCATATAGTCAGTATCCCCTTGTTTGAAATGTTTAGACGTGCTGATAAAATTCAGGAAATAAAAATAATTTTTATGAAAAGTTATGATTACAGAGGCGAGCGACCAGCGAGTCGCCGTCACGCGTTTACGTATAACTCGAGTGTCTAGGGAAAATCCTTAAGTACTTGCAGTCAAAATTGCAGTTTAATGAGATTTTTTAATCTCCAATATATTCGCACTGGGGGGGGGGCACCAGGGATTTTGGTACCGGAGGGGGGGTCGCCAGATTTTTCTCGCCTGGGGTGAGGGTCGCCTAGACCTGTTTACTGTTGCTGTGTGGAAAATGTCAGCTGTATGTTTTGTATGTGGGGAAATATCGGCCCTTTTAGTAGGCATCCTGTTCAGGCATCAAACTAGCAACTTCTGGGGGCGTGAAGATAACCCTTGCTAAAGGGGGAAAATGTGGCAACACAGTTTTACTCGCTGACAAATCCCGCGCAGCATCAGCAAACATAATATGTAGCCAGCTCGGGCTGAAAGGGTTAAGAGACATTTTAGCGCCCGAGTATATTAAAACAGAGTCGAAACATCCCATAATACCGCTATATGCCGGTTCTGGCACCGCAAGTCGCAGAACAACCAACTTAAGTGGAATTAACCGACTTCAACCAGTTCTCTTGGGAAAACTACCAGGGTCTCCTCAATTGTTAGGCTTGGTGACCCAACGTGTGGACATGCCCTAACATATGGGCATAGTACTCATACGTTGGGGTACCATGCCCTGCAGCAATGAAATGGTATCCCCACAAACATCTGTTTGAAAAGCAAGTTTCCATTTCAGATTCTCAATTCAATAGATTGTTACGGGGGTACCACGCCCAAATGCTAGGGTATACCCCGTTGGGGCACCATGCCCAAAATCTGAGGATGTGTGTATGACTGCAATAGACCCTTGGACTTTAGACCATAAGAAATAGTAGATTTAACCATATCGCTCTTGACTATAGGCGATGATCCAAAAAGTGTGCATGTTTGTGGAACCTGACGTGTGAACACAGCGAGATATATGTCATTTGTATTTTATTAATTAGAGTATATTATGTTATTAACCATATTTATGATAAGACGTCGGTATAAATGTCGCAAAATTGTATCTACTTGTAGATTTGTTATGTTATGACATTATGTTTTGACGCAAAAGCAACCCCTCGACTTGTCCGTTATCTGTTTTTTAGACTATATTGAACTGAATCGAATATCCATGCGAGATTTCAGGGTAAAATTTGTTAGGGGGTGGGTTGGTATCCTGAAATCTACGTACCCCAACTTCATTGTGGAAGTATGTAGGCTAGTATGATTAAGGTGTTTGGACTCAGAAAAGAAAGTTTAGCCTTGTTTACCCTAGGTTCACACAGACGCTCACACTGAGGCGATGTCGGCCATCGCCGAGATTTTCGTCACCAAAATCGGCGATTTTTGTTGCTTCGTAAGGCGATTTTCAATGTTGGAAAAATGCAACTTTAATCGGGCGACAGTACGATTTTATGCACGCACAGCAACATTTCGCGTTAATTCTGTTGCTGACGAAAATTCAGTGTGAACATCCAGGCGATAAGAATCTTCTGTCGCTGCGATTGAAAAAATCTCGTTCATCGCCGCGATTTGCTCAGTGTGAACCTAGGGTTACGTTAAGTTTTTGTTTTGGATAGTTAGTAGTGATTCTGGTTGAAAATGAGTTGTTGTTTTTTGGTTGTTTTTCTGGTTGCGCGTCCCAGACCGGGTAAGTCAAGCTCCTTTCTTTCTTTTTTTCCCTTTTTTCCTTTATTTTTGTCGAAGTTTTTGTTTTTGTTAATGTTTTGTTTCGAAGGTAATTAGTCCCTTACAGGTTCGCCTCTGGGCATTGAAGATACCAGTTATTTTTTAATAAACCCTTCATTCATTCATGATAGTTTTACTTTTACGGTTTACTTGTACAGAACCATGTATTTAATCTTCCTTTTGGCTCAATAAACAAACGTGATTACATTATTATTTCTGAAGACGTGTGGAGTCTCCTACGTGTAGAGATAATTGGAAGAGTAAATAACTTAAATGATGAAGTGTGGATACGTAGCGTGACTGAAAGCACATGCTTCCAGGGTATTAAAAGACTGATAAGGTTCCTGGAGGTAGCTTTGGCTCACAAATAAATTTTCCTTTAGATCAGTCGGTTCATCTCCTTTTCGTCCTTTACCGTACTTTTTTGGTTACCTCATTGCTATGACCTGAAGCTTTTTGAGCCAAATCTATTACTATTCAAGTTTTTGCAGACCTTCCAAGCTCCACAACTTCTTTTAGTAAATGTCTGGCAACGGCGTGTCTGCAACCTTTTTGTCAGTTTCATTCAAAAAATTTAATGAATTTAATCAAATCAATAAAAATATTGAGCCAAATTTTCATTTAAACAAGGGTTCGGATTAGTGAAGTTCGGCGAAATTTCGAGAACCAGCAAATCATAGTTAAAATTCTACCAACCTGGCAACCATCACTTCTGTACATTTACACAAGTGTTATTTTCATCCAAAAAAATAAGAGAACTTGGTCATCTTCTCTCAAAACTAAACCCCAAGAGGAGTAGGTCAGTAGGCAGATGCCTACCCTACAATGCAGGCCTATATGTCTACCCTACACTAACACTGAGAAATATGCCGTAGCCAATTTTTGTTTAGCCTGTCACAATCATTTATGTATTCCTGACCTGCCCATGTAAGATCATGTGGGACTATCACCATACCGATCCTATATCGGCCACTGTGTCGGAGCTTCAACCGGAAAATCATTCCGTCTTTTCCAGTATTTGGAAAGGCAATATTCTTCATTTGGGAGCTGCCTCAGCAGAAACTTGCTCCGTTCATCAACTACAAAAATAGCGACAGTAATTTTCCAATACCCCTTAACAATTTCCCCTTCTTCAAACACAACAATTTTATCCAGGATTTTTTTTCAATTATTTGGCTGCATTTTTATAATTGTTACGCTGTTATGAAAACTGTGTCATGTAACATATTTACTTTTATAAAATAAACAACTGCTCAAGGACTTTACCGTAGGCTACTCTCAAATAGTAATCTACCGGGTTCGGAAGAAACCTAGTAACTGATGCAGACGAAAATCGCGGTATTCAGCTCAAGCCCTAGCATTCGAAAATCACCAGCGATCTCTTTTGAGTGACAACACGCGTTCAATAATACTCTATAGTTCAGCTGACACTGAGTTTGTTTTTTCAATGATCAACTCGCTTTTTTGTTTTTTCTTCCGTTTGTGTCAACCAAAGTTTATCCCTTCTTTTTTCCGCTTTTGTCCGTACACAGATAGCCGACATAAAAGCGCTGAGAAAAACAGAGAATTGTGCCAAGATTTGTGTTTTCCTTTGTGTTTCTCCACTAAACAGAGCCAAAAAACGTCGAAAGAGAAAAAGGACAACAGACAATGTATACCGGTTTGCAGAAACACAAAATAGGATAAAATAGCCTAGCAAGAAAATGCTGATAGCAGAGATGTATTAAATACACCGACTCCCCATCAACACCATCCCGAAGCTTCCTAAACTTAAAAGACCCCTCGTACTTGCTCCTCCTTTTATATTATCCTTAGATCAACTATGGAATAAAAAACTTCAGAAATCCCCGCCGTTCGCCATTGTTTCGTTTTGCCCCTGTAATTTTTTATCAAGAGTTTGCAAGTTAAGCAGTGAAAAACTTCAAACTTCGCCAAAGCCTTAAGGTCCGCCGATAACTCTTTCAAAAATAATGGCAAGGGAAGCTCCAACATGTTGAATTGTTAGGCCAACAACAATCTTTTGTTTTTCCGTTTTTTTCCACTTTCTAACCATGGCATGAACACTTTTCAAATATTTTGCGTCGTGCGTCCATTTCTGGACAGAGTCGAGAGGCCCCAACAAGAAAATGACTAATTTTTGGGGGCAAATATTGGTATTTTCGCAACACGATATTTGTGAGACAGTTTTTCATGACAAGATAATTTGCAGTAAGAATTGTGTTTTAAGACATTTACCTGGTTTGGAGTTTGCTGCTGGATCCCCTCCATGTTACTTCCTTGACTTAAAATAGCACACTTCTGGCTTCTGTGACTCTACCTGAAACAGAAAGATTTGAATATCAGAAGTACCCCCTCCGTTACAGCCAAAATATGGACCCAGATTAGACGAAAAGTTTTTGTGGAATCCGAAAGGAAGTTGAGTTTTTACTTTTTGGAGTCCAGAATCTTCGTGGCTTGCAACTGCAAAAAAGTCTGGAAAGACCGAATTAAACCCACATGGCCCGTCACAATGAGCGTGTTCCATCCTACTCACCGTAGTTACTACGCATGACGTCACGAATTCTGGCCTTTTGCCGTCAAGGCTGGAACGATTTTTCTATTTTCCAGCAGAATATCATGCCACGGGCGAATCCGACCAATCACGTTACAGAGATCCGTAATTGCTATGGTGCCGAGCGTGGTAAGCAAATAGTTAATATTAGTTACTATTTCGAGAAGGTTGGAACGGTCAGCGTAGTAACTTTTGGTGAGGTTGGAACGGAAATAGTAACTAACAGTTACTATTTGTAGAAGGGTCGAATACGCTCTTTATGTTGCGGTATAATGCCTTGTGATATAATGTTCCAATGCCTTGAAAAACTAAACAATGAAATGGCCCTAGGATACAAAAGAACTCCTGTCAAACTTTTAAGATGGGCACTAACAAAGCTTTATTTTTCTTAATATGCTCTATAAATAAAAATTTCTGGCTAACCCCAGGTAGCGCTACGAAAATACCCTGTTTTCTTGTTACTGCTGTTCATTACCTCTTCGCCAGCTCGGCGGAGGTGATTTCGGAGACTGTACTTGCCAGGCTCGAAAATTCAAAAATTCTTGTTCACGGACGAAAAAACGTTCAAAACCCTCAAAACGTTTCGAGATGTCCTCAGGCAAAGACCCCCACCAAACAAAATGAAACTTTTGAAGTCGCCATTCAAAACGCGCGAAGAGTCATGCCTGCAGTATCGCCTAATGGCTTCAACCATCCTGCTCAACAAAACACTGTGGTGGGGGATTAAACCACTCCCCCAGCTGCAGGCGATGCTACTAGAAAGAAGAAACAGCCCAGCACATTCTCTTCGACTGCCCGTCTAACGCTGTGGAAAATCGAAAACTCTCAGCAATCTGCCGAAATTTATAATTACCTTACAACTTGAAGCCCCCCCCCCCCCCACTCCCGATACGAAAAGAAGTGACAATATACAAAAAGTTGATCAAAACCGTTCTATTGCACGACGTTCAACAGTAATCAGGGCAGAAGAAGAAAAGAAAGGTGGAAAGGGATTAGCTCCAAGCCAGACCCAAAGCCAATTTGAAGTTGAAGGAAGGAAAATTCCCTCAAAAAGCAAGGATTAAGAGAATAACCACCCAGCTTAACCTACCAGAAGCCAACGCAACCATCGTGGACCTCGAATTTCCTCTTAGACTCGAGGGGGAAATCTACCATCAGACTATCATTATTCTCCGAGAAAACACCATTTCATAGCCGAAGCAGCGAAGAAGTAGAAGCAATTGAGACTGAAGGGGATCAAGAGTGGAACCCAAATGCCAGCCACTTGAAGGATGGAAAATTGATCATTTTATAATGCTGAGCGACAACAAGTGCCATATCTACTAAAATAAACAGTCTGTAATGCTGGCAGATTGCTCAAATGCTATCGGTCGAAACTTGTTCTTCTTGTAGTACCAAGAAAAGTTTTGGTTTCTGGATGTGAAAATGTACAAATATAACAGAGACTTACATGGAGTCCAGATTGTGCAAGAAATTCTCAATTAAGAGCCCAGTATAAATGGAATCATTTGTCAATAATACAGATAAATTTGAGTGTATAATAACAACAAATGGACAGTATAAAGAAACTCTGCTTATATTTGTCAAAGCTAGTAAATTGGATGACAGGCAGCAAAAAAGCGCTGTAATGATACACATGCGAAAATAATTTTTTTAGGAATCGGCTGATATCTGATGCAATATTATATTCTAGTGGGTGGTAGTATGACATTATGATATGTAATATGCCCATTTACTATAAATGGACTCCACTAAGAGAAGCATAGTCTAGGCTAGCTAACATCCTAGGGTTGTGGGGAACAACCCAAAATATGGTGAAAAATTTCTGCATGTGCTGGCAAAATAACAAAATAATGTGGGACGCCCAATCTTTCACATGTTGCCGCATTTTATAGACATAGCTGCTACATTGTAACATAGTTTAATAGCCTGCGACTTGTTGTTACTTTCCTCTTGTTAAATGGACTCCCTGCCAATAGGGGGAACTGAGATGAATTGACTGTAAGAAATGCAGAATCTCAGAAACAACAGACAAGATTTGTATTATCACCACAATGGGTCCATTCTGCTGCAATATTTACAATTAAAACAATTCCCAGACATTATTTACAAGATAGTGAAAACATAGAGTTAACAGAGTTAACAACCAGAAATGCACATGTATAACAAGAGAGCTATCCAACCTCGAATTTATATAACCTCGAACTAGGCCTGAAAATTTTACAAGGAAACTTCTGTGAAGTACAAAACAGGTCCTAATTCATTCAGGGTTTCCTTCCTGAAGGTTGGGACCTTGTTAGGACTAGTCTAACACAAATCTCGGATTTTTGGATACCCTATGCCAAACGCTGTATATATCTAACATTTGTCATAGCCTTGGCTATGCCTAACACTCGACACACTATGCAAAATGCTGGATGTGCCTCAACCCTGACCTACCACAATATAAAGAAATATTGGTTGATTGATGATTCAGAACTTCCCTCAAATCTTCAATATTTTATTGGGTTAGGGTACCCAGCATTAAGCACAGTGTATCAGTGTATATCACAGTTCCAGTTTCCCACCTTGTAGGTTTCTCCCGATTTGGCCACTATTGTAGTTTCCTACCTTGGAGGTTTCTTCTGATCTGGCTGTCAGGTAATCTCCTGAATCTGAGGATTGTCCCAGTATTTACATAACCTGCTGTCTGTGGGGTTTCTGCCAATCTGGCTGCTCTATGTTCCTCCTGAGTAGGAAGTTTGCCTCGTTTTTCGAGTGAAATGATCTTCCTGGGTCTGCCAAACCTCTTAAAATAGAGATTTAACAGTTCTAGGAGATCACAAGACTGATTAGATGACTGCAAAATTGAGGCAAACCTCCTGCTTAGAAAACACTAGAGCAGCCAGATTGCGAACCCCACAGATAGCAGGTTATGTAGGTACTGGGACAAACCTCAAGTGTTCCATCCTAGTTACCGTAATTACTATGCATGACATCACAAATTTTGGCTTTTTGCCATCAAGGCTGGAACAATTAATCTATTTTCCAGCACAATATCATGCCACGGGTGAATACGAATCATGCCACGGGTGAATACGACCAATCACGTCACAGAGATCCATAGCTACTACGCTTACCACGCTCCAGAGTGTGGTAAGCAAATAGTTACTATTAGTTACTATTTCGAGAAGGTTGGAACAGTCAGCATAGTAACTTTTGGTGAGGTTGGATCAGAAATAGTGACTAATAGTTACTATTTGTAGGAGGGTGGAACACGCTCTGTATTGTATCCAGTGTTAGGCATAGGGTATCCAAAAATCAGGGGTTTATGGTTGACTGGTTAGGACTGCACCGAAATTTCCTTTCAAACTCTTTAGGCCACATTCGAGGTTGTGCAAAATTGAGGTTGGATACACCTCCTGAAAAAGTATTGAAAGTTTGAAAAAAAGGTTGAAATAAAAGAAAAGGCAAATAATTGAAAAATCTGGGACTCAAAATATTTGGAAATAGTAAGATTTTGCTTATGAATCTTAGGAAGGCTAAACACCAACTTCTAACATTTATATGTGCAGAATACTTTGTTATTTATGCCATCCATATATTTGCACAACCCCTAATAAGCATGTGTAAATAAAGAATAAAGCACAAGGATCGCCTGTGGAACATCAAAATACATTCATACTGACCAAATTAACCAACTTACTTCTATTTATTTTTTGAAGGATTGTAGGGCAAACTGACAAACGAAGCTGAAAAGGTGCAAATACATGGAACAGAAAAATGCTGATGCAAATAATCATGATCAAGCTAGCCCTGTCTGACCTCGTTTTACCACTACCTCGATTTTAACCACAAAAATGTTAAAATGAAATGTACATTCTGTCCTGACAGTTAAGAGGCAAAATATACCTTTTTTCGAAGTCACATGTCCAAAAACATTTGAATTCTGTGCGTTTTATTCATTATGAAGCTGCTTTGAAAAGAAATTGTCTGGCTATTGACATTACCAGCTCTACCTTTTTCATCCTTTTGTTAGGAAATCAAGGTAAGGTAAGCAATATTTATTTATCCAGTATGTAAACCATTCAATTAGATCATATTTATTGGTTCCTTTATAAGGCAGATTGATTATTCTGAAGACAAGACTTCTCTAGAAATTTGAAATCTTATTCGGGTTTGGGTTAACCAGGTAGCATAAATAATTCTGTGGAAGCCACAAATGGAAGCCACAATTTTTTCCATTTTGTTGACTGCAACTTCGTTCAACAAAATGGAAAAAAAAATTAGACTGTACAGAATGTCAGAATAGTTAAGACCTTTCAACCAAGGCCCAATTTCACACATTTGAAACATGAAAGTGTAGAGGCGGGAAAGAAACAGTGGGAATTGCATGTATTTCATTCACAGACATGGCACAAATGGGCACAAATAGCAAGGTATCCTGTGGTTACATAACTTAAGGTTGGTGACCCCTACTATGGCATCCAGAAAATTTTCTCTAGGTTGTTTAAGAACAAGAAACATTTTAGCAGCTGAAAAACTAGCTTTCTTACTTTAGGAGCTCACGCACTTCCAACAGTTTATGTATGTCACTACAAATCCATGCCACACTCAAGACGCATTGCCGTTGAAGTTTAAATTGCCCGCTCTTTTCTTGGAATGCTGCATCAATGTAGAAGGATACTAGCTGTAGTAGACAGCCATGCTAGCCTGGCGGGCTTGGTTGAAAACGGCTGAGAAAATGGGACAAAATGTTTTGAGTGTATTACGATTTTAATACAGAACAAAAACTTCTATAACACATCGGATATTGCACGACCTTTGAGACTTGCTGCACTGCAGTGCCAAGACACTCTTCCAAATGTTTATCAAAAGATAAAGCTCCTAAATGACGCAAATCGCGAGACGTACTATATAGAGAGCCATATTTGTTTACTGTAATACTCTTGATGACTTGATGACTCTTGGACAGTGCTTCCACTCCAGAATTTTGAAAAGACGCAGGCGTAGTTAAAAACTAAGGAGAAATCAGGAGATTCAGTAATCCAAAAAATCAGCAGATTTATAAGGAGAAGTTCTAGAAATCAAAAGTTTATAAGGAGATATTAGGAGGAAATTTATATTTATATGGTTTATATGTCAAAGATGGGAATATTCAAAGTTTATGTGTAGCGTGCTGGGGCGTCGCAAGTGCATTTTCGTTGGGGGGGGGGGGGGGCAAATTTTACCAAATCTCTCAAAAGTTTTACCGGATCCTAGAAACTGAGAATTCGAGCTTTAAAGTTGGAAACAGAAAGGATTACGTAGGAAGAGTAACATTAAAGGGCAGCATGAAAGACGATAAGCCAACTATCAGACGGCGTTTTGTCGAAGCCCACTTGGTAATATATTCCGACCCGAGGCCAACTCGGCCGAGGTGGTTTAACATAATATGGGGAGAAGGAACCCCGTGAGAAAACGGACTTGAACTTCGACCGTGTCGGTAACCTTTCCATAATTTCTTGTGGATAACTGCAACCCATCGACCCAACTATTGAAATCTCTGTATATTTTCCAACTTTTTCTCTTACTTCACTGATATTCTTAACTTTATTCATAATCTAAATATAATTCATATTTAAATATATATGTATATAAATATACATTCTTTTTTTTTTTTTTAGCTTTGTTGGCCCAATTTTCCTACTTCCACTTCTTCCATGCTTCTCAAGAATCGAATGGACCTCGTCCGGGTAGTTCTCGGGCCAGAATAGTAATATTTCCGACCCGAGACCGACTCGGCCGAGGTGGTTTAGTAAATGGGGAGAAGGAGCCTCTATGTCTCTTGGAAGGGTTGTTTAATGCCCATTTGATATTTCCAAGGGTGTATGTGCTCTGGAAGGTTGGGTGTGCCCATTTCTATTTTCATGTCTGCATGTTCTCAGGAAGGATTGATTGCCCATCGGATACTTCCAGGGCTGCGTGCCATCTGGTCACCTTTTGTTTCGGTGTTACCCCCCCCCCCCCCCCCTGCATCTCGGGAGATTGTGTGAGGATGAATGCATTCTGGGGAACTGTTCGTGGCATTGCGCTCGTTCGCTGCGGCTGTGTGCCTACCGCGAGCTACTGTAGTATAGTCAATACTACCTATGGTCACTTAAAGTGAGCTCCGCAGGCGAGATTTTTTTTAAGTTGGCTTCGATTCTAGCTTCGGTGATGAGTTCCAGCCTCCAAGCCATGCTCGACGAAAGAATAAATATGAATATATAGCCGTTCGGAAAAATCAGGAGAAAATTAGGTAGAACAGTGAAATATCGGAAGAAAATCAGTAGATCAGGAGACTCAAAAATAAATCTGTAGGAGATCTCCTGATAAATCAGGAGATGTGGAAGCACAGCTAGCGGAAGAAGGGCAGTAGTGGTGTCCCAGCTGGTCCCAAACATTGCCGTATTCCTTCCTGAGAATCGCTGGCGTGTTTTGGACTTAGTCATATAGAGTATTAGAAGACAAGAAAATGATCTTGCAGGAATAAACCTCTATGAACCTAATCGGGATACTTGGCGCATTACATGTCACTGACATGACAAAGCTCCATTTTAAATCGAAATCAAAGGACAAAAAATCTAAGCCTGTCCTTTCTTTTGCTTACTAACTTCTCACGAACTGCTAGAAAATGTCACAGACGAGTAATTCATCTAGAACAATCCCTTTTCAAAACCCTCACGGGTCACGATATCTAGAATGGCGAATGAAATTCATGAAGGTATATGTGCAGGTTACGAATTCACATCATGAGTACTCAGAAGTGACTTAAAACGGAAATAGCGAACACACAGATCTGAATAACGGAAGAAGGACAAGAAATCGCTTGAGTGGGCTAACAATGAAACCGGTTGATTTTTTTTTTTTATTTTGCTGCCGAATTTGTAGTTTGTATTTGTAAAATACAATTCGTATGTTGAATTTGTTGTACCCTCTCCTAATAGCCGGCTACCAGCGTTATTTTTCGGCGTTCGTCAACGTCGGTGCGAAAAACGTCGAAAATAGTATTTTCTTGGCAGACTGTAGAATCGCCGTTCCACGAAGGGACTGGGCAGGAAAACGCTAAAAGTCGAGCTAAACTTAATATTTGCAACAGCAGCCGCACAGAAGTACGAAAACGGATTTTAGTATAACAGGCCCACTGTTTCTGAACTTGGTTTACAAGTTTAGATTTTTAAACTTGGTTTACCAGTTTAATTTTTAATTTTCGCGAATTTCTAAAAATTCGCACATAACTACCAAACCGAGATGTTGAAACTAAATTTCCGCCTCCTTTCGTCGTTTCAGGAACGATGAATGAAACGGTAGTCCAACCGAAAAAACAAAACAACTGATTTTCTGCAGTCCAGCGCCGTAAATGAATGGCGTTGTAAAGAAAACACTTATAGTAACAACGACGACTGGAACGGCCAACCGAACGACGAAAACGGACGCAGCTAACGTCATTTGTATATATCTCGCATGGCTCCGACTGCCTTCTTTAGCTGCAAGCTATTTGGCATTTGACTAAAGAAATGAATCGACTGATTGACTGGAAAATCATTTTTCTCCTAAAAGCATGTGTTACCCTTCGTCCAACGTACTCTAAATCGAAAATCAATCAGTCTATCAATCAATTTATTTAATTCGTGAAATTACAGATCACATATTAGACTAAGACAATAAATATATATAATCATCTCATCCGTTCGGTGGTTCGGGGCAATAGTAGAGTCGACGGGAAAAGGCGGTAAAAATGGCCAGAACAGCATTCAGCATTCTCGGCTTCACGCATATTTCCTTTAAAAGTGGTACACTCCATATCCATATCCATATCAGTGCGAAGTAACAGGGCAAATGTGCGGCGAGGACTCTCTTCTTCTAACCACAGGCCCGCTTCATTAAATTGTTCGAGCTGGACGAGTTCCTCACCATACGATCTCTGACTTAATTAGAATTATTATAATTGGTCTGGAAGGAATATTTCCAAATGAACAACAACTTTACTGCTAATCATAGAAAAGGGTTTATTTTTTCTTGACAACCGTCTATCTTACTTAACTGATTTAAGTTAAAATTGCCGGTCCAACCCACCAGATGCAAGTGCTAAGACGCATCAGAAGTGGATTTTCCGAGTGTATTATTTATTATTTATTCTATTGTATACTATTTTACTATTTCCGAATGTACTATTTTTCGATTGTCCGTTTTTGGGATCCCAAAACGTAAGTGGAGGGATACCTATGACATCGCAAAAGTTGTCCGTCTGTCCGTCCGTTCGTCTGTAAGCACGATAACTATAGAAGGGAATGAGATATTTTGATGAAACTTGGTGTGAGGATTCGTTGGGTCGTCGTACCAGTCAAGTTCGTAGATGGGCTTTGTAGCCCTACATTTAGGGGTGGGGGAGGGGTTTCAAATTAAGAGGCAAATTTTTTTTTTTTAAACAGCTAATGTGATAGGAATCCGGCCGGAATCCGGCCAAAACCGGAAAGTTTGTTAAAAGTAAAAGTTTTATTTTAAGTTGATTAGATGTTCGATTTAGGGGTAGAAAGACATGCTGAAGACGACGGTGAAAACCATTTTCTCGATGGACAAGTTGTTCGCCCGGAATCCGGCCCAAACCGGAAAGTTTCTTAAAAGTAAAAGTTTTATTTTAAGTTGATTAGATGTTCGATTTAGGGGTAGGAAGACACGCTGAACACGGTGGTGAAACCATTTTCTCAACGGACAAGTAGTTCGCCCGGAATCCGGCCCAAACCGGAAAGTTTGTTAAAATTAAAAGTTTTAGTTGAAGTTGATTAGATGTTCGATTTAGGGCAAGAAGACATGCTGAACACTTATGTGAAAACAATTTTCTATCCGGACATGTAGTTCGCCCGGAATCAGGCCAAAACCGAAAAATTGGTAGAAGTTAAAGTTTTATTTCTAGTTGATTAGATAACCGATTTAGGGGTAAGAAGAGATGCTGAATCCGTGTGTGACAATCATATTTTACCCGGACATATAGTTCGACCGGAATCCGGCTGGAGTCGGAAAATTTGTTATAAGTTAAATTTTTATTTGAAGTTGATTAGATGTTCTTTGTTGGGGAAAGAAGTTACCCTGAGTTCATTTTTGAGCTTTCTTTTTTTCGCCGGACAATTAGTTCTGGAGTTTGGCCGAAATCGGGAAATTGGCGGTAGTGGAAGTTTTTCTCAGATGATTAGCTATTTGGCCTTAATCTGTTTCTCAATTTTAATTGTAAAAATGTTCAAGGAGTCTGGCGATGACTGGATCTGGCTAAGACAAGACCCAGGTTCAGATATTGAATTTTTGGGATCCCATCGAAACTTTTGGTCTTGTTACGCTAGAAAAAGTCTTTAGAAGCGAAAGTACTCAGATTCGAATACTGTCCCTGTACTTCAGGAGATTTAATGCACCATCAGAGAGCTGTGCTGTTGAATTAATCACACCGCGTGGCTAAAAAATCGGAGGATTAAGTCAAGTTGTTCAATTTCACTTGCGACTTCCGCCTGTAACCTGAAATTGTCAGTCACTATTGTCTGTCTAATTAATAAGAAATGTTGGGAAGCTCCTCAAGTTAGCCTTTTAAACACAGAAGAGATTTCTGCTGATGGACAAAGTTGGGGTGTAAATAGAGTGTGTCGTAAAGTGATTTTTGACAGTATGTTCGTATCGTTTCTCTTGCACGATGGCCTTATGGCTTTTATATGCAAAGAAATTATTCACCCTTCATACACGTGGTTTGCAAGTGTGCCGCTAATGGCGGGTTTACACACTGCGTGAAATCCGAGCGTATTTCACACACGTTTTGAGCTTGAAAAGATTTCTAGCAATACGGACGTATTTAGATACAAAACAGACCGATTTCTCAATATGTCCGTATTGCTAGAAATGTTTTCAAGCTCAAAACGTGCGTAAAATACGCTCGGATTTCAAAATACGCTCGGATTTTACGCAGTGTGTAAATGGACCATAAGTGGGGATGGCGATTACTACTGCAAATTCTACATACATCATTGATGTACCGTGCTTTTTTGGTCCGTGGTCGCGGGGACCCGAAAAATAGTGGGGTCGATAGCCCGGGGCTTAGCTCCAAACTGTCACTTGTCAACCCTTAACTCCTCCCCATTTGGGAGCCAGCATAGGCAGTAGTTGTCTATACTCCCCGTGAGGATCCTAAACAAGCCCATGATCATAGGAAAGCACACAAAACGTCACCCAAACAAATACTCAAAACTGGCTCTTAACCTATGTAAACCAATGAACAAGGTGTGTTGTGATGGACGTTTCCGTTTCCTCGGTAGGCTCTTCGTCGGCACGAATAGTCAGTCATCAAGAGTGTTCTGTCTGAGAACGAACTTTTAGTCCTACCTGAAACAGCAGCTCGGCTATCCTCAAACCAACCAATCCACGCTAGCAGGGAAAACCAGAGAAGCTATTCTCTACCGTGAAGAGACTAGAAGACAGTCCCGTAAAAGTGTCTCATCCAGATCGATAGGGAACCGTGAGGCTTGCGCGCCGCTCCACAAAAGCCGGCTAAGAACAACTCGTTATACATTTGACTTTCATAAGGAGTAGGTATGGATTAAGTGGGATAACTGACAAAAAAGGAACAAGTCTGTGGAAGTTCAATGAAGACACCGGAAAGAAACAGGCGAATGAAACGGCACCCGACAAGGTCAATCCGAGTTAAGCGGGAAAATTCCTTAAAGTTTAACCGAAAAGGGCTAGGATACGACAGTCTAGTTACCCATCACTTGTTCGTTTAAATAATCTTGAAAACCCGATGAAAAAGCGTTAGTTTTTTTTTCTGATATTTCCAAATAATCGATTATCCCATTGTGCTTGCAGCTCTTCCCGTTTTTGTGATATCTCTATGGTGCCTGGAACATTTGGCAACAATACCAGCAGCAAACGAGTAAATAAATTGTGTATCAAATAAACAAAGAAGTGTCTGCAGTCTGCAGTGCCAAAAACTAGTGCTAGCCAGTGATAGTGATAGTGCAGTGATTTTCGCGGGCGAATTGTGGACGGATTCACCATGGGAAAGCGTCCACATTCCCAACGTCCCTAGTGAAGACTACTGTGGACAGAATGAAAATCCCCAATAGGTGTTGTAATAATTCAATGTATTTGAATCTAAGATGTAAAAATAAGTTGCCTGTTCAGTTAAACTTTAACAGTAGAAGCGGTTCTCGATAGAAGCAGGAATTGGCCTTATACCAGTTCAGAATTCCAAGCGGAAACAGCCAAGGTTTCCATCTTTCAAGTCATCCGCCATCATTAGCTTCTTTACGGATGCAATGGTTCCACTGGTTTGTTAAACTATGTATATTCAGTAATGTTCTTAGCTTTTGAAGGACCTGTAATTAATCCTGCCGTTTCATTTTGAGGATCCCGAAGTCGATTAGAGCTTCGGTTTGGGGGTAAGAATGCATGCCGAATCCATTTATGCTCAGGGAGAAAAATAAATACAGGTACATCAGAAGTTCCACAGTAAAACTGATTGAAATACTGATTTCAGGAAATACTATTCGTTGTAACTTCGGAGGAACAGTCTGGTTGGAATCCGGCCAAAGCCGAAAGTTTACGAATGAGCCCAATTATCTCATATTCTTTTCGGTTTAAGTATTACCTAATGTGCACCAACAACGTAACGGATTATGCAACGATTGTCTATATCCTGCAGTCCCAAAAGTTCCCTTTTTCGATTTAAGTCTTTGGTCTTGTTCGGATTCCAGGCATTACTGACGAGACCCTTGGGTGGAAAAATAAATAAGGGCATGAGCCTTGCTATCAGACGGACAGAAGGGTGCCCGTCTGATAGCAAGAAAACTCTCTCACCGTCTGAGATGTTCTGATCAAACCTGGTGTGGAGTTCTGCTGGGTTTACAACTTTCACAAGTCAAGTTCTCGCTCTTCTCTTGTAACCATATTACTAAGGGTGGAGGAGGAGATTTTAGGGCAGCAACAAAAAAATATTTTACGAATTAACAATAAGATGGATATAAACACTAAGCCGATCAATAGTCATACCGGAATCCGACGAAGATCGGTCAACAACTATTCGTATTGAAGCCCTCGGCGAAATACGCTTCCGATGTGTTTCGGGAAAAGTTATATTTCGACCTCACCACAAAATCTTGACAGTCTTAGGAATTAAATCCGCACCCACTTTTGAAGGCCATGCAACTCGAGTGGGCTTGTTGCTCAGCGTTCTCAAAGGACCTATCGTAGCTATGATTCAAATGAAACCTACTTCTGGACTCGCAAAATCAAGTTCAGATATACCTCTATAAGCCATATCTATTTTGAAGATACTGACTGAAACTTCCTGCTTTACTTCTGCCAAATTTCCGGTTTCGGCCGAATTCCGAGCGAACTACTTGTCCAGAAAAAAAAAAGAAATTCAGAATTGAATTCAGCGCACGGTATCTCCTTGTCAAGAACATCTAATCAACTTCAAATAAAAACTTTCGATTCTAAAAAAATAACGGTTACAACCGGATTCCAGACGCAATATATGTCCGGTTAAAAAATTATTGTCATATACAGACTCAGCCTCTCTTCTTACCCCTAAATCTGTCATCTAATCAACCTCAAATAAAACTTATTACTTTTGACAAATTTTCCGGTTCTGGCCGGATTCCGGGCGAATTAGTTGTCGGTGTAGAAAATACTTTTCATATAAGTGTTCAGCATGTCTGCTTACCTCTAAATCGAACATTTAATCAACTTCAAATCAAACTTTTACTTTTAACCAACTTTCCGGCTTTTGCGGATTCCGGACAAACTACTCGTCCGGCGAGAAAATGGTTTTGACCATCGTCTTCAGCATGTCTTCTTACCCATGAATCGAACTTTTAATCAACTTCAAATGAAACGTTTACTTTTAACCAACTTTCCGGTTTTTGCCGGATTCCGGGCGAATTATTTGTCGGACGAGAAAATGTATTGCATATTCGCGTTCAGCATGTCTTTTACCCCATAATCGACTATCACATTAGCTGTTTAAAAATATTTTGTTTGCCCTTTAATTTGAACCCCCTCCCCCACCCCTAAATATAGGGCTATAGAGCCCGTCTACGAACTTGACCTTACCTTGACCCAACGAGTCCTCACACAAAGTTTCATCAAAATATCTCATTCCTTCGACAGTTATCGTGCTAACAGACGGACAGACGGACAACTTTTACGATGTCACTTACCCACTTACGTTTTGGGATCCCAAAAACCGTTGTGCAAATGTTGCCCTGTCTTTGCTAAAAGTCAACGGGCCTGGAAAAGGGCTAACCACGGCCAAAGCCTTGGGCAATTTGTCGAAAGCAGAACCTAGTTTTAAAGCATTCAACTACAATGAAATGCTCGAACCTCAACAGCAAATATTGCGACAGGTCCTTTAACATCGAAGTCGTCACCGAGAAAACAAGCAGAGCTCAGATGAAGGTCCTTCGTTCGCTCAATATACTCCTCTTCTACGAATGAGCAGACTTGTATGGCAAAAGTTTCCGATGAAGTTATCTGTGCAAATGGGGACTGATGGGGATTCCTCTTTACTATTTATTTGTAGCATTCAAAGTTTCATCAAACCACCGGGATGGATGTTTCAGACAGAGAGTGAAATTTTGAGGTCAAATCGATTCTGACATGTGTGTCCTTGTGGATTCTTGAGTGTCAAGAAATCCAAAAGTGGACGTGTGAGGTCTCAGCGTCGCTGTCTCTCAAGTCGTATTCACAGTGGAAGAGAGTGTGGGGTGAAGAAGTGTATTTTAAAGCGGGCCTTAGGAGAGAAGAGCTAAAATCTTATATGGGTTTAAGGGGAAATTTTCTGCCGTTGGGATCAAGAAGGAAATACCTGGGGAGGGAGCGTGCGGTAGATGGTCTTTACTCGTGCCCTATGTGTGGGGAGCCGGAAGAGAGTGTGGACCACTTCATGTCATATTGCCAGGAACTCAATGATTTAAGGTTGGAGCAGCTCCAGAGACAGACAGGCGATGAGGAGTGGCTAAATGGTCTGATGGGGGGTCGATCATTTACTACTATTAAAAACCTGGCAGTGTTTGTTCAGGTGGGGCTGAGACACAGGTCTTTGTTCTTTTAAAGTGTTTAACTGTGTAGTTAGTTTTCTTTGTTTTGTATTCAGAAAGTGTGTTGAACCTGTAGTTAGTATTTGATTTGCATAATATTTTTGTACCATGGCCCGTTGGGCTTTCCATGTACAATACATACATACATACATACATACATGTGTGTCCTTGTGTTTTCTCATAAGAACGAGAGTTAACCGAATACCCAAAAGGACTTCTATTGACTCTGTCAACTAGAAAGTTAAACAAAATTTCAGGTGTAGTAGTCAGGATCGGGATACTGGCTCTCCGGCACCTTCCCATTTTTTGGATCCCAAAACGTAAGTAGAGGGATAGTTGTGACTTCGTAAAAGTTGTCCGTCCGACTGTCCGCACGATAACTCTCGAAGGGAATGAGATATTTTGATGAAACTTGATGTGAGGATTCTTTGGGTCAAGGGACAAGTCGAGTTCGAAGATGGGCTCTGTAGCCCTAGACTTAGTGGTGGGGGAGAGGGTTCAAATTTAGGGGCGAACATATCATTTTCTAATAGCTAATGAGATATAGGGGTAAGAGGACATGCTGAACACATATATGACAATCACTTTCTACCCGGAAATATAGTTCACCCGGAATCTGGCTGAAACCGGAAAATTTGGTAAAAGTTAAGGTTTTATCTGAAGTTGATTAGCATCCGTTGAATTCGTTTTTGAGCTTTATTTTTTGCCGGTCAAGTAGTTCGCCCGAAATCCGGTCGAAACCGAAAATTTGGCAGAAATTTTGATATGACGTATAGGGCAAATTTACATGCTAAATCCATATCTGAACTTGGTTTTTCTCAGATGAATAGCCATTGGCCTTAATCTCTTTCTAAATTTTAATAGTAAAAATGTTCAAGGAGTCTGGCGAAGACCGGTTTCTCCGAAACCGAAATTTACAAGACCCAATTCTCTTGATTAAATTCTTCCCAAAACGTAAGTGGAGGGATACCTATGACATCGCAAAAGTTGTCCGTCTGTCCGTCCGTCTGCCAGCACGATAATTCTCGAAGGGAACGAGATATTTAGATGAAACTCGGTGTGAGGATTTTTCATGTCAAGGGAAAGGTCGAGTTCGTAGACCCGATAGCTGCATATTTAGGGGAGGGGGGGTCAGATTAAGGGACGAAACAAGTATTTTTTAAAAGCTAATGAGATCGTCGATTAAGGGGTAAGACGACATGCTGGACACGAATATGAAAACCATTTTCTCGCCGGACAAGTTATTCATCCGGAATCCGGCTGAAACCGGAAATTTGGCAGAAGTAAGGCAGGAACTTTTGTCAAAGTAGTTCTGACGCAGGCTACGAGGGTAAACACACATGCGGAATCCATATTTGAGCTTGGTCTTCTTAGATGATTACCATTTGCCTTAACCTGTTTCCAAATTTTATTAGTAAAGTGCTCAAGGAGTCTGGTGAAGACTGGATCTCTGCAAGACCCGGTTGTCTGGATCAAATAGTAGGTTATAAAGTTAGTAATTGTCGCTTTTTGTTTGTGTTTCCTATGAAAGTGTTACGTTTTGCTTTTGTTTTTCTTTTCGTTTTTGTACTCCGTCCCTTTTCTGTTTGAAATAACGGGTGATAAATAAATAAATATATTTTTGGGATCCCATCGAAACCTTTGGTCTTGTTCCTTTTGTCAACTCTCCCTGGACCAAAAGTGAGTTACGAAGGGCTGCTAACTTGGTGGGCCCAACGCACAACCTTCCTGGGCAAAGGGAATCTACGTTACAGAAAAGTAGGAACACGAAACGTTAGGACCTATGAAAGTTAAGTTTGACCGCCCCTTTCATCCTTTTAGCACGAAAATTCTCAAAGGAGCTGATAACTTTCGTTCAAACTTGAGCTTCGTTTTCGTTGCACGTTGCAGCTCCGCTTCTCGGCCGCTTCCTGGCTGATTCTTTCTACATTCACTTTTGCACTGCAGTTCACACTGCTGCTTCGTGTGCGACACGATTTTTTCTTTGATGTTCCGACATGCGACAGAATCGCTTGAACGTTCCCACCACCACGCAGACGCAAAAGGAAAATTTTCGTCGAGATTATTCTGCAAAAGGACTGAGAAGCCCTCGAGGAAACGACCTCTGAAGATGCTGGGGGATTACCCATCTGAATACACACCCACTTATTAGGAAATTTCCAGTCAAACCCTATATGTCTTCTTGCTCAAAACAGGTTAAAGTTCAATGGGCACATCAAACTACCCCAATCCCACTCTGTAACAACCTAGGAACAATGATTACCCCCTAGATCAGCAGCTTTTTCCACAGTTTCCTCTCTCTGATATTTCGAAGCGTAATTTTTTGAGCCAGTACATGCTCAATTTACTAGCTTGGACAAAGATAAAAGTGTGTTTCTTATAATACTTAGTAGATCTTTATTTTGTGCATAAATCAGCTTGTATAATTGTGTTGCGAGAGCAACACTTTGGTTTTGTCCTCGTTTTTTTTTTTTTTTTTTTTTTTTTTTTCTATGACTCCGATTTCATTTTATTCCTGGTAACTGAGAAGGGGCTAACCTGTGCGGTTTTTACGGAAAGTGTGGACCTTAGGCCGGATTGATGAATATGACATTTCATTTTGGAAAGCTCAGTAGAACTCTTGCCTGGGGCCAATAAGGATGGTTTTTGCTTGTCATCGAGCCAGAGCCTACGGTTTGCGAAGTGAAGTGGAGTTGTATAGCCTATGTCAGAGAGGACTATCTTAAGTTGTGTAGCGAACCTTTCGTTTCATCAAAAGATGTTTCTACTTTCGAGTGGAAAGCTCCGTTCTAGCACGCAAGCAGGCAGGCACCAGTTTCAAATTGAAGATGGACTAAAATCTATAAGTGTTAAATATATGCGGCAGTTACCCGGCACCACAGCCAACATATCTTCTTTGAGTGATAAATAGAAAAATCTACAGAGACAAAAAAGTGGCTTTTTCCCACGGGTCCGAAAGTGCTGCCATCTATTGTTTCTGTCCATGTCTGCGACGATTTCAGCTGAGTTTATAATTTTTTTTGTTTGCACTTTGGTTTGTGGTAGAGTAACGGTATCAGATGTGCCTCTTAAACTTTAAAAGTTCTCTCATTGCTAAAGAAATTAGAGCTTATCCTTTGCTCCTTTCTAAGTCGTTACGTTAGAAAGTTGGCCTACGGCAAAAAAGTCAACTTTTGAACTAAGACAGGTAGAATTTTTTTTTTCGACGGCAATCGATAGCCATTGATAAGCTGATCAAAGTATATGTCATCCATTTTTTGGTACAAAAATTCCTTCATGAGATACACCAGTTTGAAAATTTCAAAGGGGTTGACAACTTCATAGTAAGGTACATTGAAACCAAAAATAGGCGATACCAGTTATGATACATATAGGGGGACTTTTAAACAACAGTCGACTGTTAGCCCATAATCATCTTCGGTAATGAGGGGTTTGCAGCTTTTGCTAGTTGGTATACCTGTTATTTGTTTCCGGTGTATTCGATGGTAAGAACAATTTGGTTCCCAATGGTAAGATATGCAAGGGACTTGTAAGTAATAATCGGCTGTTATGCTACAATCATCTTCTGCGATGATGGGTTTGCAGCTTTTGCTAGCTGGTGTACCCATTATTTGTTTCCGGTTAACTTAATGTATATCACGGGAGAGGGACTTGTAAGTAGGAATCGGTTCACGAGGGGCTAGGAATTTTTGCAAATGGGTGCACATTGTATTCGATTTCTATAAATCTGACGGTAAGAAAGTTTGTGTCGATGGTCTATCAATGTAACCGAGGATTAACTGTTTACACAACGGATACAAACGAAAATGTAAAGCAATGAGGTAGTTTCATAATAATTAATAGTGTCATCTATGGTATTTTAATCCTGAAAAGTTACGGATAGCTTTCTATTACCAACTAGATTATATAAGATATTGTTCCAAGTTTTCATCCGTCACGATGTCTACGATTGAAAAGGATAAAGTACAACTGACTGCAAAGTTAATTTAGTCCCTTCTTCCTATATTATTTTGTTGTTGTTTTTACAACGCTTAAGAATACCTTTTGATCATATGATTAATTTTTTTAGAGCATCCCGTTTAAAAAGCTTATGCTATAATCATCTTCAGCGATGAGGGGCTTGCAACTTTTGATAGCTGGTATATCCATTATTTGTTTCCGGTGAATTTGATGTCAATCACGGGAGACGGACTTGTAAGTAAGAATCGGTTCACGAGGGGCTAGAAATTTTTGAAAATTGTTGCACATTGTATTCGATTTCTGTAAATATGACAGTAAGAAAGTTTGTATCGATGGTCTATCGCTATAACCTAGGATTAACTGTTTACGCAACGGGTACAAACGATAAGGTAATGTAAAACAATAAGGTAATTTTGTAATAATTAATAGTGTCATCTATGGTATTTTAATCCTGAAAAGAAGTTACGGATAGCTTTATAATATCAACTAGATTATATAAGATATTGTTCCAAGTTTTCATCCGTCACGATATCTACGATTGAAAACGATAAAGTTCAACTTCGACGGCAATCGATAGCCGCTGATGAGCTGATCAAAGTATATGACATCCATTTTTTGGTAAAAAAAATTCCTTTATGAGATACACCAGTTTGAAAGTTTCAAGGGGTTGACAACTTCAGTAGTAAGGTACACACTGAAACCAAAAATGGGCGATACCAGTTGTGAGACATTTAGGGGACTTGTACGCGACAGGCGACTATTAGCTCATAATCATCTTCGGCAATGAGGGGTTTGCAGCTCTCACTAGTTGGCGTACCTGTCATTTGATGAACAATTTGGTTCCCAAATGTAAAACATGCAAGGGACTTGTAAGTAATAATCGGCTGTTATGCTTCACAAATCTTCAGCGATGAGGGGCTTGCAACTTTTGCTAGTCGGTGTACCTATTATTTTTATCCGGTGAACTTGATGTCTATCACGGGAAAGGGACTTGTAAGTAGAATCGGTGCACGAGGGGCTAGAAATTTGTGCAAATTGTTGCACATTGTATTCGATTTATATAAATCTGACGGTAAGAAAGTTTGTATCGTTGGTCTATCGCTGTAACCTAGGATTTACTGTTAACGCAACGGGTACAAACGATACTGTAATGTAAAACAAGGTAGTTTCGTAATAATTAATAGTGTCATCTATGGTATTTTAATTCTAAAAAGTTACGGATAGCTTTATAATACCAACTAGATTATATAGGATATTATTCCAAGTTTTCAGCCGTCACGATGTCTACGATTGAAAAGGATAAAGTTCAACTGACTGCAAAGTCAATTTAGTCCCTTTTTCCGATATGCTTTTGTTGTGGTTAGGGCAATCGATAGCACTTGAAGAGCTGATCAAAATATATGCCATCCATTTTTTTGAACAAAAATCCTTCATGAGATAAACCAGTTTGAAAGTTTCAAGGGGTTGACAACTTCAGGAGTAAGGTACACACTGAAACCAAAAATAGGCGATACCAGTTGTGAGACATGTAAGGGACTTGTAAGCAACAGTCGATTGTAAGCAAAAGTCGACTGTTAGCTCATAATCATCTTCGGCAACGAGGAGTTTGCAGCTTTTGCTAGTTGGTATACCTGTTATTTGTCTCAGGTGTATTCGATGGTAAGAATAATTTTGTTCCCAATTGTAAGACATGCATGGGACTTGTAAGTAATAATCGGCTTTTATGCTATAATCATCTTCAGCGATGAGGGGTTTGCAACTTTTGATAGCTGGTGTATCCATTATTTGTTTCCGGTGAATTTGATGTCAATCACGGGAGACGGACTTGTAAGTAAGATCGGTTCACGAGGGGCTAGACATTTTTGAAAATTGGTGCACATTGTATTCGATTTCTGTAAATATGACAGTAAGAAAGTTTGTATCGATGGTCTATCGCTATAACCTGGGATTAACTGTTTACGCAACGGGTACAAACGATACGGTAATGTAAAACAATAAGGTAGTTTTGTAATAATTAATAGTGTCATCTGTGGTATTTTAATCCTGAAACGTTACGGATAGCCTTCTTTCGATATTGTTTTGTTGTTGGTTTTACAACGCTAAAGAACAGCTTTTGATTATGTGATTATTCTTTTTAGAACATACCGTTTTAAAAGCTTCGATAGGTTGACAATTTCAGCATTTAACCGACAGCGAAGAAACAAAACCAAAGTGTTGCTCTCGCAACACTTTAGCCGGCGAAGCCGGACAAAGGTTGCCGCAACACTTCACGTTGCCCGGGCAACGTAGGTCTAGTTCAGATTTGAATAGGTTATTTGTTTTTGAATGATTTTTGTAGCTATCTTAATTTTTATAAGCTTAGCAAGCTAATCAAGCTTCACAAAACTATTCCACTTAGCAAGCTAATCAAGCTTCTAAACACTATTCCACAAAGAAAAACTTTTAATAGGCACTTTAGCCATGGAACTTCTGATGAAACATCAGAACAATCTGGTAAACTGCATCCGCGGCTCGACTTTGGTGACATCGCAAATATATCCTTTTCTATCAAGCATTGCTGGGAGTTTTTGAATTTCCTGCCACAATATCCCAGCTCCTAAGATTTGGATCGCCGAAATGCCAGAGAGGTAAAGACCAGGGATAACAAGGAAACGGCCGATTTTCGTAGCGCCTTCTAAGGAAGTCGGAAATATTTATTTGTGAAGCATTTAATGCAAAGTAAAGCATTATAAGTGTACATTGTGCCGAAAGTCATTCAGAAGATGTTTTTCATTCATCCATCCTTGGATTACAGTCAGACAAGGTAGAGCAATTTTTAGTCTTGAAAATTAACTAGTCTTTGTTTTTTTCCTTTCTTTCCCTAAAAAAATCGCATGCGTTATGTCGGATGAGTTGAAATATTTCAACGCATCCGACACTGCGACAAAACGCAAAGTTCTGCTTTGCTTGTCGCATGATTTGTGTCGTACGTCGCATGACGCAGAATTTTGCGCGAAATCGCAGCAGTGTGAACCAGGGGTAAGAAGAAATTGCGCGGGCAGTGAATCCAAGAGCGCATCTTGTGCACAAGCAAAGAAATGCTGCAGCAGCGAAGCGGCAACACTATTGCAACAAAGACGAGGCTCTGGTATGAAGATACTTTGTGTGGTGAAGAGGTTAAGTTCGTAGATCGGCTTCACTGTCTTATAATGGCTGCGGGGATGGCATTTTCGAATTACGAAGAAAATCTATCAAGCTAAAGAGACAGTCGGTTTAGTTTTAGGCTAAGAAGGCATGCTTGTGAGTTAGCATTTTGAATAAAAGTGTGTTTTACTAAAACGTACAACACGTACCCACTTGAAACTTAAAATTCCAGGTCTGTGATCCCATCGATGACTTTGGTCTTGTTCCACAGCGCATTCGTTAATAGGAAGTGAGAGCTGAATTTCACGGGGAATGAGCTTCGTCAAAAGGGTTTATGCAATTCGCTCATTCGAGCGTAGCTTTAAAAGTTTCTGATAGAGGAAAGGGGGGAAACTGGTTTGAAACTCTGTTTTGAACAGCCAGAAAGAAAGTTTCACGCGAAGTTCCTGTCAGCCTGCTGAAACGAGGCGAAAATTAGCCGTCTATTTACAATGCTCAGCCTTGGAGCTTGAAAAACTTTCAAAAGGCGCCAAAAGGAGAGCAGTCGGCTCAACGGCGAGCTGATTAGCTGAATTAGGTGCTGACCCACTACAGGTAACTTAAAGCACAAAGGACAGTGCATACAATCATTTTTGTAAGATAGCCTAACAAAAGATATGTTTAAAATGGTACGTGTTATCGTTTCAGAAAGTCTCATTTTCTAATTCTTGCAGTCCCCAAGTACCTCAACGTTCGGCAGAACATTCCAATGTTCCAGCTCCAGCGCTGAAAATTTTAATTTTGTTCTGTGCATATGATTCAAGAAAGTGCTATTTTGGCCGTTGCTGCAGTAAAGAAGGGTTTCTTCCTTTTTGTACCCTTTAGTATGTGGCTGTATTATGTCAGAGCGTTTTCTATTCCTCTGTTATTTTTCATCTGCATTGTGCCTGCACAGACTTCTCACTATTTTATTTTCTTACGTTCTTTCTTTTCAGGATACAAGAACGTTAGTGACCTTTGTAAAAGTTGTCCGTCTGTCAAGGTACAGGTCAGGCTTGTAGATGGACCCCGCGGCCTTATATTTAGGAGGGGAGAAGGGGGATCAAACTGAAGGTGGATCAAATTAAAGGGTGACAACATATTTTTAACAGCTAATGGGATAGTCCATTTAGGAGTAAGGAGACATGCTAAGATTTTCTCGCCGAACAAGTAATACGCATGGAATCCGGCCGAAATCGGAAAATGTATCAAAAGAAAGTGTTATCCAAGGTGATTAGAGGTTCGATGTATGTGTAAGGAGACATGGTGAATTACTTTTTGAAAATTATTTTGTTGCTGGACAAGTGGTTAGTCTGGAATCCGGCAAAGACAGAAAAACTGGCAGAAGTTAAAGTTTTTCTGAAGTCGATTAGATGATTCGATATACAAAAATAAGCACTGAATCGATATCTGAAATTTGTTTTTGCACCAGACAAGTGGTTCGTCCGGAATCCGGCAGAAGCAAAAGGTTTGTTTGGCAAAAGTTTTGCCTGAATCGGTTAGAGTCGAATAGGGGTAAGAAAACACGGTGGCTCAGAATAATCTACTTGCTTTTCCTGCTAGACGATATTCGGCCGGAATCCGACAAATCCGGAACTTCGGGAGTTCTCATGATTGCTTGATCTAGAAATTTCCAAAGAAGTAATTCCTCCGATCGAACTTATAAAGGTGCCTGTATACAGATAAAGAACATTATGGACCCGAATACCCTTCAAGTTTTCCGCTAGTATTTACGTTTCCGTCATAAACCAGCAATAGATCCGAAATTACAGACATGAAAGGAATTACCGATTGGTTTTGGTTAAGTGGTTGAGGAGGGGGGGGGGGGGGAGACAAAAATGGTTACGGGGTCTAGTGAAGATTGAAGTCTTTGAGTTGCATGAGATTGGATGAAGTCCGACACATATTTCGCTTTAGGATCCCATCGTTTTGTTTTTCATAAATCCAAGGTCTCTCTTGGACTGTTACGAACCGAAAAGCTTTCAACCCCTTGACCCATCTGTTCCAACCCGAAAACCCCCTGATTTTCAAAGAAGTGCGACCGCGACATAGGCACCGGAGTATTTAAGCGTAGATATGTTCATTTTGTATTCAGTCTAAGCTGAGTTTTGAAATAAACAACATCGCAGTTCTAACATGGACAAATTGGCAAATATTTTAATGACGCAAACTCAGAAGATCCTTATATTTCTATTGGACAAATAACTGAATTTCTTCTTCCTCCTCTTACATATTCACGATATACACGCAAAAGAGGCGAAAGCCTTGTTATTGCAATTATATTTATTTATTTCCCTTAGGACTGAGGAGTACATGTTTACCATTGTGAGGTATAGGATTTTCTTTATTTCTATAGTGAATTATATTTACGTAAATAACGTAAATATAACGTAACGTAAACATTTACATTATGGATTACATTGTAGGTATCCGTAACGGCCGTGGGATTCTCGGCACGAAGAGAGTACGTAAGAGCTTATTTGGGTCTTAAAGGAAAGGGAAAAAGTGCCAACAAAGAATTCTCAATTTTGATACTGGATTATCGGCGTTTGGTTTCGTTTGCCGTTGGCACCCTCAAACCACAACCGACCAATGGAATGTCCGATTCCGTTTTTGTGGTAAAAGTTAAAACGTTCAAGCTCTCATTTTCGATTAAAATTTTCTCCAAAGCTGCGATTATGTAATACACAAAGAGTTAGAATAACGTATCCAACAACCTAAACTATCTAGTTACCGAACACCGATAATTCACTATACAAATAAAGAAAATCTTAAACCTCACAATGGTAAACTAAATTTATAAGGCGAAAGCCTTATGTGTACGTTTATGTGTTTATTTATTTTCTTCATTTACTCCGCTTTCTGAAAACGGCGGGTTATAAATAAATTATCTAGTTACCGAACACCGATAATTCACTATATAAATAAAGAAAATCTTAAACCTCACAATGGTAAACTAAATTTATAAGGCGAAAGCCTTATGTGTATGTTTATGTGTTTTATTTATTTTCTTCATTTACTCCGCTTTCTGAAAACGTTGGGTTATAAATAGATTACTTACTTACTTACTCTTATTATTATTTAGTTTATCTGCCCCCTTTTGATGATGGCCTAGAAAATCTCCGTTTTCTTCAGGCAGAGACAAATAACACTAGGGAGTAGCACCAAGACTTGACCCAAGACCTACTGAAACTCATTTAGTCGTTCACCAGCGCTGGCTCCGATAACTCCTATATTTCGAATACAGCAAAATAAGATACAACCTCCCCTGCTTCCTCAATGTGTGAACACCGCAGCTTAGCTTTACCGGAATTTTTTAAAGCACAATGGACACTTCTAATGCTTTATTTTGTATTAAATGCTTCACAAATAAACATTTCCGACTTCCTTTAGAAGGCGCTACGAAAATCGGCCGTTTTCTTGTTATCCCTTGTCTTTACCTCTCTGGCATTTCGGCGATCCAAATCTTAGGAGCTGGGATTTCGTGGCAGGAAATTTAAAAAGTCCCAGCAATACTTGATAGAAAAGGATATATTTGAGATGTCACCAAAGTCAAGCCGCAGATGCAGTTTACCTGATTTCTTCTAGTTTGTCATTAGAAGTTCCATGTTTTAAGTGCATATTAGAAGTTTTTCTTTGTGGAATAGTTTGTGAAGCTTGATTAACTTGCTTTATAAAGTGTACCAGAATATGCAACAAGTTTATAAAAAATAACATAGCTACTAAAATCATTAAAAAACAAATAGCCTTTTCAAATCTGAATTAGACAAGCTGATTTATGCATAAAATAAAGATCTACTAAGTGTTATAAGAAACATCACTTTTATCTTTGTCCAAGCTAGTAAACTGAGCATGTACTGGCCCAAAAAATTACGCTTTGAAATATCACAGAGAGGAAACTGTTGAAAAAGCTGCTGAGCTAAGGGGTAAGCATTGTTCCTAGGTTGTTACAGAGTGGGATTGGGGTAGTGTGATGTGCCCATATTGAACTTTAAGCCCACAAGTTTTCTCGCTTTGAGCGCCGCGAGCGTAGTGAGCGGCACTGCGAGTAAGACCCGTTTGCCACGCACGGAAAGCATAGATCTTAGCGCTGCTCCCTGGTGTAATTTTGCTCTGCCGCAATCTCTCCATAGCATAGACAAAATTTCTAGATACCGCTCGGATGTAATAGTGGAGAAATTCTGGGTACAGCAGTGGTGATCAGGGAATTCGAGATTGTGTACGATGCCTGGAGATAATTAGAAAACGCCAGTCTCCGACAGAATTATCTGTAATTGCTAATGGGGTATTTTGGCCTTCTGGATAACCACGCTTTAATGTTCAAACGGTAATCACTAAATTAAATTGCTAATTATACTCGACTAGGATGTGATGTACGATATGGTGGAATGATTTCAATACTCCTTCAGAAGCACTGAGCGAATACTCCAAAACCGACAGAAAGACACAAGATACTAAACACACACAAGGAGAATGGCAAGAGACGATGGAAGAGAGGGTTTAGTAAGAAATATGGGAAAGAAGAATCATGAAGACCTTCTTCGGTTCGAAAGGTTCTTCAAGCAGGCTATGGTGCATCGGGAGTTTTGCGTATGGAGCGAAGATCTCGTGGTTTGTTCTGGGGATTTATTAAGGATCAACTTCCGACATCGAGGTTGATATCGGAAAATAAGATCGAAACTGCCACTGAAAGAGTCGAGCTGTTGTTCCGATATCAACCGAGATAGAAGTGTGTTAACTGCTATAGCTTTTTCAGACTGAACCATTAATAATTAACCATGCATATCATCCTACGCCCCGCAATATCGTTATTTTATGATAATCGTCTCACGGAAAGTTAGAGATGGATATGACTTTATATCAACCAAAGACAGTAAAAGTGGGAAAGACCGGAAACTCCCGTAAGCCCCATGAGTCACAACAATCAGCGCCGTTTAGCGGATGTTATTTCGTTAAGAAATCGCTCCGTGGACAATTTCTTCCATCGCTTTCCGCAGAATCATCATCAAAGCACGTTTTGTTTATGATGAGCATTCTGTCTCCATTCAGATTTCCTCTTTAATTGGAATAAAAACAAGTAAGAAAAGAATAAATCGCTTTTTTTATGGAAAAATGTTGAATTCACGATTTCGAATCAGTTAATGTTGACGGACATTGCCTACTCATGCCCTCTTGCTTTGATTATATTAATCATCTACCGCTAGAAATTGGACAAAGTCCAAACGCTAGGTGGCGTTCCAATCGATTTTCAGAGACCCGATTTCAGCGAAGTCACCGGTCTTTCCCACTATTATTGTCTTTGATATCAACATCTCCGTTAAAACTAATCGTGCCGCATAGGTCGGCTCGAGCCTCATCAGGTGGGTGGAGTCCACCCCAGTGGTTAGTAAACCCCAGGCCTAGGGCGGTTGGGCTAGCAACCCTTCACCTGAAAACAAGCGCTACGCAAAGTGATAACCCTCTCTGGGGGTTCAGTGTAAAAAGTTTCTCCGAGTTAGGATTAAAGTTAACTGCAGTATTTACTACTGAGATCAATCTTATCTCTGCTAAGGTAAGATTAATCCGAATTAGAGATAAGGTTATTTTTTAGAGACAAGATTAATCCCAGTAGCATATACTGCAAAATTTGGATTAAGTGTTGATCTGAAGTCATATCCACGGATAATTTTCTGTGCAAAGATTTGTCGTGAGTTGGAGGGGGAAACCGGAAATCTTTTACGACCGACCGGGGGTAATAGGATAATATGCATTACGACGGCCGTGGGCCTTCGGGCTTTTTAGAGAAATAATTCAACATTCATTAATTCATACGAACGACCACGGAGAAGGGGGAAACTATGGAGGGGCAAACAAACATATTTCTACAGCCAGCTTACCCACTTACGCAGAACTTGAAATTTGTCGACGGAAATAATACCGTCGCGATTCAGACACATAGCCTACGTCATAAGATGCATGTAAACCGTTACATTCCATGACGTAGTCTGTGTTAAGAGGGGGTGAAGTAGTTTCCTAAGTGCGTAGGGCAAGCTTAAAGAAGTGTATTAGGATTTGACTGTTATTGTAAGTTTTGAATGAAATTTTTTTATACTTTAGTACCCGATTTTGCATTACTCTAATTTTCAAAATCTGTGGCTTTGGAGTAAATAATAACCGAAATAAACGAAACTAAATGAGGATAGTATCAAAGGGTTTTAGAATAAGAGGGATTTCGACTTAAGAAACAACGACTATCATTAACTAAAGTCATAAACATAACCCGCAACAAACCGATCCAAAATCCTAAAGAATAGACTACCTAAAAACACAGCTCAAATTTTCAAAATGAATGCTAAGAAATGCATTATAAACCAGGCATAAATACAAATAAATAGTAGCTGGTAACGCAACGCTAGAAAAAACAGAGGCGAAATTTGTGTCATTAAGATAGAAGGATTGCAGCGACTGGGTTGGGTATATGAGATGAATTAGGTAGAATGAAGGACAGGGTAGCGGGCATCACCAGATTAAGACTGGAGAGTCCGGCATGAACAGCTGAGATTTTAGTTCGGCCCTCCTCGCGATTTGAAGTTCAAATTTATAGCCAGGGCCTGAAGAGGGCCCTTGCCAAGAAGGGTCGCGAGAAGCACTCAGTTTAGTAATCCGCTTCAAATAAACAGCAAGGATGCGCACATTTTGATCTCGCCTTGACACATTCAGAGCGCTGAAAAAAGTATGCGGTGAACATGACTAATGTAAAAGTAAGGGTCCAAGGTTGCCAGGCATGACCAGTCCCAAAGGCATTTTACTACAACAATTTAACCATTATACGAGGTGAAGTGAACGACAAAAGTGCTCCTCAGGCGGGTTTGAACCCGCGACCTTTGGCTTACAAGGCCACTTCTACCACTGAGCTACAGAGGGGCTCGTGAACATAAGTTTGTAAACCACTACAATACTCAGGTAGAAGCGGGCTACACTGTCAGAAGTTTCATAACAGGTAACAGAAGGATGCGCCGTTTCAAGAGATAACACATGGGATGTTATCTATTGTGGTTTTCCGAACGTTAGATATTCGATCTAGCGACGACCCAATCGAACAGCAAAGACAGCAGCCGTGTCCCGAATGAAATCACAGCACCAGCTTTAACTTCAACCAGTTTTCAGAGAAGCCAAGGCGGGCCGAAACAAGCTCTAATAAAATGAAGGCGATTTAACCGTTTTGCACCTTCAAGTATGTTAGGCATCTAACGCTATGCATAACAAGCATTCCCAGGATTAGCCGAAAAACCACAGAAAAAGCATCTGCTGACTATTCGGATATCGTGACTAACAAAAAAAAGTCAGCACATGTTTTTTTCCGGTGGTTTCTCGGCTCTTCTTGTATGCATAACGTTTTACTGCGTAACCTTTGAAACATAACAGCTAACATCCTAAGTGTTATCTTTCAAAACCGCGCACCTTTGTGGTACCTATTATGAAACTTCTGACAGTATACGGAGGAAGTATTTACGCCGACGGCAATTTCGTCTAAGCACTTTACATACCTGAGTCACGGGATAGAATAATATCATGTAAAGATGTAAAGTTCTACATGTTACCGTGAAAAATGTTGATCACGGTAGAAGTCCCTTCTATATTTACATAACATCAACATCGACAGTGTTATTTGTTAAACCGCGCATCCTTGTGTTATTTGTTATAAAACTTCTGACAGTGTATGAAGACAGTAATTCCGGCGACGGCAAATTCGTCTAAGCGCTTTACACACCCATGTTACCGTGAAAAATATTTGTCACGGTAAAAGCCCTTTCTATCTTTACATACTATTAACATCCGACTGTGTTATCTGTTAAACCGCGCATCCTTGTGTTATCTATTATGAAACTTCTGACAGTATATGAAGACAGTAATTCCACCGACGGCAAATTCGTCTAAGCACTTTACATACCCCTGTCACGGGATAGAATAATATCATGTACACTGTCAGAGGTTCCATAACAGATAACACTAGGATGCGTGGTTTCAACAGACAATGTGTAACAGATAACACTTGGTGTGTTATCTATTGTGTTTGAAAACGCAATGCATGAAATGTGATGCATGACAAGCTTTGTTAGGGAGAGCCAAAAAAGCATCTACTTTGTTCTTTATCGTCATGATGTCGAAAAACTCAGATACTTTTTGGCGGTTTTTCGGTTCTTCCTGATGGTAACGCTTATTATGCAAACTTTTTTATACACAACAGATAACCTTCGAAGTGTTATCTTTACGCATTATCTGCTGAAACAACGCATCCTTGTAAAGTTATACGTGTTACCATGAAAAATATTTGTCA
Source organism: Branchinecta lynchi (assembly GCA_023053575.1). Taxonomy (NCBI): domain Eukaryota; kingdom Metazoa; phylum Arthropoda; class Branchiopoda; order Anostraca; family Branchinectidae; genus Branchinecta; species Branchinecta lynchi. The sequence continues at coordinate 13,731,257 of JAKZAP010000019.1, forward strand.
CAGTAAAAATCCCTTCTATCTTTACATAATATTAAACAATATCGCCATGATCCTGGTCCACCTCAACATAATTTCTTCCATTGCCGGTGAGCAACTCCTCTCTCACTCTCAAACAATCCGTCACTCTTTCACGGCAAATTCTGTACTGAAACACACTAATTTAATCACAGCACCAATGTCATGTTTAAAAATACTGCAGTATTTTTATTTTTATTTTTGCAATATTTTATACTCATTACGGAGTCCACTGTTGTGACCTTGTCGGTAGAAGACTCCTGAAGGACTGCAAAGGCAAGTCCTCTTCAGAGGACGCGGTTCTGATAAATGCGACCTAAAACAGATATATCAAGTTATTAAAGGCGTTGTTCGCTGCACAATTTTATTGCTGTCCACACACTTCTGAGAGCATGTTCCACCCTACTTACCGGTACTTCCTACGCATGACGTTATGAATTCTGGCTTTTTGCCGTCAAGTCTGGACGATTTTTCTACTTTCCAGCAGGATATCATGCCATGGGCGAGTCCGACCTAACTAATATTTACTATTTCGAGAAGGTTGGAACGGTCAGCGTAGTAACTTTTCGTGAGGATGGAACGGAAATAGTAACTAATAGTAACTATTGTTAGAAGGATGGAACATGTGTGCGACACGTATGAGTGTTTGTCGCGGAAATACGGGTGTGACACAGAGTGTGTTCCACCCTTCTAACATTAGCAACTATTAGTTACTATTTCTGTCCCAACCTCAGGAAAAGTTACTACGCTGACCGTTCCAACCTTCTCGAAATAGTAACTATTTGATTATCATGCATCATGATATTTTGGTGGAAACAGAAAAGTGCGTTCCAGTCTTGACGCCAAGAAGCCAGAATTCGTGACTTTATGGGTAGTAATTACGCATGTAATTAGTAGTATCAGTGTAGCGTAATAATTACGTCATAAATAATAATAATATCTAATAATAATATATTCGCAAATTTGACTGCAGGCCGTTAAGCCTCTACAAAATTCTTAATTAACATTTCTTCTAAATTTCCACAAGGAGAAAATGTCACTTGAATAATATTCAGTGGGTTTGTCGAGCAGATTACTCTCTCTGGTAAGTTGTTCCAGTGCTGGACCACTCGGTTGTCGAAAGTCCAGCGGCCCATGTCCTTATAAAAGCGTTCCGACTTCACTTTGTGCTGGTGTCATCGAAGATGGTTACTATTAAACTGCACGATTCTACACGATCTGCACGAAGTAGGACGGACCACGCTCACAGTCGAGCCACAAGTTGAAACTCACGGAAATGCCCTGTTGTCTGTTTTTGGCGGTAATTTCAAATGACTGAAAATGCAAATAATAAAGAACAACATGCGCGGGATTCCGATGGCAAGGTGTTTTACAATACACCAAAGCACGTTGTTGAGAACAGCGCAAAGTTTGGTCACCAGAAGTCTCTGTACATCCTGGAAAGTATCCCAAAGCATACTTCGGTATCCCAAGGCATCTCTAAGTACCTACAGTAGTTCTAAGTATGTCGAAGTATTCTAAAGTAGCTACCAAGTATCTTTAGCTGTCTCTAACTTCCCCGGAGTATCTTTTAAAGTACCTTTGCTAACATAGTAACTCGTACAACCTGGTTCTTAGTTACCAAGACTGGGAATAACCTGACTGCTGTAAAACAGGTACGCTACTATGGTCGTTAAGTCCTCGCGTAATGCATTCTTAATTCATTCATTAATAGTCAGACTTTAGAGAGCTAGAAGTGCAAACTTTAGAAGTTTGAACACCCTTTCTGGGTGTGTTCACACTGAAAAGTGAATTAATTGTAGTAAAAGTTGTAAGTGCTCTTCCACATATACGAATGTCATATATGTTTTCTTCAGTTTCTCCGAGTAAGGATTAAATTTAACTGCAGTATCTGCTACTGGGATTAATCTTATCTCTGCTGGGATAAGATGAGATCTTTGGGAGCAGCTGTGACACCACTTCTGCCTTTCTTCCGCTAGTTTCAATCCCGGAATTTCAAACCACGTTAAATACACCGGCAAACCTGTCTTCCTTAGATATGTGTTGTGTATTAAATACATCAATGCGAGCCACGACATTTCCGGGAAATTCCACCACATACGAAGCCTGATTTGAAAACCAGATGTCCTTACGGTTCGATCGAGGGAATTAGATTCTTATCTCAAAAGAGATACTTGTCTCAATAGAGATAAGACTAATCCCAGTAGCATATCCTTCAAGATTTTTTTTTTTACTGTGTAATCTGTATTGTCAACTAATAAAGCAATCTGCTTTACTCTGACATACAAGGATAGTTAAAGTCCGCATCCAAGCCTAGACTTCTTAACCCTAATCCGATTTCGGCGTTTGCTTTATTCAAGCTCACAAGCTGTTGTCTTCCGTGGTTAGAGCGAGACAAAGAGGCCAGGCCCGTATCCAGGAATTTATTTCGGGGGGGGGGGGGGGGGGGGGGGGGGGGGGTGTTTGCCTGCGGGTCGCACACAAAAGTACAAAAGATCAGAGGGAAAAGCCTATAAAAATCAGTATTTTTGTATGTTTCGGGGGGGGGGGGGGTTAGGGGGCCTTGAAAGAGGCGTATTCTCGCCGTTCCCGAGGACTCCACTTGAAGAGTCCCCGCGTTTTTGTTTGTCCCGGGGACTCACTCCCCGTAGTCTCGCGAGTCCCCAAGGACGGGGAATGCTCCGATCATCATCACCACCATAAAAAAGTACTCCTTCCAGATTCAGCGGGGAATCAAATTTTTGCTGGTGTTGGTGCAATGTAAAATTAATTAAAACAATCAGAATACACAAAACCAAAAACTAAAGTGGATCCAGGCTAATTTAGTCACCTGCATATTTATCTTTCGAACAAAATCCGTTTTGGAAGCATTCCCCGTGTTCTCATTGTTTTACGTACGCGGAGTCCGAGTGGAGTGACTCCCTCTATTCTCGCCGTTCCCTTCGATTCCCGAGGAGTCCTCTGGGAACGGCGAGAGTACGGCTAAGGAGGACGGTCTCGCGTGAATGATTGTTGAGCCACGCGAAAATGTCACTACATGATCAAAACTGAAAACTAGAAGAACATGAAAACTTGTTGAGCTCGACAAGAGTCTAGGGCAGTCGCTGCGCTGTGCTGTTCAACACTACTACTGAATCATCGATGAACAAACGGCATGTCTAAGCTCCACTCTGACGTCACCCATCAAAGCTGACCACACAAAATGGTCTTTCTACCACACACACAATGATAACCATCCCCACTGCCACAAGGAATGTTCAAAACCACAAAAAACACCGTCAAACAATGAGCAAATAAATAAAAAAAAAAAAATTCCTAGGATTGAAATAATTCAGTCTGGACTAAATCTCAGCCGATTATCCGGGACAGCAAAATAGTAATTCCCATCTAATGCTCCAACTGTTTATTACAAATACAAAGAAGGCATCTGCGTGGGTTTTTTCTCGGGCCAAACAGCAACCCGGCAATCAAGTTCAAATCTAAATAAACTGGTGGCTTGCGATTAGTAAGAGAAGGTAAACAGAATGTTTGGATTAGGTGTTTAAGCTATTCACGCGAAAATGACTTTGAGGGGGATGACATTGAGGACCATGACAACGCATCTCATGATGATGGCTTGCCCCGTTGAAAACGCCATTCACGCGAAAATGTCCCAAAAGATTTCAGCAATAACATATTTCCATCCTAAATAGCAACTGCTTTCGAACGAGAAAGGTAATAAAAAGGAAAGAAGACACTCGAAATTTTCATAAGGATGAATTATTTACACGTTGACATCTAACAAGAGCTACGAGCTCATATAGCACTTGTTACGAGTAGGCGGTACAAGAAAGTAGATGAGAACGTCACAAAATACACCCGCCATCCAAAAATGCGGTTCGGAAAGAGAAATAGGACATTTAGTTTGCATGGTCTGCAATCCCTCTGCTTTAAGCGTTTCTTGAGTCCCCCCCCCCATCCCTCACAGGTATCGGACCCGACCCGGACTTAACACTAAACATCTGAGGCGATAGCTCTTTCCACCTGACAAGTTTCATTCAAATCCGATAACCCGTTCAAAAGTTAAGCATGCCACTAGATTCCGGACTCCCCATCCATCCACTCCCACCAGGATGGTCGGATCGGGGAGACGACTATTCTCAAGTCAACCTGTTCAGATCCCTGACATAACTGCTAAGTTTCATCGTCCTAGTACATCAGGAAGTATGCCGAACTCGCGGGATCGCTAGAAATCCGGACACCCCCCCCCCCTCCCTCACAGTGCCCGGATCCGGTCCGGTTATGTCAATGAAGCAACGCAATCGCGGGACCACGAGAAATTCGGACTCCCCCCCCCCCCCAACTGCCCTAAAGTGAGCGGATCCGTTCCGGTTATGTCAATGAAGTATCTAGGACTTGTGCTTATTCTTCGCACCAAGTTTCATCCCGATCCCTCCACTCTAAGCGTTTCTCAAGATTTCCGGTTTTCCCCTCCAACTCCCCCCAGTGTCACCGGATCCGGTCTGGATTTAAAATGAAACATCTGAGACATGAGTTCCTTCCATGTATCAAGCTTCATTAAGATCCGATCACCCGTTCGTAAGCTTAAAAAAATTCATTTTCCTAATTTTTCTGGATTCCCCCTCCCTCCACTCCCCTCCAGACGGTCGGATCGGGGAAACAACTATTTATAATTTAATCTGGTCCGGTCCCTGACACGGATGCCAAGTTTCATCGTCCTAGTTTATCTGGAAGTGCCCGAAGTAGCACAACCGGGACGGACAGAAATTACAATCGCTATATGGCACTTGGCCGAAGGGCAAGTGCCATAAAAAACAGTAAAACTGGATGTATTCGTAAGGATGAAGTATTTGCATATCGACATGTAAAACCCGCGAACACGCCATTACTAATATTCACTGATGATTCATAAAGTTCATAGAAGGATTCGAGCGTGGCGGAACTGCAGAATGAAGAGACAGGCGATAAGCAAAGGGGTTAGAGGCTTTGCAATCAAAAACTAAAGGAGGTTCATGTTTATGAAGTTTTGACATTATTTATGACACTTCAGTGGAAGAAAAAGCGTGCATGCATTAAGAAACAGAGTTGTTAGTTTTAAGCTGAAACGGCGTATTTTGAGGCCTTGTTTAACGGGATCGACTAAAAAGAGGCACGACATGGCACAGGAGGCCGAGTAATAAAGATAGATTAGCAAGTAGTAGAAGCAGACAAGTGTGTAGAGTTCGTAACCCCAGAGCCTAAAAGAAGGCACGTTGTAATATTGTTCCTGCCCTCACTCTGAAGCCTGGAAGGGCCCTTTCAGTTTTCGTGCCAAAGCAAGTATAGCAGTTCTAGTATACTTCAAAGGATCATTTGTTATGGAGTATATGGACCTGGGCTCTCCCTGAACCATTTCATAAGAAGAAACACAAGTCGACAGTTTACGAAATAGCCCTTCACTAATCAATGATTTACTCAATACTAGTGTCTCACACTATGTCTCGCCCTGCCGTGCCTCTTTTTAGTAGATCCCTTCTTTAACATTTTTTCTCAAGAATCTGTCGAGAAAGCATTAAACTCAAAGCAAAGAAAGCAAATAAACATAAGAAAAAGTACCTTGGACAAGACGAAAACACAAAGGGACGCCGACGTAACTAACAAAGTCTCTAAAAAACAAAAACGAAACATTAACAAAATGGGGTGCAAGAAACCAAAAGTTATAAACAAAATGAACAACTGGACCACTATGATAATGCCTGCATACTTCACTAGAGGCGTACCTAAATCGGTATAAGTAGGGGAAGCAGATTTTGGGGAGCACACGTTTTGTATTAGGTGTATTTTTTTTAACTTTTATGCCAGAAGGATCAAGCGAAATCCGCTCAACTTACTTTCGGTATGCTAGGTTTTTGCTGCTGCTTCCCATTCGGACAAGTAACTCCTATACTGTTCAACGACTGGCCGCTACTCAGCTTTCCAATCCATAGCTATTATTTTACGACAGCAACTTGGTCGAAATATATAAGAATGGTGACTGGTATTTTGACAGTGCTTGCGATGGCTTTTTTTTTCCCTAATATTCCGTCTACTAACTTGCTGAGATGCGAGATTTCACTTCTTCCGATTGGAGGCGTTGAAATAATAAATATTTCAATAGAAAATACAGCTTTAGTAATGGTGTAACGAGCTTTAGAGCGTGTTCCACCCTTCTAACAATAGTAACTATTAGTTCCAACCTTTTCGAAATAGTAACTAATAGTAACTATTGTGCTTACCATGCTCGTGAGCGTAGTAAGCGTGGTAACTACAAATCCCAGTGATTTGATTGGACGGATTAGCCCGTGGCATGATATTTTGCTGAAAATACAAAAAAGCGTTCCAGCCTTGACGCCAAGAAGTCAGAAATTCGTCGCGTCATGCGTAGTAACTACGGTAAGTATGGTGGAACACGCTCTTAGTCTTCGCTGAGCAACAGACAACAAATAAACTACAATATAGAGAGATTTCCGACTGTTGTCGGTTGGCATGTTCGCATCATAACCGACTAATAGTACAGGAGTGTTGCATGAAGCTGCCCGTACTATGGCACCGCCCACCCCCCAATTGGCCATGGTACATGATCCTGCCACCTTGGATCATGAAGCTGCCACCCCCAGAAAAATCATGCAAATTCCAAGAAAACAGCAAATTTTGTTATTTGCAAAAGGTCAAGGAACATCTCTGACCAAACAGCTGGCTTCTAACTTCACCATGTAGCAAAATACCATTTTCAGCAAAGTGGGCGACTTCATGATCACTTGGGTGCCTATATTCTTTTGTGTTCTCCAGCTTAGTCTTGAACAATTACAAGTAAACTATGGTACCAGCAGAAAGCGAAGGTTCTAAGCTTCCTTTCAGGATACTCCACTGAATTTTATTTCAACCTTTACTCTTTTTGGGATCCCAAAACGTAAGTGGAGGGATACCTATGACATCGCAAAAGTTGTCCGTCTGTCCGTCCGTCCGTCCGTCTGTCCGTCCGTCCGTCCGTCCGTCTGTCCGTCCGTCTGTAAGCACGATAACTCTCGAAGGGAATGAGATATTTTGATGAAACTTGGTGTGAGGGTTCGTTGGGTCGTCAGACCAGTCAAGTTCGTAGATGGGCTTTGTAGCTCTACATTTAGGGGTGGGGGAGGGGATTCAAATTAAGGGACAAACAAAATATTTTGAAACAGCTAATGTGATAGTCGATTATGGGGTAAGAAGACATGCTGAACACGATGGTGACAACCATTTTGTCATCGGACAAGTAGTTCGCCCGGAATCCGGCCAAAACCGGAAAGTTTGTTGAAAGTAAAAGTTTTATTTGAAGTTGATTAGATGTTCGATTTAGGGGTAGAAAGACATGCTGAAGACGATGGTAAAAATTATTTTCTCGACGGACAAGTATTTCGCCCGGAATCCGGCCCAAACCGGAAAGTTTGTTGAAAGTGAAAGTTTTATTTGAAATTGATTAGATGTTCGATTTAGGGGTAGGAAGACATGCTGAAGACGATGGTGAAAATTATTTTCTCGACGGACAAGTATTTCGCCCGGAATCCGGCCCAAACCGGAAAGTTTGTTGAAAGTAAAAGTTTTATTTGAAGTTGATTAAATGTTTGATTTAGAGGTAGGAAGACATGCTGAAGACGATGGTGAAAACTATTTTCTCGACGGACACTTCGACCGGAATCCGGCCCAAACCGGAAAGTTTGTCAAAATTAAAAGTTTTATTTGGAGTTGATTAAATGTTCGATTTAGGGCAAGAAGACATGCTGAACACTTATGTGAAAACAAGTTTCTACCCGGACATGTAGTTCGTCCGGAATCCGGCCAAAACCGGAAAACTGTTGGAAGTCAAAGTTTTATTTCTAGCTGATTAGATAAGCGATTTAGGGGTAAGAAGAGATGCTGAGTCCCTGTGTGACAATCGTATTTTACCCGGACATATAGTTCGACCGGAATCCGGCTGGAATCAGAAAATTTGTTATAAGCTAAATTTCTATTTGAAGTTGATTAGATGTTCATTACTGGGGAAAGAAGATACCCTGATTTCGTCTTTGAGCTTTCTTTTTTCGCCGGACAAGTAGTTCTGGAGTTCGGCCGGAACCGGGAAATTGGCAAAAGTGGCAGGAAGTTTTCGTCAAAACAGATATGACTTATAGGGGTAAACACACATGCTGAATCCAAATCTGAACTTGGTTTTCTCAGGTGATTAGCTATTTGGCCTTAATCTGTTTCTGAATTTTAATTGTAAAAATGTTCAAGGAGTCTGGCGAAGACTGGATCTGGCTAAGACAAGACCCAGTTGTCTGGATCAGATATTGAATTTTTGGGATCCCATCGAAACCTTTGGTCTTGTTCCCTAAGTCATTTCCCCAAAACAGGAGTTTAGGGTGGCAGCTTCATGCAACACTCCTGTATGCGATACTCTGATTTTGTTATAGAAGCTTAACGCCTTCTAAATATAATTTTCAATAAAAATTTGCTCCAAAACTTTGGTTAAACAGTCAAGAAAGGGTTGGAAAGACGTTTCCCAGTATTTAAAGTTCAGAATAATTATCAAACACCCAAAATTCAGTCTCAATGTCAAAAATCCAATATCTCGCAATGTTAAGTTCTTCATTCTCCCTTTTCCAATGAGGGTTAGAAAATATCCGTTTTCTTCGGGTAGGATCCAATCTCTCTACAGCTCCACGGAGAGCATGAGCGCGTTCCATCCTACTTACCACAGTTACTACGCATGACGTCACGGATCCTGGCCTATTTGCGTCAAGGCTGGAATGAATTTCGTATTTTCGGCAAAATATATTGCCGCGGGCTGATCAGACCATCACGTATTACCACGCTAACTACGCTCCTGAGCGTGATAAGCAAATAGATAATTTTAGTTAATATTTCGAGAAGGAATAGTCAGCGTAGTAACATTTAATGAGGTTGAAACGAAAATAGTAAGCTAATAGTTACTACTCTTAGAAGGGTGGAACATGCCCTACGTCTAAGTCAGTCATGGAGTCAAGTCGGCCGCAAATCGAAAACGCCGCTCTTTTATCCGTTCAAATGGATGTAAAATATTTTTTGCAATATGTCGTTACATAATTTTTTCAAACGAGGGATTTTCAATGTACCAGAGTAAACAAGATTAGCTGGAAATACAGGCTTTAGAGTGGGGGGGGGTGAACTTACCCTTTGCTGTAGCGGTTCAACAGATACAGGGTTGTGGTCTGCCGGCTCTGCGATACACAAGTCAGCGTCCGAGTCCTGACGGTTGCGATAATACATCTGGAACGGAAACAACCCTCATAAAGAATCACAACCAAGCGGAAAGCAGAGGAGCGACGATCACAAACATCCCGTAAACAGTTGATCATTTTTCTTCAATTACACCAACTGATCCAACCTAGACATCACACTCTGAACAAAAAATTACTACTACTGTAGTAACACATTTCTCCGACAGTTTTTATGGCACTTGCAGCTCCGCGCAAGTGCCATATTCCGATCACCTTTCGGTCTGTCGGTCGGTCTGTCTGTCAGGTCACTCATCTCGAGTTAGGGTACTTCCAGATGTGCTAGGACAATGAAACTTGGCAGGCATATTAGAGACCCTACCAAACTAACTTGGAAATAGTCACCTCCCCGATTCAACTATCATGGGGGGAGTGGAGGGAGGGGGAATCCGGAATATTTACGTATTTTTAACTTTTGATAGGGGAATCGGATCTTAATGAAAATTCATATTTTGAAAGACCTCCTGTCTCAGATGTCACACTTCAAGTTCGGAATGGATCCGGTGACTTTGGAGGGGAGACCGGAAATCGTGTGTCATATTCAGAGTGGATGGATCGGGATGAGACTTGGTGGGAAGAACAAGCACAAGCCCTAGATACATAGTTGACAAGACAGGATCGGATCCAAGCACTGTGGGGGGAGTTGGAGGGAGGGTTCCGGAATTCCAGTGATCCCGACTTAAGATGCTTACACATGTGCTAGGATGAAACTCGGTAGGCATAGTAGAGACCCAACCAAACTAACTTGGAAACAGTCACTCCCCCGATCCGACCACCGTGGGTGAGTGAAGGGAGTGGGAATCCGGAATATGACGTATTTATAGATTTTGAACGGGGAATCGGATCTTGATGAAACTTGATATTTGGAAAGACCTCGTGTCTCAGATGTCCCACTTCAAGTCCGGAATGGATCCGGTGACTTTGGGGGGAGTTGGAGGGGGGAACCGGAAACCATGTGACATGTTCTGAGTGGACGGATCGGGAAGAAACTTGGTGGGAAGAACAAGCACAAGCCCTAGATATATAGTTGACAAGACGGGGAGTTGGAGGGAGGGTTCCGGAATTCGGGTGATCCCGACTTAAGATGCTTACACATGTGCTAGGAGGATGAAACTTGGCAGGCATATTAGACACCTGACCAAACACACTTGGAAACAGTCACTTCCCTGATCCGACTACTTGCGAAGAGTGCAGGAAGGGGAATCCGGAATATCGACGTATTTATAAGTTTTGAACAGGGAATCGGATCTTGATGAAACTTGATATTTGGAAAGACCTCGTGTCTCAGATGTCCCATTTCAAGTGCGGACAGGATCCGATCAATGTGGGAGAGTGGGGGGGGGGGGGGGGGGGGGAGAGCGGAAATTTTGTGACACGCTTGTGTGATCGCAGTTTAAAGTAGGCTACTTCCAGATGTGGTAGGACGACGAAACTTGGCTTGAACATTAGACTTGACAAGATTGGCTTAGAAATTGTCACTTCCCAGATCCGACCTTCCCTCAAAGTACTCATCTTAATCGCAAAATACAAAAAATACTTTTAAGCAAAACCTAAATTTCCATGATCCCCTTGAGCCCATGATCATTTTTGCCTCAGGGTTTTAATTATGATGATCACAGAATTTATCAAACGATACAATCCGTGATTTCCAAGGGTCCATCGTCATTCTTATTTACCAAGTCTCGCAAGTGCCATATGAACTTCTAGCTCTTGTTTGTATGGCAAACACAAATAATGATCAGTTATTCTTAAGCATCACGTCTGTTTGAGTGTGAATTTGAATTCTAATTTAAGTTGTGGCCTTTTTGTTCTGTATGTACTCCACCATTTCTATTTTATAGAAGTAGGTGAATGAAAAGATTATTTCATTCATTCATAACTAGATGTTTGTATTTCAGCCTTATTCGTTGAACCTTTAACACTTTCTCGAATTCTCATACAAAAAGGTTCAAGAAAACGCAAATAGCAATTATAAACAAGTTTTGCACGTATTCCTCTTTTTGGTTATTCCTCCAGGAGTGTCGGCTTTCAGCTATCCTTCCCGCCGTTTCTTCCTTTCGGTTGGGGGGGGGGGGGTATCGCTGTGTTGGTGGTCGTACCGTTCAGAATTGAGTCAACTGGTTTCTATTATTAACCACTTTCTTCGAATTGTTTTTTCTCTGATCCAACCCCAGAAATAACTTTAACCTATAGGCTAATGCTATTCAACTTATGAATGAATGAATGAATTTATTCCCAATAAAGCCCAAGCGCCATGGCGGGAAACATAACACAATAACAAAAAACAAAATATCATACACTCCAAAAACAAACCAAAAATCAACTTCTATAAAAATAGTTCACGGTGGGTCATAGCTAGATTCAGGAATCTACCCAGCCTTTGGAGCTCACCAAAACACTTACTTCCCATACTTGAAACCAAATCCCATTCCTCCCAAGCCTCCCGAACAAACACTTCCTTTCTTAATTCTTTCAACTCCTCGCAATAACATATCAAATGTACCGCATCCTCTCCTTCGATACCACACATTGGACAAAAATAAGAACCAGTACCTTTCCTAACTCTACCAATATAATTTCTCCGCATCCCCACCGGAAGAGCGTCCTCCCTAAGACTCACCATCCACCTCATTTCTGCCCCCCCCCCCAATCCCAACTTAATTGGGATTAATGGATTTTTTATGCACTACTTTACTGGTTTAATAACAAGACCAAAGGTGTCGATGGGATCCCAAAAATCTAAGATTTGATCCAGACAATTCGGTCTTGTCTTCGCCAGGCTAATCATCAGAGAAAACCGAGTTCAGATATTCTATCTACCTATCTATACCTCTATAAGCCATATTTATTTTGACGATATTGACCGAAACTTCCTGCTTTACTACTGCCAAATTTGCGGTTTCGCCCGAATTCCGAGCGAACTACTAGTCCAGCAAAAAAAGAAAAATTCAGAAACGAAGCCGGCGTATCTCCTTATCCCTATAAAGAAATCTAATCAACTTTACCCATAAATCAAAGATTTAATCAACTTCAAATGAAACTGTTACTTTTAACCAACTTTCCGGTTTTAGCCGGATTCCGGACGAACTGCTTGTCCGGCGACAAAATGATTTTCACCATCATGCTCAGCATGTCTTCTTACCCCTAAATTAAACATTTAATCAAGTCCAAATGAAACTTTTACTTTTAACCAACTTTCCGGTTTTTGCCGGATTCCGGACGAACTACTCGTCCAGCGAGAAATGGTTTTCACCATCGTGCTCAGCATGTCTTCTTACCCATAAATCAAACATTTAATCAACGTCAAATGAAACTTTTACTTTTAACAAACTTTCCAGTTTTTGCCGGATTCCGGACGAACTACTTGTCCGGCGAGAAAATGATTGCCACCATCGTGCTCAGCATGTCTTCTTACCCCATAATTGACTATCACATTAGCTGTTTAAAAATATTTTGTTTGTCCCTTAAACTGAACCCCCTCCCCCACCCCCAAATATAGGGCTACAGAGCCCATCTACGAACTCGACCTTACCCTTGACCCAAACAATCCTCATACCAAGTTTCACCAAAATATCTCATTCCCTTCGAGAGTTATCGTGCTTACAGACGGACGGACAACTTTTACGATGTCATAGGTATCCCTCAACTTACGTTTTGGGATCCCAATAAAAAGCAAAGCCGGGACGGACACTTACCTCGGTTAACTGTTCAGTGGTCGTCAGAAGTCTTGCAAGTGGTCCGCAGACCTTTGGCATAGTCTCAATCAAAGTCGGATGGCTATTTGTGAGCAAAGGCTTCATATATTTTGTGTCAAAGCCCCCCCACATCCGTGCCAGCCAGGCTTTTTCGACTTTGCTGGGCGGCTGGCGGGGCGCCAAAAAGGTGGTTGCAGCGTCCTGACCAATACTCTGGAAGAAGAGAAAATTGTATGATAACAATAAAACAATATTTATAATAATATAATAATAATAATAATATAAATTAATCAATCAATCAAATTTACTTCCAAATATCTCAAAGCTAGAAGAGGAATAAAATATTTACGAATTACATAAAAACAAAACAAATCAACTAAACGATATGCCAGAAATAAATGATTGGATGAAACTATGTCAAAACTGGGCAGAAGAATTATTAGGAATGGAGAAAACTGGTTGCCAGTGCTTCTCTCGGAACAACGCACGGACGACGGGAGGTGAAGGGATAATAAACGGCCCGTCTATGGGGCAACACATTATCTTTGCTCCAAATTTGTTTAAAGTTCAATGGGCCCATCAGACGACCCCAATCCCACTCTGCAACAACCTAAGAACAATGCTTACCTCCTAGATCAGCAGCTTTTTCAACAGTTTCCTCTCTGTGATATTTTAAAGCGTAATTTTATGGGCCAGTACATTCTCAATTTACTAGCTTGGACAAAGATAAAAGTGATGTTTCTTATAATACTTAGGAGATCTTTATTTTATGCATAAATCAGCTTGTATAATTCAGATTTGAATAGGTTATTTGTTTCTGAATGATTTGTGTAGCTATGTTATTTTTTATAAGCTTATTTCATATTCTGGTACATTTTATAAAGCAAGCTAATCAAGCTTCAAAACACTATTCCACAAAGAAAAACTTTGAATAGGCCCTTAAAGCCATGGAACTTCTGATGAAACACTAGAACAATCAGGTGAACTGCATCTGCGGCTTGACTTTGGTGACATCTCAAATATATCCTTTTCTATCAAGAATTGCTGGGAGTTTTTGAATTTCCTGCCACGATATCATAGCTCCTAAGATTTGGATCGCCGAAATGCCAGAGAGGTAAAGACAAGGGATAACAAGAAAACGGCCGATTTTCGAAGCGCCTTCTAAAGGAAGTTGGAAATGTTTATTTGTGAAGCATTTAATACAAACTAAAGTATTAGAAGTGTCCATTGTGCTTTAAGAGTATTTCTGCGGTCAGTTTATTTAGGAACGCTCAGTTTAATGAGATGTATTTGTTTATTTAGCCGAAAGGCCATACAAGAAAACAAGAGCTGGAAGCTTATATGGCACTTGCGAGGCAAGTTGAGAGGATGAAATATAGAATTTGCCTTTTCGTGAGTTTGTACTGATCATCTGTAAGCAAAACCCTTGGGATAAGAGTTTAGCAAAAAGTATTTTTTTAGAACTTGGGTGTAACGGTGCAAACTTTAAAGGCGCTAGAAATTCATCTGTAAGCAAAACCCTCGAGGCAAAAACAATAACAGGCCCTTGGAGATCATTAATATATATCGTTTGGTCAAAAGTATTTTTTCACTTCTCGGTAAAGATGCGCACATTTAAGGGTGCTAGAAATTTGTTTAAAGCAAAACCGTTGGAACAAATGATCACGGGCTGATATGAATCGTTCGATCGAAACTACTTTTCGACTTTGCGGTAAGATGCGCACTTTAAGGGAGACGCTTTGAGGCAAATATGATAATGGGCTCATGGGGATCGTGAAAATGTATGTTTTGCTTAAAAGTATTTTCTTACTTTCCGCGCATCCTTGTGTTATCTCTTATGAAACTTCTGACCGTGCATTTGCGTAGCTTACATTCAACAAAGTAAAAAATAAGAAACTAAACCGAAGAAACTACAAACCAAAACTCAAAATGATGGGGTACAAACCAGCCTCCTACCAACAGCTACTATCTACACTGTCAGAAGTTTCATAGCAGATGACACAAGGATTCGCAGTTTCAAGAGACAAAACTTCGAATGTAATCTGTAGTGATTTGAAAACGTTATACATTAAATGTTATGGATGACAAGCATTGCCAGCAAGAGCCGAAAACCCTCTTAAAAAGTATCTGCTGACTTTTCCGATATAATAATGACAAACAACAGTAAGCAGATGCTTTTTCGGCTGTTCCTGGCAATGCTTGTTATGCACAATAATTTAATGCAAAACGTTTTCAAAATCACAACAGATTACATCTCAAGTGTTGTCTATTGAAACTGCGCATCCTTGTGTTACCTGTTACGAAACTTCTGACAGTGAGCAAAAGCAAGAGCCTATAATACTTGATACAAAATCCGCCTCTATCTTTTCGCAATGAATCCTTCCACCGACTGTGAAAGTTCGACGGGAATGTGCTCATGACACTATCCGAAACTTCCGCATCACTTATCTGCAAAGTTGGATATTAAATGAAACTGCAAAACGGATACGCCAGCTACATTTTATTAGAGCTATATTCGACCCTTCTTGGCAGGCGGGTGCAAGGATGAAAGATATACTCAAAGAAAGATAATATACTCAAAGAAAGAATACCAAGTATTAATAATAATAATATAATTGCAATAATAAGGCTTTCGCCTCAAAGTACTGCATAAAACTCTATATTGTATATATTCTATTTATTCTATAAAAGTATTGTAGGCTCCGTTTTGCAGTGTCAAATATGATTCGCAGCCAGCTTGGGCTGAAGGAATATTTAAAGCTGGATACACTAGCCATATCGCGTTATGAAAGCAGATGGTACACAAGGCGTCGGGAATCAGCACCCGCTCAGTATTTACGGAACTCAATCGCGGATCTTTGATCAGCGCAGGGGATAACGCCACTCCCTGTAAAAGGCTGGAACACACCCGACCTCTACCGAAAAAAGATCCTACAAACTAAAATCCAACTCTAACGCTTCCTTCCCTCTCACTCTACAGTCTCAAGCCGCCCAAGCTGGGAAATTAACTTGTCAAACTATAAAATGAAATTTGATGTGACGCTTGAGCGGTTAGAACCTCAGAGGGTAAGCGGTTAGAACCCCTTGCCAAGAAGGACAGAAACCGTCAAATATGATTCACCGTCGGCTTGGGCCGAAGGAATATAGGCATAATCTTTGTGAAGAAAATTTGAGTTTCGTTTGGAAAAAAGTGTGACAATAAATGGTTGACGAAATAAACATCGATCAGAGCTTGAAGAGAACCCTCGCCAATAAGGGCCGAAACTCTCAAATATGATTCGCAGTCAGCTTGGGCTGAAGGAATAGGCATAATCTTTGTGAAGAAAATTCCAGTTTCGTTTAGAAAAAAGGACGTGACAATAAATAGTTGACAGAATTAACGTCACAGAAAGGGGGAGGAGTCAAAATCTAAAAAAGTAAGAAACATGAGAATAAAAAAGAAAAGAAGATACCCGGGAAAAAATAATCGTAATTCATACAAGCATACTTCTACTATACCATGAGCATTACAACAAGAACTTTAGGCTGCTGTAAGGAGTACAGAAATCCACTAACTACCAGATTTACCCACGGTGAGAAAAAACGTACCAGGTCAAGCTTGTGCTCAGGTGGTCCGATGGAGCCGTAGCCCTCCTGAAAAAACTTCATGCTAAAGTGACGGGCGATAAAAAGAGTAACAAAACCTCAAGCAAAACGAAATAACGAACGAAAAAATATCAGACACTGACGACAACGAAAGCTGGAGGGAGAACACAGTAGGATCAGTTACTATCGTACTTAGTTATGCGATCTAAGGGATGGTCGTCTTACCTGTCTTTGATTCTGGGCGGGCTCATGCTCGTCATCGACACCAACCCTACAAAAGAAAGGGAAGTCGGATCACGAAAAGAAAGACAAGGCTGTTTTCACGATAGTTAGTGATGACAAAAGGGACAACCAGCAATTACTGTGGCAGTTATTGTTCTCTCTGGAAAAAAAATATCCTATTCTTGACAGAAGATGTGGATTCATGACGGGAATTCCTGCTGAATAAATAGTTATTATCATGTATGATGCCCCGTCCAGCACGAGTAAATTGTAACGGTCGTAACTCTGGTGAAATGAAATTGATAAGAGGGAGGAGGTAATTTTCTTATCATGAGGGACTGTGGAACGGAAATAGAAAAAGAACTGTAACGACAGTAAGTGGTAATAAGTCCGTGGAACGCAATCTTACTGTGTTCCAACCTCTTACCAACAATAAAATTGTTGCAATACCCTAGCAGTCATACATAGAATGGCTTATTTACCCAAATATGTGACTTTCATTTATTTTCTATATTCCATGTTTTCTTTTCTTCTTTGTTGTTGTTTTTCTTTTCCTTACTTTCTCGTTGTCTACGTCCTGTGATCCCTATAACAAGTAGTTAATTTCACTAAATTGTTAAAAAGACCAAAGGTTTTGATGAGATCCCAAAAATGGAACATTTGTTGGACCTCTTGATCCAGACAATCGGGTCCTGCCTATTTCCGGTCTTCGGCAGATCCCGTAAGCATATTACTCTTTACCTCTAATAACCGCTAGAAATGTAAAAAATGTATACCGAATGGTGATTTTTGACGAATTACAGCCAAATGGCGAATTAGTGAAGCGTCGTTTTTTATGCCACTGGCATGTCTGATGCTTTTGAGAAACACCAGGTTTATTTATATTTACCATTAAAGTTGTACCTTACCTTACCCTCTATATTTCTCTAATAGCAAGAAAATGAACTTTAGAAATCGATTCGCCGAGTGCTCTTACCCCTGACGCGAGCCTCTAATCGACTCATGAATGAACTTTTACTTTCACCAAATTTCCGGTTTTTGTCGGACTCCAGGCGAACTACTTGTTCAGCGAGAAAATAAGTTCCAGATATAGATTCAGAATGTCTGTTTACCCCTGGATCGAAAGTCCAAATAAAATTTATATATAAAATTAAATGTAATTTGTTGCTTACTAATTTTCCGGTTTTGGTCGGAGTCCAACGAGAAAATAAGTTTCATAAATGGATTTAGCATATCTCTTTACCCCTGTATCGAAACTCAAATAAAGTTCAGGTAAAAAAAAAAATTGTCAAAATTTTCCGGTTTTGGCCGGATTTCGGACGAACTATTTGGCAGGATTTCGGAAGAACTATTTGTCCGGCGAGAAAATAAGCCTCCTTACCCCTAAATCGTGCATCTCATTGGCTTTTAAAAACCATTTTATTCGTCCCTTAATTTGAAACCACTCCCCCACCCTTAAATACACAGTTATGGGTCCCATCTACAAGATTGGCCTGTACTTTGACCCAAATACTTCGATCCCTTCGACAGTTATCGTGATAACAGACAGACGGACAGATGGACGAACGCAAAACTGTACGAAGTCATAGGTATCCCGCCACTTACGTTTTGGGATCCTAACTGCCTAACCTGTCTGAATGATTTTAATGAAAAAAAAATAAAAAAAATAAACAATGTGCAATGAGCACGGCACAGCAGAGAGAGAAACGACACATCAACAACAATAAACAAAATAGTTTAAATTCAGTAAACCGGAACACGATGATGGCTCAGGAGGATCTAAGGTCCTAGGTAAGCCTACGCGAGATTACGGGGGGGGGGGGAGGGAATAAAACAAATAACGTACGGTATTCCGAAAAACTGCAATAAGGCGGTAACCGAACCTCCAACGGCGATCACAGAAACGATCACAATTACGGCTGTAGCGGTTAGAAACATCTGTCGCGCTTCTGACAACGTGTTGCGAATAGCAAGCGCGAATGCCATAGCTCCTCTCAAACCTACAACAAAAAATCTCTGTAGCATCTAAACACATAAAGCTGCGTTTTGGCAGATAACGGGGTATCTCACTGTCAGAAGTTTCATAACAGATAACACGAGGATGCGCGGTTTCAACAGATAATGCGTAACAGATACCACTTCGGATGTTATCTGTTGTGTTTGAAAACGTTATGCATGAAATGTTATGCACAATTAGCTTTGTAAGGAAGAGCCAAAAAGCATCTGCTGACTTTATTCCTTATCGTCATGATGTCGGAAAACTAAGCAGATACTTTTTGGCGGTTTTTGGATCTTCCTGATGGTAACGCTTATTATGCATAACATTTTGAAACACAACAGATAACATCCGAAGTGTTGTCTGTTGCGCATTATCTGTTGAAACCGCACATCTTCGTGTTATCTGTTATGAAACTTCTGACAGTGCTGTTAACATGGTAACTGAACCTGCAATTACTTGTTTTTGCAGTTTTTCGTTTTTGCGTTTTTCCGTGGTATCTGATACCACGGTTGCTCTGCAAAAACGGCTATTGCAGAAATCGCACTTTTCGAAGTCATCCCAAATAAAAATACTGGAATAATCTCCCCAAAAATGTCGTAAGTGCCGAAAATATCAGTCAGTTTAAAGCAGGCGTGGATCGTCACCTGGCTGAAATTCAATTTAGTGTGGACAGTGTCTCGAGAACTTAACAGAGGCGAAAGCCTTTTCACTGCAGTTGTATTATTATTATTATATTATTAAAAGAAAAACTGATATCCAGTTACAACACCAAGTGCTAAACTTCTTTCTAACCAATTTGACAAAATTTTGATGAAAGTGAGATGACTTTTCAGATACCACGATAACTGGCCAATCAAATGACTGCAAAGTTTTGTCGAACGAAGACCGAAAATTAAAGTTTCATCGGGCTCTTATGCAACTACTTCTTTTGCAGTAAATTCAGAACAAATATACTTTGTGCCTACTTTGCTGTGGATGGCCACTACTTTTTTTTACTGAATTTCTGTGATTTCACAGGTAGCTTACTTTTATTAGGGATCGCAAAAATTCACTGTCTCATTAGCGTTTCTAAAAGTTTCGCCTGCGGCACATTTCGTAATTTTCTCTATTTGGAATTCGTGCGGCTTTGAACACTAAAAGCTAGAACTTATATGGTATGTATAGTTTAAATTTTTCCAGAAGAAAAGGCGATTGCAAAAAAATTTAGCCTGCGGCGTTTAGTTAACATGTTTTGGGTAGAGTCGCTTTTTACTGAAAGAGCCGAATATGTCAATTTAAATATACGAATTTTAGAGAACAATCTCAACTGATGCATTACAGTTAGTTTTAAAACAAATTTCGCCTGTGGCGCATTTCATACTATTCTCTATTTGGAAGAACGGTGTTTCATTTAATTGACGTTTTAGGATTGAAATTCTCTGGAGTTGAAACACATTAAAAGCTGGATTAGATATAGCTAAATTTTGTGGACGAAAGACAGATTATAAAAATTTAGTCTGCGGCGCTTAGTTTAACTTGTTCTGGGTACAGTCCTTGGAAGCTTAGCTTTCTAGCAAAAACTGAAATGAAAAGTCGAATATGTGAATTTAAATATATGAATTTACATTAGCCTGAAGGAATAATCTCATGTGATACATTACAGTTTGTTTTAAACCGGTTCTATTCTGTGCTGGCAAGAAATGTACGCGGCGTTTTTTTGTCGGCAATTTTTTTAGTCCGTCGGCACAAACTGGACACCCCCCCCCCCCCCCAAAGGTAAAAGGCTAGTGACGCCCCTGACTACGTCATCTTCTCTTTTAAACTGCTTCGCGTGATCTCGAGGGTGGTTAGGATACGTTCAATTTTCAAATTTTGCGCCCAGCCGCCGCGTCAGACAGTGCTGGACAGAGTCGCCAACCGCTCACAAGAAAATCGCTAATTTCACGTGAAAAGTAATGGTATTTTCAAAAACGATATTTCTGATCCATTTCATGTGAAAAGATCATTTCTAGTTAGAGTTGTGCTTTAACAAGTAAATAAGTTAAGGTTTTCTAAGTTAATTTTGAAAGAGTAGGTGCCACACTTGTGTCACTGAGAGGAGTGATTAAAAAAAAGGTCACAACAGATATGTTAACGTATCGTTCAAGTATCTCGGTTTCACCTTTACTCCGAAACTGATTGATGAATTGCAAGTTTCAGCCCTGTCCAGGTCTTTGTGTGCCCGTGCCAATGTGCTAATTCGTAGATTTGGTAGGTGTAATGCTCCTGTAAAATCTTTTCTTTTCAGAGCGTACTGTACACAACTGTATTGCTTTTCCTCGTGAACTGGCTTACCCTAAAGCGTGATATTGCTTTTTAAATTTATTTCCATGATATCTTTTAACAAAAATAGTGGTGGATCGTCATACAGCATTCAATTTTACTCATTGAATGCTGTCGGAAAAACCTCCCAAGCAGTGCAGGTTCACTAATGAATGATATATGTCAAGAGGCAAAGGTGGACAGAATGACTGTCAACTGCGACAAATCTGTAATTTTAACCATTTCTTTTTTAAAATCCACGCCAGTTTTTAACCCAATTATTCCCAGCACTAGTCACGTGACCGAAATCAAACTACTTGGTGTCCATATAACTTCAGATCTGAAGTGGAACAAGCACGTCGATGGCATGTTAAAGAAAACCAATTTGGCCATCAGATCTCTAAAGTTGCTGGCTCGCCATGGAATCCCTGCCCCACACCTCCTACGCATTTATTTTTCTTTTATTCGTTCGACACTCGAGTACTGCTGCCCTGTATGGCATTTTGGACTGACGAAGGAACAGTCTGACCGGGTTGAGAGGGTGCAATACCGTGCCCTCCTAGTAATTTCAAAAGCCCCGAAAGTACCATACATATCCCTCCTTAATCAGTTTCAACTTCAAACCCTTCACTCCCGTCGTTTAAAACTCTCCCTATCTTTTGGACATAAAATCCTGTCGAGCCCCATTCACCGAAATATCCTCCCGCCCCCACATGAACCGGCTCGGTTAAGGCCAAGCAGGTCCATTGCAGAGCCTGTACCGAAACTTCAACCTGTGACTGCTTCACATGCTCGTTATGAGCTTAGTTTTGTGCCCTCGTTTGTTAAGTTGTTCAATGCCGGGTCGATTTTTTAGTCTGTAAAATAGTTATCAATTGTATATATTGTATTTTTGTGCATGTTATTTTTGGCTCATCGATTGACATACATGTTGACAACAAAAACTAATAATCGGCTCTGTCCGTCGCATGTTTTTCGAATAAAGTGAATTGAATTGAATTGAATTGAATACATGGTCGACATAGTCATAAAAATCCCATATATGTTACAATTTTTCCGGGTCCTATACAACAATTCTCTAAGGTGGTTGCATGGGTTCTCTTGGAACTGTAGTACTTCAGGTGTGTTTTGGTGAAGGTCTTCCATCTTTTGCTGCAGTGAGGCGGGCATCTGCCATATCACTTCAAACAAGAATTCTTCGCGCTGAGAATCCTCTCCTTCTTGTGATGGCGAGTTCCCATATGCGGCTGAGTTTGCCAACTTGGCTGTCGTGGGGTACCCTACTTTATTGTGGGTTCTCTCGAGGTTGATGTGCTGAAATTTTGTTTGATTTTATGTGTACTTTATATTTGTGCAGTGTTCGTTAATTATTTTGTCATTTGTCTGACCCTAGTTGGTTGTATCCTAGTTTAAATCAATAAAAAAATAAATAAATAACCTTTTTACACAAGGATGCACAAATATATGTTATAGAAAGAAAGAAAGAAAGTTTATTTGAGCCCTACGGCCATACACAACATGATGTATTGATACAGCACTGCACAGAACACGTACTCAATATAAAACAATACTTATTTTCTTTCACTCGGGCTCGATTCTCCCGCCTTTTCCACATATCGTGCCATTTTGCATATGGTTCCAGGCTTCGAAGACCTCAGGATATCAGAAAGTAGCACCAACCGATGGTCCCCCCAAATTTCATCCCTAAGACTTTCAAGCTCCTGGCACTCCATGAGGAGATGGGCTAATTTATAATCCTCGTTTCCGCAATACCCACACTTACCATTTATACCCTTATTTTTTTTAAATCTTTGTTTAAATATATTTTATCAAACTTCTAACAGTGCAGTCGTATTTCTTGTAAGGTACACCAATAAGAGAAGAAGGTCGGCTTACCTGAGAAGTACAGCATATGCTGAAAGTTCAAAGTGATTTTTGGTTTTCTACCAATGTTAAGAAGTAGAGACAACGGGTAGATATTGGCAGCACGTCCTAACGCAACAGCAATCTGAAAACAAAATAGCATACGAATTTCAACGTCTCTCCCACACACATCTCGACACAAGACTTAACAACCAAAAACAATTTCGCGTAGCTTTTAAATCCTCACCTTCAAAAACTTGCTCTTCTGTTCTTCAAAAGTTTTTTTTTTTCATCACCTATGGCGTCGTTCCAAACCGGTGGCGCTACAATCGGCACGTATTTTCTAAGTGGAATGTTTTTCTAAAATAGAAATATTGCCTTGAAATTTGTTAAGGCACACCTCGCACAATTTTTTTTTCACTTACTCAAAAACTGTTGAATTCTTTAAAACCAAGCTCTGTTTTTACCAACTATCCACGGCTTTTTCTGTTTTAAGCCTTTCTCCTGGCCCATTGGCTTCAAGCAGAAATGGAAAAATATCCTACAAAACCGTCATAAGCATGTTATGCAGCGAAAATGGCGAAACAAGGCAATTGTAAGTAAGTAAGTAAGTAAGTGTATTTATAACCCACAAAATGTTTTACAACAAAAGAGAGTGGAGCAGAGATAAATAGAAAAATAGAAAAAAGAAAAGAACAAAGAAAATAGGACAATAACATGCGAAACATACAATAATCCTCCAACTATAAATCAAAAAAGTCTAATCAGTCGGTGATGAAGCCAGAAATGGAAAAATATCCTACAAAACCGTCATAAGTATGTTATACAGCGAAAATGGCGAAACAAGGCAATTGTAAGTAAGTAAGTGTATTTATAACCCACAAAATGTTTTACAACAAAAGACAGTGGAGTAGAGATAAATAGAAAAATAGAAAAAAGAAAAGAACAAAAGAAAATAGGATAATAACATACGAAACATACAATAATCCTCCAACTATCAATCAAAAAAGTCTAATCAGTCGGTGATGCGGCAACAGACGCAGGCTAGATTTCTGACGGAAATCGGTGTGCAATTCTTGCAGCCGTGACAAAATGTCAGTAGCTCCGTACGATTTAATAATATTAGAATTGCTATGAAACCCAGGCAGATACAGAAGAAACTTACAGTAACGGAAATAATCTATCTTGTTCTGGATAGATCCCGTTTATCAAAAATATCAAACAGACCAGCCGAGAAAAGCACAGCATGGTCGCAAAAAGAAGCGTAAAGTTTTGCTAGTGCTGTTCTTCTGTATTTGCCCCGATTTGCTACAGTCTTTGCATACCCTATTTGTAGCTTACGCTTTGTGAAAATCACTGATTGTCATTGTGCTTAGAATTTAATGTATTAAATTCGGGTCTTCGGGCTTACGAATGAATGAGGAGATTACGGAAGTAGGTTGCACTGGTTGCATTAAAAAGACGAGATCATGTCATTTTAAATATGCAAAGCACCTGCTCCACTTGTCGAAGTTATGCCATAACCATACATGGACGGAGAAGTTCGAAATTCAAGATGCAAGTGTTAAGGTGAGTCTACACCTTCCGGAATCTGGGTTCCCAGATTTTCCGAGATTTTTTTTGAATTTCTTCTGCGATACTTAAAAATTCCGGAAATCTGGCAGTTCAAAAGCACTTTTTCCAGATTATTTTGATATACGTTTGGACCGGTTCATATTCCAGGTGCAATTCACAGACGACGTCAAAGAATAATCTGGAAGCCCAGATTCTGGAAGTTCCGGGAGGCGAAGACCGGACTTTACCCTTTTGGATGTTTCTTCGTCGCTATACAAAATCAGTGACAACCGAGCCCAACCAGCGCACGACCTTCTCCACTGCTTCCTGGCCGAATATTGAAAATCAGGGTCATTTTCTGTGTCTTTGTGTTTTATTTATTTTGTTTCATTTACTCCGCTTTTTCGAAATGGCGGGTTACAAATAAATTACTTACTTACTTACTGGCATTATAGGAACGACGCGGTTCCTTTTTGGCCAATTCATAACAGATCCGGTTTATGTTCCAATATTCGAACATGATTAAAGTTTAACCGAACAAGAGCTACGAGCTCATATGGCACTTCTTAAGAGTAGGTGGTACTAGAAAGTAGAAGAGAACTTCACAAAACAACCCACCAGCCAAAAATGCAGTTCGGACCTAGAATTAGGATATTTAGTATCACTCAATTCTGAAAATTTCCGACATCACTTGCAAGCCATCGCAAACCTTCCATGTTTCAACCCAAGAAATCCACTCGCTATTTCCCTAGACGTGCCCAAGATTTCCGGTACCCCCTTCCAACCCCCCATACACCGCGACCGAATCGGGTCCGGGCTCCTAACTGCATCATCTGAAGCATTTTCTCTTACCACTTATCTTCACTCAAATCTGAGGATTTTCTGGGAAACTTCCGGTAAATCTAACCCCCACCGTGGTCGGATTCTGTTCGAACCTTAAAATATGTCGTCTAAGGCATATGATCCCTGTACCTCTCAAGTTTCATTCAAATCACTCCCCTTGTTTGACCCTTCCTTATGCGACCCACAAAATTTCCGGGGCTCCCCTCATAACTCCGCCCATCGTGGCTGAATACGACTCGGAAACATTAATGTCGCATCTCTGACTTGTCCTGGTCACGTCCATCAAGTTTGACTGGAATCGAAGCAGAGCCTATCTGCAAATATCCGAGTCCCCCCCCCCCCACCACCACCTTGGCCGGATCCGGTCCGAACGCCAAATAACAAATCAAGGTCGCATAAGCTCGGCAGTAAGTAAGTAAGTAACGAATTTATTTCAAACAACCACTATCATGGCAATGCCAAATTTGGGTATTACGTCAATTTATTACGTCGTATAATGCACATTTTATAGTATATACAGTTAATCATCAATTCGTCATCACAGACCTATTATAGTATATAAATAAAAACCAAAAACAAAACACGGACGTTGGGATAATATCACAGACAGCTACCACCATCATTATAAATTTTGGTGAAACTCGGAACGAAGCTTTTTTGGTACCGCGTATGTGTTGCAGGTACGGGGGACAACTTTGGAACCTTTGAACTTGCGACCCTCTCCTGTCGGTTTCTTGTGTTTTCATAAGGAGGGGGAAGGATATCGAATAGAACAGGATGGTGGAGGAGCTTATGACCAACCGCTACGCTCACCCGCAGTCTCCGACTCTCAAGGGTTTCCATCTTAAACTTTTTTAAGAGAGCAGAATAGGGAACTTTGGGCTCACGACTTATTATTAGGAGTGCACGTTTCTGTATTCTTTCTATTTGTTGTGACTGTTCGGCAGTAAGGGCAAAGTGCCAAACAGCAGCCGCGTATTCCAAAGTGGATCGAATGAAAGAAACGTAAATTCGGACAAGATGGGAATTAGGTACTTGGAACTTAGCCAGAAGTTTTAACAGCTGTAGACCAGCGTTTGCACGCTTTAGCATTACGTTGGTGTTGTCCTCCCATTTAAGATCAGACGTGATAGTTACACCAAGGAGCTTTAGCTTCTGTACCTGTAAGCCAGATGGCAGTATTTCTTCAAAGGAAATGGTAGTTTTGAGGAAGGAAAAGGTTAAAATTGCACTTTTGTCTTCGTTTACCTGCATGTCCAACAACCTGGCTTCATCTTTAATGTCTTCTATTATGCCTGCAGCTTTGCTTTTAATATTTCTGTAGCATACTTCGGTTAAGCTTAAATCATCCACAAATTTCCAGCGATCCGGGTGCTCTTGCGCTATGTCATTCATCATGACAAGGAACAGGATAGGTCCAAGTAAAGTTCCCTGCGGAACACCACAAAAAATATCCGCGAAAATATCCGCAGTGTCCAATATGCACGCTATTTTGTGTATCCGTTTGGTTTTTGTGCTTGTCGAATCTTTTCGCAACCACCATGATGATCGGATCGGGGAAACGACTATTCTCAAGTCAGTCTGTTCGGGTCCCTGATATGTCTTAAAGGTTTCATCTTCCTAGAACACCAGGAACTTCCGAACTTGCGGGATCGCCAGAATTAAGCCTCCCCATCCCAAACTCCTACACAGTGTCTGAATCTGGTCTGTTTATGTCAACAATGTATCTAGGACTTGCGCTTGTTTTTCCGACCAAGTTTCATCCGGATGGTCGGATCGGGGAAACAACTATTCTCAAGTCAATCTGTTCGGGTCCCTTTCATGCCTTCCAAGTTTCATCGTCCTAGCACACTAGGAAGTACCGAACTCGCGGGATCACTAGAAATTCGCATCCCCCCTTCCCCAACTCCCCCACAGTGAACGGATCCGGTTCGGTTATGTCAATCACGTATCTAGGACTTGTGCTTGTTCTTTCAACCAAGTTTCGTCCCGATCTCTCCACTCTAAGCGTTTTGCAAGATTTCCGGTTCACCCCCCCCCCCCCCTCCAACTTTCCCCCAAAGTCACCGGATCCGGTCTGGATTTAAAATGGGAGATCTGCGACACAAGGTCGTTCCATGTATCAAGTTTCATTAAGATCCGTCCACCCGTACGTAAGTTAAAAATACTTCATTTTTCCTAAATTTGTCTTATTCCCGCTCGCTCCACTCCCCCCCAGATGGTCGGATCGGGGAAGTGTCTACTTCTAATTTAACCTGGTCCGGTCCCTGATAAGCCTGCCAACTTTCATCGTCCTAGCTTATCTGGAAGTGCCCGAACCACCGAACGACACGACCGACAGACGGACAGAAATTGCGATCGCTATATGGCACTTGGCCGAAGGGCATGTGCCATAAAAACGCTAAGACCCGACAGTCTACTTACACATCACGTATTCCCTTAAATAGGCCCCAAAACCGGATAAAAATGCGTTACTTCGTTTGTCCGCTGTTCGAAGTTAATGGATTTCATCGAATGAACTTATCTGTCTGATCTGAGGTACCTCTATGCGCCTGTCCCCCTATGCTTGAAATATATACCAACTGCAAAGGTAACCCAACAAGACCAAAAGTTTCGATGGAATCCCAAAAATTTAATATCTCTTCCAGACAATTGGGTCCTGTCTTCTCCAGATCAAGTCTTCGCCAGACTCCTTAAGCATTTTTACTACAAAAGTTCAGAAACAGATTAAGGCCAAATAGCTAATCATCTGAGAAAACCAAGATCAGATATGGATTCAGCATGTGTGAATACCCCTGTAAGTCAAATCTGTTTTGACGAAACTGATCGACACATTTCCGGTTTCTGCCGAATTCGGGAACTACTTATCCGACAAAATCACAAAGCTAAAAAAAAAAAGCGTATCTCCTTACCCATACATCGAACATCTAATAAAGCTTTAACTCATAACAAATTTTCTGGTTTCAGCCGGATTCCGGGCGAACTATGCGTCCGGGTAAAAAACGATTGTCAATACGGATGCAGCATCTCTTCAGACCTAAGTCGGAATCTAATCAACTACACAGAAGACTTCTGTTTTTAGCAACTTTTCCGGAATTGGCCGGATTCTGGGCGACCTACTTGTCCGTAGAGAAAATGATTTTCACTATCGTGTTCCGCATGTATTCTTACCCCATAATCGACTATCACATTAGCTGTTTAAAATCTTTTGTTTGCCCTTAATTTAAACCACCTCCCCCACCCCTAACTTTAGGGCTACAGAACCCATCTACGATCTCGACCTTACTTTGACCCAAAGAATCCTCACACCAAGTTTCATCAAAATGTCTCATTCCCTTCGAGAGTTACCGTGCTCACATTCAGATGGACAACTTTTGCAGGGTCCACTTCCGTTTTAGGATCCCAAAAACACGCCCAAAAATTAGCCGGCGCTAATCGGCAAATGCAGGCTCAGAATCTCCATGTCTTGATGAATTTTAGGTTCTCGTGCAAGCGGCACACATTCTAACGTCATTACTAGAGCCTTGGATGAAAAATGCGAAATCCTTTCGATGGGTCAAAATGTTT
Source organism: Branchinecta lynchi (assembly GCA_023053575.1). NCBI lineage: Eukaryota > Metazoa > Arthropoda > Branchiopoda > Anostraca > Branchinectidae > Branchinecta > Branchinecta lynchi. The sequence goes on from JAKZAP010000019.1 coordinate 13,760,167, forward strand.
CAGTATATTCAATATCAATCTATCAATCAATCAATCTATTTATTACCCGTCAAAAACAATGGAGGGCGTGTAGCCCTAGTGACGGAGTACAAAAAAAGGAAAAGAAAAAAAAACAAAACAAGAAATACAATGCACGTAGGAAACACATCACAAACATAATTACAGATTACAGGAAAAGGGAAGACCACTGGTGGTTCAGTTTACTAGCGGAAGATTGAAATCTTCCACTCTCTTATCAATAATGTTAGCAGGCAGAACCAGATGGAATTTCTGCGCCAAGAAATAATTACTGGTCCAAGGGGGCAAATGCAGCAGATGCTTGGCAAACTTAAAATAGATCCTATGAACATTTTTCTTATCAGAAGCAGAAAAAAATTGCCATCAGATATAAGCTGCCCTTTCAGTTAAACCGCCGCTACGCTCTTTTCCTCTTCATTTAATTTGCTGAAATTTGACGGCACAAAACGAGTTAGTCAGCGGCAATATTTCGGCTCTCCCTTAAACGGGTTTTCGTCAGGCTGTAGCTAGAACAATCGAGCCTACTATCACGAACGCTTGATTGCAGGGTCACGAACACCTGATTTTTTTTACCTACATCTCCTGGTGACTCCCTAAACCGATCAAAGAACTCCCGATATAATATTAAGAAAGGTAGAAGCTTATATCACTGCGATCAACGCATCAGATTAGTTTTGTTCAAGCGATACTACAATCCTGAAAATACTTTGATAGCATTTATGACCTCAGTTCCGATGTCGTTTTTTAGTTTTTGATGTCGTTGGTTAGTTTATAATGTATATTTGACCTGCTATTCGGCTAGTCGGTAACTGGCGTTGAAGTAAAAGTGAATTGAACTGAATTGAATTGACAACTGCTCTCCGAAGCTAGCTAGACTCTTTTTTTTCACCAGCGTCAAGAAGACCGGGATTCCTTTCATCTTGAAAGGAATTCTCGTCCCGCTAAACTTTTTTCTAGTCGCCTTCAGAAACGGAATCCTTTCAAGTCGACCAGAATTCCTTTCCACTCGACGGGATTTCTTGTCCGTGTAAACGCTACATAAAGGAATACTTAGTGTCGTTAATTAGTTTTTCTTTATTTAATTATCTTGTTTATTACGTTCCTTATTCCTTCACTTATGTGTATGTTCTTATGTGTAGGTTATGAACATGGTGTATGTTCATCATCGCAGAAATATGAATATTCCTTGAGCCCAAGCTGACTTTGAAACATATATTCAAATATTGCATAAAACGGATATGTCAGCTACGATGCTTTGGGAGCGACATTTCGGCCCTTCTTGGCAAGGGTCTTCCTCAGGCTGTCAATGTTCAGCGAAGGAAACAAACCTGCAATCTTGCAGGTTTGCAATCTTGCAGGTTTGCAATCTTGCAGGTTTGTTTCCGAAATATTGCTGCCAAAGCATCGTAGCTGACATATATATCCGTATTTGAATATACACACAAATATGTATATATGTAGTAGTTAATAAATGGAAATACTTACAAAAGCAATAGGGATGAAACTCCAGTCAAAATGATGTTTCGGGAAGGTGAACATCGAAACTCCAATATAAGAAAAGATAAAATTCTCCGCCAAAAAGTTAAGAAGCTCGAACAGAGATTTCGTCCAAAGCCTTGATTCCGGGGACAAGTTGTTGTATGTGTAATGAGCTTGGCACATACCACAGAAGAGGAGAGAGACAATTCCTAAAAAGACAAGAATACAGTTTTGATGATTTTTTCGCCAGAAACTTGTCATGGCTTACGCAAATTTGTTTGGTATCGTCACAGATACTAAAGGTTAACTTCAGACATCGAGATTGATATCGGAAAATAACAACGAGTCGGCCAAAATAACCTGTCCGAGCCGAAGGCGAGGCAGGTTATGAAAAATATCATCCGAGCGCAGCGAGGTTGATTTTTTTAAATGGACATCGAGATTGTTATTCCGATATCAACCGAGATGAAGGTATGTTAACTATTGTAAATTTTTCGAACAGGTATCGACAGTTACAATCTGCTTTTTAACTTTGCTTTATAACAGACAGTCATGTTTTTTTTCTATTTAACTGATGAAGTTTTCCCTGAAAGCTTGTTCAAACTACACTAGGCTTTTTAATGCGAGGCCCCGAAGTATCTGTCGACCACTAGATACAAGAACAAGACCAAAGGTTTCGATGGGATCCCAAAAATTCAATATCTGATCCAGACAACTGGGTCTTGTCTTGGCCAGATCCAGTCTTCGCCAGAAGTGTTTACCCCTATAAGTCATATCTGTTTTGACGAAAACTTCCTGCCACTTCTGCCAATTTCCCTGTTCCGGCCGAACTCCAGAACTACTTGTCCGGCGAAAAAAGAAAGCTCAAAGACGAAATCAGGGTATCTTCTTTCCCCAGTAATGAACTTCTAATCTACTTCAAATAGAAAATTTTCAAATTTTTCGATTCCAGCCGGATTCCGGTCGAACTATATGTCCGGGTAAAATACGATTGTCACACAGGGACTCAGCATCTCTTCTTACCCCTAAATCGCGTATCTAATCAACTAGAAATAAAACTTTGACTTCCAACAGTTTTCCGGTTTTGGCCGGATTCCGGACGAACTACATGTCCGGGTAGAAACTTGTTTTCACATAAGTGTTCAGCATGTCTTCTTGCCCTAAATCGAACATCTAATCAACTCCAAATAAAACTTTTAATTTTGACAAACTTTCCGGTTTGGGCCGGATTCCGGTCGAAATACTTGTCCGTCGAGAAAATAGTTTTCACCGTCGTCTTCAGCATGTCTCCCTACCTCTAAATCGAACATTTAATCAACTTCAAATAAAACTTTTACTTTCAACAAACTTTCCGGTTTGGGCCGGATTCCGGGAGAAATACTTGTCCATCGAGAAAATAGTTTTCACCATCGTCTTCAGCATGTCTTCCTATCCCTAAACCGAACATCTAATCAACTTCAAATAAAACTTTTACTTTCAACAAACTTTCCGGTTTTGGCCGGATTCCGGGCGAACTACTTGTCCGATGACAAAATGGTTTTCACCATCGTGTTCAGCATGTCTTCTTACCCCGTAATCGACTATCACATTAGCTGTTTCAAAATAGTTTGTTTGTCCCTTAATTTGAATCCCCTCCCCCACCCCTAAATGTAGAGCTACAAAGCCCATCTACGAACTTGACTGGTCCGACGACCCAACGAACCCTCACACCAAGTTTCATCAAAATATCTCATTCCCTTCGAGAGTTATCGTGCTTACAGACGGACGGACGGACGGACGGACGGACGGACGGACAGACGGACAACTTTTGCGATGTCATAGGTATCCCTCCACTTACGTTTTGGGATCCCAAAAAAGAGCTTTACGGGGTTGCTAAAAAAAATAAAATCAAGAAAATTCACCAGATTCTGACTATTGTTGTTTCAAATCCTCACGGGTGACAGCACAACATTTCGCGAATCTGCGCAAAACATTAGGCTCTGTTCCTCCAATCTGTGCCGGTTTTGAGCCTATATAGTGTGACCAGGGTGTAAATACATTCCGACTGTGCTTTTAGTATGTTCAACCGCGTTTAGTATATTTGACAGCGACAGCTTTGCAGAAGATTTGATTGCTTCGCTCAAGAAATTTGAAATCAGGCGAAGACGTGCTTTACGACGACAGTGTTGCCAGCGGTCGCAGAATTCTGATATTTGTCACATATTCTGGACTTCTTCGAAAAGTGAGACAGGATTCTGCGACCGGTTCCTTACATCTTGACAGTTAATACAGAAATGAAGCTTAGGCACATAATCATAAAGATGATAAAGCGATATTTCTAGCTAATAGTTGTAAGTAAGGCACAGTATCGTAGGCGCCAGAATGTGACAAGTTTTTATAGCCAACAGTCACAGGTTCCTTCAGAAAAAGGTGGCAACACTGGGTATCACTTGGTCTTCGAAAATTATAATATATCTTTCCTCACTCAAAGACAGTTTGAAGTGCTCATTAACTACCTTTTTGGAAAGTAGGATGTCGTTTCAGTTGACATACTGTATTTTCAGTGGATATTTGATTGTGACAAGGTATGACCTAGGACAAGAGTAAGATCTTCTGTCATTTTTAAACATTTAGCTTACTTCTGATTTTTTTTTTTTTTTTTTTTTTTTTTTTCCACTGAAAGTGTTATTTTTAATTTATTTTTGGAATTCAGCTTTTACTTTTCAGTATTTGAAGAAAAGTGCTCGATGAATTCAGTATTTGAGGAAAAGTGCTCGATGAACATCTGCGGAAGCTGATACGACTTCGTATCAGCCTCTCTGGAGGATGATACGAGGTCGTAACAACCTCCACAAAATAACTTGTCATAATATAACTTCCTGTGGGACATAAGAAGATATACATTGCATACCTGTTCGAGAAAAGTTATAACCCATTAACACGTACATCATAAGAGGTCTTTGTATATACAATAATCATAAATAACTTTAAAAATTTAACTAAAAGCTCAGCTTACGCTTCGTTATACAAATTAAAAAAAGGGACACATCTCTTTGCGAACCTCTGGTGGGCACATTTGATTGGCTGCAACTTTTAAACCGCATACCTTCGAGGGAGCCTTTTCGTCAGCTTTTCGGAAGGGAAAATATTGTTATGGATTAGGCGATTCAGAGATTTGACATTAAACCCAAGGAACAACGCAAGTTATCTCCACCGACTGTCGGCTCGAAAATAAAGTCGCAGTAAATTAAGTTTCTATATCTTTAACCCCAGTCGGTCCCCTTCGATTTCGATGAGAAACACGAAAAAACTTGCATAACCAGTACTTCTGACCAATGAGCTCCTCGGAAGCAACAAGCCGGAGCATAGTCCGCGTCCAACAACAAAAAAAACACGGCTAATGCAAGAATCACCGCAGTGCCGCTAGGGTGGACGGAAAATAACATAGGAAATTCGGAATCTCGGGAATGATTGAACGATTAGATACTCAGAATGAAGCAGATAAGACAGGTCCTTTAAACTGAAGTCCGCTTCTACGTTAGCGGCATATTCTCCTAGGCGACATTCGTTGATTTATAAATAGTGCAAGGTTTGTATAATAATGGTTCAACTTTTACTAGTCACAAAAGCATAATCATGGCGAGTCACGGCGAAGTGGTCTAGGACCAAACTATAAAACTAAAAGAAGCAAGTGAACAGCTTTTGTCATCAGAAGGTCGTCTAGTCACCTTCCCGCCCACTGCCCAATGCACCAGCTAATTCAGTAAATTCGGTGTGTTTTGTGTTTTGGTTTGCATTTCTTTTTCTCTTTTTTTTCTGTGTGTGTCTCAACTGTGCAAATGAAAGTGATAAAAATATTCATTCATAACTGTCACTTCATTTGATAGGAGCATATTAAGGCAGAAGATCATGAACCGAAACAGCTCACTTCTATCTTTTCTGATACTTCTTCGAAGAAGACGGAAGAAACTGCTCTTCAAGATGCGGCGGATCTGAAAGCCCCCCCCCCCCCTTTAAGGGAACTATTAAAAATTGTTTGGAATAATAAATTCGAACTTCAAACTATAAAGGTAATTAGGAAGAGTGTTCACATCGATCCGAACGGAAAACTGAAGGACTGATGCAGGTCCGTATAGGAATTTATTTCGGGGGGGGGGGGGGGGGGGGGGGGGTCATAAAATATAGATTGGGCGCCCTGGACTGATGTCTTAAAATGTTGACTAAAAAAGGCTTACCTGTCAGATCTGATGCTTCGGCCACGAGGAAAGAGCTGTAGGACATCAACACAAACAGGCACGTCTCCAGAAGCGGGTAGTCTCGAATCCGGGTGAACTTGGTCAAGTGTATCGGAGTTAAGGAACTTACAGAGAACATAACATGCAACTACTGGGTTCTACTACCAACTCTGACATTCTTGGTGACATGATCAATTGCAACCATCATCCATAATTAACACATGCTAAGCCAACCGTCATAGTCGTCAGGGAAGTTAAGCAAAATGAAGAGCCCGTCTAGGGTTTCAAAATCTGTTCAAAGTCCGTGTGAAAACTTAGGCTTCTTAATCTTACTCCCACCTTCATCCTCTGCTTCATACAAACCCAACCTCTGTTGTTGTGAATCTGAAATCTTCTTTCCAGAGAAGATTTCAGACAACACGCATTTCCGTTAAACAAATTTCGAGCAAGGAAGAAAATAAAAAATTAAATAAAGTACTCAAAATATTAGCAAGGATGAACTGTTTTCTAAATTTACATCAAAGCCTCTTAGATTTGACTTTAGTAATTGTTCATTTTTTATTCACTTTCACCCTAATGGAAGAAGTTTGAGAACCCCGCATTCACGGATGTTGCATGTCAGACAATTTTTGTTCCAAAACGCCCTTCATAAAATTCCTTCCAGAATAGTTGTTTTTTACCACTAAATGCGCTAGTATAAAGTAAACAATGACACGTTACTACTTGTTTCTAGTGTGTTTTCTAAATAAACCCCTTCATTCTCTCTCTCTCTCTCTCTCACCACTTCATGCTGAAGATTCAAATTCTACCCTAACAAAAATCAAATCCTGTACATAGGTTATAGTCTAAAAATCACAATTGACAAAAGGCACTGATAAGGTAACGATATAATGTGACAAGTCACTGAGGATGATTGGTGGTTGGTTTTGCATAAGCCCTGCACTATATAAGAATCGGGAAAACGGAAACTGGAAGGATGTAGACTAGACATTTTAGCGGATTCGTAAGATTGACGGTTTGACCTCCCAAGTCCGAATTCGAATCCAGTCTGACAAGCAGACGATTCGAAACCGGCCAAAAGACGAATTCCGAATTCCATTCTGGATTCGACCATCTCTGGGCTATGGCCTGAAGAGGACCCATGCCCAGAATTGGGCTGAAATGGCACTGGAACAACTGTCAACCGACGTATGGTCCATTTATACACTGTGTAAAATCCGAGCGTATTTTACGCACGTTCTGAGCTTGAAAAGATTTCTAGCAATACGGACGTATTTAAATACAAAATGGACGGATTTCTCTAATACGTCCGTATTGCTAGAAATCTTTTCAAGCTCAAAATGTGCGTAAAACACGCTCGGATTTTACGCAGTGTGTAAACCCACCATTATCGGTTTACAGCCATGAACGATTCGAATCCGGGTTTACTGCCACGAACGATTCGAATCCTCAAGCTGGCTCGAAGTCAGCTTGACCTTCAGGAAATATTACTAAATTGAAGAACACTCAGTTCACTGCGCAAAAGGATATCAATGCTGTTCCAAGACCAACGCTAGAGCCAAGAACAAAGGAAGTGCAGAAGATCCAGACAAAATCACCAACGGATCGGAAGAAGGCGTTCATCTCAAACCCACCAACGCCAGGGGTGTTGTATTCAGCGTAGTTCTGAATCGCTCTGCAAGAAAAGATCGACTGAAACTTTCCATGCCTGACAGTGTTGTCAACGGTATGATTTAACAAGAGCTTTAAGCTTATATGGCACTTGCAAGCATACGTAGTAGTTCAGTTCAGTTTTATTAAAATCAAAATAAAGGAACAAAATAAATTTCGACCCCTACAAAGCTCCATGGCCCGTTACATAGGGGTTAATACGACAATAATTAACAAATGAACGAGTCTCTTAACTATTACAATAAAATAAAAGAGAACAATTGAAGAATTTTATTTTTACTTACCGCTCCATCCTCGAAGTTCCCCTCCAGGTCTATGCCGATCTCCCACAATCACTAATTTTCAACAAAATAATACAAAATAAAATAAAAAAAAAGGTAAGGGTAACAGCTAAGATTTGTGCTGCGTTGAGGCACAGACGATTATGGACATTTTATACTCACGAAAATGTACGGCTTAGTAAAATATACCATGCATTTTGCGGTTACAACGTGCAATTAAGGGGGCTTGCAAAAATCCATTTTGTAAGCAAATGCACTCGTACACAAATGATCATGGGCCCTTGGGTCATGACAGTATATCATTCGCTCGAAAGTATTGGATACTTTCGAACGGGTGACTGGATCTTAATAAAACTTGATATTTCGAAAGAACTCGTGTCTCACATCTCCCATTTCAAGTCCGGACCGAATTCTATGAATGGAGTGGGGGGTGGAAGGGGAGAACCGGAAATCTTGTGACACGCTTGGACTGGGGACATTGGGGTGAAACTTGGTGGGAAACAAGCTAGATACATTAGTGAGGTAATCGGGCCGGATTGGGGCACTGTGGGGGGAGTTAGGAGGGGGTCCGGAATTCCGGGGATCGTGAGAATCGTGAGTTGAGGTACTTTCAGATGTGCTAAGACGATGAAACTTTGGCTTGAACATTAGAAACTTCATAAGATTGGTTAAAAAATTGTCCCTTCCCAGATTCGACCATCCATTAAAGTAGCCATCTTAACCGCAAAGTACAAAAAATACTTTTAAGCTAAATATACATTTTCATTTTCCTCACCCATGATCATTTTTACCTCAAGGTTTTGCATAGAAATTAATTTCCAACTCCCTTAAAGTTCGCATCTTAACCGAAAAGTGAAAAAAAAAACTGTTGATTAAACTTACATTTTATGATCTCCGAGGTCTCACGATCTTTGTGCCGTAAGGGTTTGGCTTAAAAATGGATTTCTAGTACCCTTAAAGTGCGCATCTTAACCGAAAAGTAAAAAAAAAAAAAAACAAGAGCTACGAGCTCATATGGCACTTGTACGAGTAGGCTGTACAAGAAAGTAGATGAGAACGTCACAAAATACACCCGCCATCCAAAAATGCGGTTCGGAAATAGAAATAGGATATTTAGTTTCACTCATTTCTGAGCAGTTCCGGCATCGTCTCGATTGTCTGTAGCAAATGCACATGACTGTTCAAACTTTCATCCCAATAAATCCATTTGTTTGAACCCTAGACGTGCTACACGATTTCCGGTACCCACTCTATCTCAACCTACCGTGGCCGAATCTGGTTCGGAATATAAAAAATCGACCACCTAAAGCATCTTCTTTTATACCATCTATCAAGTTTCACTCGAATCTGAGCATTTTTGGAAAGTTCCGGTAACCCCCCCCCCTCCCACCAACGTTGTCGGAGCCGGTTCGGCCCCAATCTCTTAATTCCCTGTTCCTGTCCATCGAGTTTTACTGAAATTATTCCTTTTCTAGCTTTTAGCTATTCGGATTAAACTTGATTGATTGATTGAAATTGGAGCTTAGCCTATCTGCAAGTTTCCAGTACCCCCCCCCCCCTACCTTGGCGGAATTCGGCCCGGACGCCAAATAACAAATCTAGGCCGCATAAACTCGGCACTGTCGAATTTGCATCTCATTCGGTCCATCCGTTTGGTTTTTGTGCATGTCAAAAGTCCCCCCACCCCCAATTCCCCTAATCGTGGTCGCATATGGTTCGAACGCATGTTTTACATGTCGAGGCCATCGATTCGTATCACCCATAAAGTTTCACTCGAATCAGACCACTCGTTCGCAATTTATAGAAGACAATTTCCATATTTCTCTTCTCGTGCTCCCCAAAAAATGCTCGGATCCAGGAACGGAAGTTTCCGGGGGTATGTTGTGTCAGGTTCTTAAGTCAAGATAATTCGGGTCGCTAATATGCCTGCAAAGTTTCGTTGTCGTTTTACATCTGGAACTATTCTAACTCACGACTACCGGAATTCCAGGAAACCCCTCCAACTCCCCCCACAGAGCCCCGAAACCATCTGGCTCCTTCAATTTCATCTAGGCCTAATGCTTGTTCCATCCATTAAGTTTCGTCCCAATCCCTCTGCTTTTAGAGTTTCTCGAGTTCCCCCCCCCCCCCCCTCCAACCCCACAGGTATCGGACCCGACCCGGACGTGACACTGAACGTCCGAGGCGATAGCTCACCAGACAAGTTTCATTCAAATCCGATCACCCGTTCAAAAGTTATGCACGCCACTAGATTCCGGACTCCCCATCCACCCACTCCCCCCACGATGGTCGGGTCGGGGAAACGGCTGTTCTCAAGTCAATATGTTCGGATCCCTGACATACCTGCCAAGTTTCATCGCCCTAGGACATCAGGAAGTATGCCGAACTCGCGGGATCGCTAGAAATCTGGACCCCGACCCCAACTCCCCCACCGTGCCCTGATCCGGTCCGGTTATGTCAATGACGTGTCTAGGACTTGTGCTTGTTTTTCCCACCAAGTTTCATCCCGATCCCTCCACTCTAAGCGTTTCTCAAAATTTCCGGTTCCCTCCTCCAACTACCCCCAGTGTCATCGGATCCGGCCCGGATTTAAAGTGAGATGTCTGAGACACGAGGTCATCCTAAATATAAAATTTCATCAAGATCCGATCACCCGTTCAAAAGTTATACACGCCACTAGATTCCGGACTCCCCATCGATCCACTCCCCCAGTATGGTCGGATTGGGGAAACGGCTGTTCTCAAGTGAACCTGTTCGGGTCCCTGACATACCTGCCAAGTTTCATCGCCCTAGCACATCAGGAAGTATGCCGAACTCGCGGGATCGCTAGAAATCCGGACCCCCCCCCCAACTCCCCCAGAGTGGCTGGATCTGGTCCGCTTATATCAATGACGTATCTAGGACTTGTGCTTGTTCTTCCCACCAAGTTTCATCCCGATCCCTCCACTCTAAGCGTTCCTCAAGATTTCCGGTTACCTCCTCCAACTCCCCCCAGTGTCATCGGATCCGGTCCGGATTTATAGTGGGACGTCTGAGACACGAGGTCATCCTAAATATAAAATTTCATCAAGATCCGATGACTTGTTCGCAAGATAAAAATACCTCAAATTTTGGCTTCCCCCTCCCTCCACTCCCCCCCCCCCCCAGATGGTCGAATCGGGGAATTGACGATTTCCTATTTAATCTGGTCGGGTCCCAGAGATGCCTGTCAATTTCCATCGTCCCAGCACATCAGGAAGCACGGAACTCGCGGGATCACTACAAATTCGGACTTCTCCCCCCCCCCCAACTCCCCCAAAGTGAGCGGATCCGTTCCGGTTATATCAGCCATGTATCTAGGACTTGTGCTTGTACTTTCCACCAAGTTTCATCCGGATCCCTCCACTCTAAGTGTTTTTCAAGATTTCCGGTTTCCCCCTCCAACTCCCCCCAATGTCACCGGATCCGGTTTGGATTTAAAATGGAGGGTCTGAGACAAGAGTTCCTTCCATATATCAAGTTTCATTAAGATCCGATAACCCGTTCGTAAGCTAAAATATCTCATTTTTCCGGATTCCCCCTCCCTCCACTCCCCTCCAGATGGTCGGATCAGGGAAGAGAGTATTTCTAATTTAATCTGGTCCAGTTCCTGATATGCCTGCCAAGTTTCATCGTCCTAGCTTATCTGGAAGTGCCCGAACTAGCAAAACCGGGACCGACAGACCGACAGACCGACTGACGGACAGAAATTACAATCGCTATATGGCACTTGAGTAAGCTCAAGTGCCATAAAAAAAAAAACTTTTTACCAAACGATATGTTTGGTATATCCCCAAAGGCCGATGATAATTTTTTCCTCAAGGGTTTTACCTATAAATGAATCCCTTTAAGTACAAATACTTTTGAGCAAAATATACATTTTCATGATCTCGACGAGTCTATCGGATCATAATTTTTGCTTCAAGGGTTTTCACTACGGATGAATTTCGAGCGCCCTTAAAGTGCGCACAATCGCAGCCAAGTGCAAAATTTTTTTTTTTTTATTAAAAGATACATTTTCATGATTTCCAAGGGCCCATGATCATTCTTATTTTAAAGGTGAATGGTCACAACAAACCCTCTTATTGGCAAATTCTTACTTTCATCCCCTGACCCAGCTTGCGAGCGCTATATGAGCTTCTAGCTGTTGTTTTTCAAGATACCGTGGTATCTGTTACCACGGTAAATGGATCTAAGATCAGTCGCGTTTGCAGTTACTGCGGTATCTGATACTACGGTTGCACTTTTCGAAGTCATCCCAAAAGAAAAACCGATATCCAGTCACATCCCTAAGTTCCAAACTTCCCACCAACTTGACAAAATCATAGGTTCTATTGTTGGTGATGATGAAAGTGAGACGACTTTTTCAGATACCACGATCAATTAAAACGGTAACTGGCCAGATGCCACGATAACTGAAAAAACGCCTTTTGACCGTAGTATCAGATACCATAGTAACTGCAAAAACGTACTACAGACCGTTGTATCAGATACCACGACAAGACTTTGGACCGTGGTATCACTGGTATCAGATACCATGGTATCTGCAAAAACGCAATTAGTAAACCCGAAGGAAAAATTAAAAACTTGATATCAACTTAACAAGCCTTTTTACATAAAGGTTGTTTTTATATTGTAAGTACCAAAGAATAAAGCCTTTTGTTTATTTTATGGACCATAGGCCGTTGTATTGAATCTCCTTAGAGTGCGCTGGCCTGTAAGGCCTAGTTTACGATGGGTGGTTTATAGCTTATTGTGTTTCGGTATGCAAACCTTAGTGTGAATCGACCGGGGGAATCCACAATAAACCCGTGAAGTCTGCACGTGTAGTAGGCCACCAGACGCCCTATGCTGTCCTGACTCCGATGACTGTATCTAAGGACATTTACCATCTATGTCCGTAAATATTCTTTGAGCCCAAGCTGACTTTAAACATTTATTCCAGCAATGTTTTCAACGGATACATCAGCTAAGATTCTTCATAAGCGATATTTCGGCCCTTCTTGGCAAGGGTCCTCGTCAGGCTTTCAGTCCTCTTGTTCAACTTCGGGGAAAGAAACAAACCTGTAATAAATAACTGAAGCTTCTACCGACTATAAATATCTTATTAAAATATCAAATCAAATCAAATCATTTAATGTAAACAAGATACAGTCTCTCATAGGCATAGCCCAAATATGGTATCTTTTAGTCAAACAGTTAAAACAAGAAAGATTTGTCAACGAGAAAAACAAAAAGAATAGGATAAAACGCACAAGTTACGAATTGTTATAAGTACGAACAAAACTCGGCACAAAGCTTCGAGAATAACGCTGTGACCTGGAGTAAACCGGTGTCAGTTTTGGAACTTTCGCAGCCGCCTCTCTGGGGAGTCGGGATCTGAGGGGGACAAAGGGGGGCGGGAGGAAGTTCTTGTAGATGGGGTGGAGGAGGAGGGTTGAGCCAAATTTTAGGCACAGTTTCTCTCGACGGGCAAAAAGGGGGTCAAGTTTGTATTCTTTTAGATAAAAAGAGTAAGGCAGTGGGGAACCTCCGTAGATGATTTGTAGCGACCTCTTCTGAACCCGTTCAATTTTATCACTTTCTTCTTTTGTAAGAGCGAAATGCCAAACAGGACATGCATATTCTACTAGTGGGCGGATGAACATGCAGAAAATTAATTTTAGTTTATCCTTAGGAACCCGGAATTTCTTTAGAGTCTTCAGCATTTGGATAGCACCATTTGCCTTTTTTACAATCAATCTTGTGTTTTCATGCCAAGTTAGATCAGAAGAGATCACTACCCCAAGCAGGGTAGTGCTGTTACAGAGGAGGTTTGGGTCTATAGGTGGTTCGAATTCAGGTAGGCTTTTCCTGAGAAATGAAAATGTCATTACTGAAGATTTATCTTTATTTACCACCATATTTAATTTTGCTGCTTCAGAGGTAACTTGTTCAATATAATTGAAAGTTTGACTTTTACACGCTCCAAATACTACCTCTGCTAGGGAAAGATCATCTACATACTTCCATCTTTCTTCCAGCCCGACAGCTATTTCATTGATCATGAGGAGGAAGCATAAAGGACCGATCACTGTTCCTTGCGGGACACCGCAAAAAATCGGTAAAGAAGAAGAAAAATTATTTTTATATTTTACGATTTGTTCTCTGTTTGTTAGAAAGCTTTTTACGATATTAATAAGATATTCAGGAATATTTTTCTCTGCCATTTTTTCCAGCAAAATCTTGTGATCTACAAGATCGAAAGCTTTTTTAAAATCTATTGCAATTAGATTTATCCATTTCCCGGGTTCATCTAAATTTTTAAAAATAAAATCAAGTAAACTAACGAGATAGTGAACAGTTGAACACTTCGGGATGTTACCAAATTGCCTCTTATCGATGACTTCCGAGAGATATTTGTTTAGCCAAGAAGCAACAAAGCTCTCGTAAATTCGGCTAAAAATTGATGTAACAGTGATCGGCCTCACACCAGAGAAATCATTAGCTGCTCCCTTTTTCGGAATGGGAGTGATGAAGCCAATTTTCCACTTTTTGGGGAAATATCCAGTTTTGGTGATATTATTGTAAATAATATGAAGAGGAAACGCCAATTCTTTCGCAAAAGCTTTAGCAATGGCTACTGGAACATCAAAGGGTGCCACTGATGTTTTCTTTAACGAGGAGAGTTTCTTTCTAATTTCTGATATTGAAATTTCAGGCATTAAATTAGAATTTACATTTGAATCTTCTTGTGAGTTTTGGGATGGTGCTTCAGCTGAAAACGAAGGTGGCTTTTCAGGAGGCAGTGGTGGGTACGACTGTACAATAGAAGCAAAATGAGAGTTTAGGTCGTTCGCTGTTTTCTCTGATGGCTCCTCCTTCATGAAATCAAATAAATTGTCTTCAAATACCACTATAATGAAAAAACTCGTCCTGAGATTTAATTTTTGACACGGCTGCTGTTTTTGCTGCGCGATTGGGGCGACGGCAGGAAATATTTTTTTCTGCATTTTGATCAAAAATTAAATCTCAGCACTAGTTTTTCCGTGCAATGATTATTCAAAGCAATAGATACAGACGAGTACTCATAACAGAAACGTAGAACGAGGCCATTAATAAAATAATATTTAAGTTTTCAGCCCCTTATTAATAAAAAAAAAAAAAAACCGAAAGTTGATCAAAATGCAGAAAAAAAAACTTTCCTGTCATCGCCCCAATCGTGCAGCAAAAACAGCGTCGGTGTCAAAAATTAAATCTCAGGACGAGTTTTTTCATTATAGTGGTATTTGAAGACAATTTATTTTAATAAGATATTTATAGTCGGTAGAAGCTTCAGTTATTTATTACAGGTTTGTTTCTTTCCCCGAAATTGAACAAGAGGACTGAAAGCCTGACGAGGACCCTTGCCAAGAAGGGCCGAAATATCGCTCATGAAGAATCTTAGCTGATGTATCCGTTGAAAACATTGCTGGAATAAAATCTATGTCCGGCCTACTATACCCCTCGCCATAACATCAGGTTGAGAGTGCTTCTTCACATACAAATACAGTCGTCGTAACAATGGTATCAACTAAGAGCCAACTGATCCAGGCTTGTCTTTGCCCATCCTGGCACAAACTTTGAGTCCAAAATATTGTACTTTCAAATGTGCTGTTTTTTTCTAGAATGTTTCTGCAGGCCATCTATTTGGTTAAGTAGCGTACCGCTTAGCAAAATGAAAAGAATACCAGATGGCAGTTGACATCATAGTAACAGCAGGGTTGCAACGGGTAGCACGAAAGTGCTACTTTTTAACACTTTTTTCTTAAAGTGGCACTATCAACAAAACGTAGCACTATTGTATCACTTTTTAGCAAAAATAACACCTTTTTCTTAAAAATAAACACTTTTCTTCTGTTCCACTACTATTCCTTTTACAGGCACACAATTAGTTTGAAAAATAGTGCTCCCATGAAGTAAATTGAAGTAGAATCAAAATGAACAGTGTTCGCATTCCACGACAAATATCCTCTACTGCTATGTATTTGTACCATGGCTTTCGTCCATTTGTTACACTTTCAACTGGACTAGAGGCAGGGTTGCCTAGTGTGACACTTGTGATGCTTTGCGACACTTTTTTCCTCTGGGTGACACCGTGACACTTTTTCTCTGAAAGTGACACCTTTTCTGACAAGTGACCACTTTTTAGCTAAAAAAGCACCTTTTCTATTTACTATTGCGGACTACCGGCCCAAAAACATTTTATTTTATTTACAGATAGCGTCGCCATCTATGTAACTCGTAAAAAGTAGCAGTGTTAACTCTACAACTATAAAAGTACCATACCAAAACTTACAACTATACAAACTATAACTTGCAATGTGCTAAGGTACTTTATTTTTCTTTCCATTTTTATCTTGTACAAGCTGAAATTTATGTACAGCACGCGCGTTGCGGTGTCAAAAAGCACCTTTCTGCCAGGGATTGTGACACTTTCATGACTCGAGCTCTTGGCAACCCTGTTGTGAGGAGAAACAAATTCACTTTGACGAGCAGGCTTTGTGACAATTACCATTTGCCAGAGCTCAGTTTTTTATAACTATAAGTGCAAAGTAATACTTAAAGGACACCTGAATGAAGAGTACCAAGTATCACCCCTATCTGTATGACTTCCGCTAACATTGCCTGCAGAAAACCTAATCCAAATACGAAATAGTGTTTCCAAGCTATGATTTTTGCTCCATTTTGCATCTGTCCTTTTTTCAGTACCGAACAATTTGAGAAATGAACAAATGTCCCCAATCAACCCTTCTTCTGGAATATTGTTTAACCAGTTAACCCCAACAGTATATCTAGAAGAAATTCTAATACGATCCGGCCAGCGCTGTACAAGATTTGAATGAATTGCGCTTTTTGTCTTGGAGTCTGCATGTGCAAACCTCCAGAAACGAACATCCCTATTTTGAAAGCGTCACGCTCAGGAGAAAAATGCTCTCCGTGGCCATGTCTGTAAATGCATTCTCCATGGTGTGTTCAAGTATGGTTTCATCGTTCAGGTGCCCTTTAAAGCTTACTGATAAACTTTAACTGAAGTTCTCGTAGACAAAAACTGCTTATGGTATCAGGCGACTGCACACTGGTCAGTGCAAGTAGTTTCTGGAGGTGAATCAGAAGCAAAGCTACTGCTGTTTAGGTAGAAGAGATTAAAATTTAAGCGAATAAAGTAGGCTACTGTATATATAGCCTATTGCATTGCAAACTGGAGGGAAAAAATATCATAACAAAATGTTAGTTCTAGTGTGGTCGAGTCAGACACAGGTTGGGTGATGCGTGAACTTTAGCACTTTTTTCCAGAAAAGAACCCTTTTTCCAGTCTTCAATAGCACGACAAAATTCAGTTGTGTGGCAACCCTGAGTAACAGTAAGTATTCAAAGAAAGAGTGGCAAATGTCAAATATATGAACGGATTAACTGTTTTTGGCTACTATGAGAGACCGGTCTATAGTGGACCAGTTTTTTTCCAGCTCGCACTACTTTATTATGCTTGTTCAAGATTTGTTCAGACTATGTGTACCTCTCTTATTTTGTATCTATTTTCCGACCATCACAGAACTATTTAAAAATGTCTAGTATAGACCACTAGGTCTATAAATAACAGGGGGTAGTTCAAACTGGATGGTGGGTATGGCCCTCAGTGGATCATAGAAACTGTTCAGTATATGCCATTCGATTCTAAATTTATTTACAGTGGTAAAAAGTAGGAAGTGACGGGATTGGTTACTTGGTGACGGGATTGGCGGGTTTAGGGCTTGGTGCGATATTTTGCCGAAAGTGGAAATATTCGTTCCACCCTTGACGCCAAAACTCGTGACGTCATTCGCAGTTACTACAGTATGTAGGGTATGACGGGATTGTCGGGATTAGGGCTTGGCGCGATATTTTGCCAAAAGTGGAAAAAATTAGTTCCAGCATTGAAGCCAAAATTCGTGACGTCATTCGCGGTTACTACGGTATGTAGGGTGGACCACGACCGAAAATGCAACTTACCCAGTCATGACAATAGCAATGGCGTCGTTCATGACACTTTCTCCAAAAACGAGGGCGTACAAGTTAACATCCACATGAAGCTCGGAGAAGATGGCCAAAACTGTCACCGGATCTGTGGCGGAAATCATGGCACCAAAATACAAGGTATCCAAAAACGTAAATTTGCGGGCTAACGAAGGGAACATCTGGATGAGGGACCACATGATCCCACTGCAAGAGGGAGAATTTAAGTCCGTATCAAAAACCTTAATTGCGTTTTAGCAGATATCGTAGTTGATTCGATATCACGGCGACAAACAAAAAAGCCAGCAGATATTTTTTGGCGGTTTTTCAGCCCTTCCTGGCAATGCTTGCTATGCATAACATTTCATGCATAACGTTTGTCGTGACAACAGATAACATTTCAGGTGTTATCTCTTGCGTGTTATCTGTTATGACACTTCTGACAGTGTAGACACCCCACTTGAGGTTTCAAAGGCGGGGGAATTCAAAATTTTTCATGGTGACGCTCATTTACTCCTTTGTACAATCTATTCGTAACATGTGTCATATGAGCTCATAGCTCTTATCCTAGTGGGCATGGTTCTACGAGCAATAAGGATATTCCGTAAAATATGCTGATTTACAACTCCTTTGTACAACAAATTTGTAACAAGCGCCATTTGAGCTCACAGCTCTTGTCCTAGTGGACGTGATTCTACTTTAGGCAATAAGAAAATTCTGCAAAATATGCTGATCGGCTAAGAGTGCTAAGACTATGCAAAGTTGGATTCTTCTAATTTGTGTCTTAGGCTCCGCTGGCACTGTTCCGTAGGTCAGTTCCCACTGGGAATGGCGAAACCTGAGTAGCTGTCGGAATAATTTTCAGAGCTGACCGAGACCGGGTCCAGAGCAAAATAACAATAGAAAGTAGCACCAAGACCTATGCTTTCCATGCTTTGCAAACGGGCCATACTAGTAGTGACTCCCATTATACTTACGCCATTTAAAGCGAGACAAACCGTTTTCTTTAACGGTCAGTTGTTTATTAGTATGTAAGTGTGTGTGAGTTTGACTGACATGTTGTTGTTCCTTTTTACACATTACTCTTCAGTTTTAAAGGATTCAAATAAATAATAATAATAATAAAAACTTGCGGATTTAGAAATTTCTAGTAAAGCAAAGGTACAGTCTGCAAACCCCACGGAAACAATGGAGGCTGTATCCTTTTTGTTACTATGTTTAGAATATGAAGTTCTCGGAGCCAGCTCTGGTGAACGTCTGAGTGAGTTTCAGTAGGGACGTTATCTATCGCTAGTGGTGCTAGTATCGCTGCTATTGGAGTGTGTCACTCTCTAGTGTTATTTTGCTCTGACCGGGTGCTAGGTAAAACTCAATGTGAGTGAACCTGAAGCCTAGTTTCCCTAGCGAACTGGGGCAAAACGAACTTACCCCGTAGTAAACGCTGTAATTGTCGTTCCAATAAAAGCAAACGTGAAAATAGCTCCGAGGTTTTTGAAGAAAAATCTCTGCAAGAAAAAAACACACTTTAAACATTGTCTTGGAGTGATTCCAAGACTTTCCCAGGCTTAACGCGAGTCCCCACCAAACAGGGATAAATATGTGTATGAATTGTATTTACAGGCTTGTTCTTCATAATCCGTTACATTCAAGCAGAACAACAACGGAGAAAATGAAATGATGGGATCGACGGGATCCCAAAAAATTAATATTTGATCAAGACAGTTCCGTTTTGTAGATAGGCCTATCCAGGGGCGTCGCAAGGGGGGGGGGGGGGGGTGCGGGGGGTGCAGCACCCCCCCACCTTTTTAAGATTTCGGTAAAATTTTGGGCCGGAGGCCCGAAATTTGACTGAAACTGTTCGGTATTTTTTTAACACTTTTCACTTTTCACAAATATATCACTTTTCGATATATTTATGGGGATTCGGTAGTTATACAGAATCCTAAATAGGCTTTCTGTACAAATCTCTTCGGTATAACGATCGGGATTCGGTATAATTGCCAGTATTTGGTAGTTATCACGAATTCGGTGAAAGTACTGACAAAAATCATTGGGTAATTTTTCGATGCCGGAACTATTCGGTATATTTATGCAGATTCCGTAGTTACAATACGCTATTGGTTAAAAATTATTCGGTATCATGATTGGGATTCCGTAATTTATTCAGTATAATATCCAGGATTAGGAAGTTAACCACAAATCCTGACTTTGTTCCAGTTTCGACCGAAGTCTGCCGAATATGAATATTGTTCGGTAGTCTTTCGATACTAAAACAATTCGGTATAATAACCGGGATACGGTAGTTATACAGAATCCCGAACATGCTATCGGTCTTAACTTGTTCGGTATAATAACTGGGATTCGGTAATTTATTCGTTACAATTGCCAGGATTCGGAAGTTACCACGAATCTCGAAACTCAGAAGAGGTCGAGTAAAGCACTGGTCGCAGACAAAAGGGATGATCTATGATAACATCGATCCGTCATTTGACGGGGGTTTTAAGCCAGTTTTAGGATTGAAATTTCGAAACATTAAAAGCTAGAATCTGGATGGAAATTAAATTTGGCACGAAAAAAATCTCGCCTGCGGCGCTCACTTTATGTGATCATGGGCATTATTAACTAGACTACAGTAGCCGCTGCTGCCGGAACGTCGCTCCATCCGGTTTCTGGGACTTCTTAGAGTCTCGGTATTTAATCAACGGTAAATGATAGAATTTGTAAGAGAAGCAGTTAAATTTTAGCCTAAAAAAAAAAGGATTTCGAAAATTTTCGCCTGCGGAGCTCGATTTAATTTTCTATTGGCTATAATAGATAGAAGCTGTTACTGCAATCATGCCCGGCAATATATTCACCATTCGGGCTTCGCCAAAACGCCGCCTAATAGTTGGCTTATCGTATTTATATTTATCTATCGTGGCTTCCTACGTAATCGTTTCTGTTCCATAATTTAAAGCTCGAATTCTTAGTTGTAAGATTCGGTAAAAAAAATTGTATAGATTCGGTAAAATTTTGGCTCTGCACCCCCCCCCCCCCCCCACCGAAAATGCACTTGCGACGCCCCTGGGCCTATCCGAAAAACTTAATTCGTTTACTTTTACCTATTAACATTTGTGCTACTAAAATTTAGAGCCACACTAATGCCTGTGGCTAGTCACATGAGAAAACCAAGTTCAGGTATGGATTCAGCATGTATGTTTACCCATATATGTCATATTTACCTTGATGAAATTGATCGAACCTTCCTGCCTTAGCTACTTCTGACAGATATCCGGTTTCGGCAGGACTCCGGATGTACTACTTGTCCGGCAAATACTAAAGTTCAAAATGAATTCAGCATATTTACTTACCCTTATATCGAACCTCTAATCAACTTCAGATAAAATGTAACTTTTAAAACAAAATTAGGTTTTGGCCAGATTCTGGGCGAACTATTTGTTCGGCGAGAAAATAATTTTCATATATGGATTCGGTGTGCCTCCTTACCACTACCTCAAATCTCTAGCCAACTTCAGATAAAACTTTTTAAAGTTTTCCGGTTTCGGCCGGATTACAAGCGGACTATTTGTCCGGGTAGAAAATGATTGCATATATGGATTCAGCATGTCTTCTTACCCCTTAATCGAACATTTAATCAACCTCAAATAAAACTTTTACTTTTAATACATTTTCCGGTTTTGGCCGGATTCCGGGCGAACTACTTATCCGGGTAGAAAACGATTGTCGTTTACGGATTCAGTATGTCTTCTTATCCCTAAATCGAACATTTAATCAAATTCAAATAAAACTTTAACTTTTAATAAATTTTCCGGTTTTCGCCGGATTCCGGTTGAACTAAAGTTTCAGTTTCGGATACGGATTCGGCATGTCTTTTTTCCCCTAGATAGACTATTTCCCTGACTTTCAAAACATTTTTGTGTGTCCCTTAATCTGAAACCCCTCCTACCCTCATTTTTTTTTAGTCTTATTTAAAGTTGATTAGATAAAGTTTTATTTAAAGTTGATTAGATGTTCTTTATAGGTACAAGGAGATACGCCGGTTTCGTTTCTGAATTTTCTTTTTTTGCTGGACTAGTAGTTCGCTCGGAACTCGGGCGAAACCGCAAATTTGGCAGTAGTAAAGCAGGAAGTTTCGGTCGGTATCGTCAAAATAGATATGGCTTTTAGAGGTATAGATAGATAGACAGATAGAATATCTTAACTCGGTTTTCTCTGACGATTAGCCTGGCGAAGACAAGACCAAATTGTCTGGATTAAATCTTAGATTTTTGGAATCCCATCGACACCTTTGGTCTTGTTCTAAAATAATTGAACGTTGTCTGAATAATAGAATAGTGCGTTTTTTCGAACATTTTGAAATGATAAATCAGCTACAGTTCGGATTTCGCAAATGTCATTCTACCGATCATGCGGTTCTGTTGACATTCTTGACCGGGGAGAATTTCCAGCTTCTATTTTTCTTGACATTAAAAAAGCTTTTGATACGATATCTCATGATATTTTAATGCATAAGTTGGATCATTACGGAATTAGAGGGCCAGCAAAATCCCTAATAGCATCTTATATTAAGGACCGTTCTCAATGTGTTGATGGAGGTGATGTTTCATCCGAAATGACTCGACAATCTAATATCGCTGGTGTCCGGCAAGGCTCATACTTGGTCCCTTACTTTTTTTTTTATTTATGTTAACGACCTGAATAATTCCATGAGAATATTTGGTTTAAACTTGCAATTTGCGGATGACACTGCATGTACTGTATCAGGGAAAGATATGAACAGTTTGAAACTTGTATTGGAAGAAGCTTTCAACCATCTTCTATTGTGGCTTGAGTCAAATAACCTAGCTCTTAACGCTGATAAAAACAAAATTCGTGGTTTTCTCTCGATGTAACGCTGCTGTTCCTGAGCTTCAACTAACTGAGTCAAGTGATTTTAAAATAAAGATTTCACGAGCAGCAGATATGCGATACCTTGGCGTCCTCCTTGACTCTAATCTATCATGGAAGCCTCACATATCAAATTTGTGTATGAAGTCGGGGAGAAATATAGGGATAATGCGAAGACTCAGGTCATCCCTTCCCCTTGAAGCAATGCGATCACTTTATTATGCACTTATTCATTCCCAGTTAATGTTTTCATCACTTGTATATCTTAACACATTTAGTTCTCATGTTGCACCGGTTCTTGTTATCTTTTAGTTTTATTTGTTTATTGTTTGTTTCGCTGGACGTTTCAACGGATGGTGTTGGGGACCGGGTGCTGACGGGGGAATACGCATATTTCCATTAGTATGAATTGCATGTAGTGAAGTATAAATGTTGTATTTATTTAAAGAAGTCTTTCCATCTCGTGCATTACGAATTTGTCTTCTCAGCCGGGCTCTGGACATTTTGTTAATTAGTTTGTTATTAAAAAGAGCCTGAACCTAAACCTGACAAAAAAGCCTTGGCTAATACAAAGAAGGAGCTAGATGCTCTTTATGCAGGATTCGACGCGCAATCCAGCAACTTCCAGAACAGGCCTGCCCGTGATTCATCTGCTATCCAAAACATTCTCGATCGCGCATGTCATTACTAAAGCGTTATTAGTATTCTCGGGCAACGCACAACAGTGCTTTCTGCAATAGGAATGCTAAGTAGGCCACAACAGAAATCTCACGGTTCAGAAATACAAAAAAAGTAAAGTAGCGTGAATATCCTGAACAGGGCATGGAAAATCCCATGAATCGATTTCTGAGGTGCAAGCTGAGGTGGCTTACTACAGAATTTCTGAATTCATTTAGGGTTGAGTTTGATAATTCCCATTTCAGCAGAAATAGCGTACTACACATAAACAATTTCCAACACTCACAAATGTCTTGTACTAGCGTAGACCCGCCCTCGTTTGGTACAGTCCACGTTCGGACAAAACCAATTACGAGAACACTACTTATTTTAAAACTTCAAAATGGCACTCAGAAGATACGCTAAGGCTAGGTGGTAGTTTATATTCGAAGATGGTTACTACACTCTCAGAAGTTTCATAACAAATAACAGAAGGATGCGCGGTTTCAACAGAATGCGTAACAGACAACACTTGGGATGTTATCTGTTGTGTTTGGAAACGTTATGCATTAAATGTTATGCATAACAAGCATTGCCAGGAACAACCGAAAAACAGACAAAAAAGCACCTGCTGACTTTTTTGTTTGTCTTTTTTGATGCCGGAAAATTCAGCAGGTGCTTTTTGGGCGGTTTTTCGGCTCTTCCTGGCAATGCCTGTTATGCATAACATTTCATGCATAATGTTTTCAAACACAACAGATTACATCCCAAGTGTTGTCTGTTCACGCCTTGTCTGTTGAAACCGCGCATCCTTCTGTTATCTGTTATGAAACTTCGGACAGTGTAAGGACCAATTTCCCCATTTTGGATTTTGGAGAGATAGGCCCGTTTTGGGGCCAAAATTAAATATTTAGGGATTGAAAAAATGTAAAAAAAAACGATATCCCGCATTAGGAAAAAAGAATTAGTTTAACCGACAGAAAGGCTAGATCTGTGGCACTACCACTATGCTATCTTTACCCAACATTTTGTATAAGTCAATAGGAGGCAAAATCCCTCGTTCGGACACCCAGACGGGGGGGGGGGGGGCCTCGGCATGCCAAACCAAGACCGCCCGAACCCGTACCACAGATAAATAACGAACGTGATAACAGTTTGAGGCTAAAAATCAAATCTGAGAACACAATTGACGGTCTCCTGATAAATCTTGTTACCCAGAAATTACAAACACTTATTTTTTTTTGTTTTAATCTTACTTTTTTCGCACCTGACAGGCCATCAGACCCAGACAAGGAAGTTTCAGTTTCACCCAATTCCGCAATCCTGGTCGACTACCTCCAATGCGTGAAAACTTTAACGCCTCTGAATCTTCAACTAATAATGACTGAAATCACTGAATGGCACGAAGGCAAAAAGACGGATGGTCGAAAAATTTCTCAGATTTTAACTATCAGTCCCGTCAAGAAAATAATAAACGATGACGAGAAAAGTAAAGCATAGAAAAGGGAGATTACAGCCGAAAAAAGAAAATCAAGCACAGAAAAAAACTTGCAACATCAGTAAGTAATTTATTTATAACCCGCCGTTTTCAGAAAGCGGAGTAAATGAAGAACATAAATAAAATACATAAACATACACAAAAAGACACTTAATTTCAATCGTCGGCCAGGAAGCAGTGTAGAAGTCGTGCGCTGGTTGGGTTCTGATGTTTTTTTTTATAGCGACGAAGAAACATCAAAAAGGGTAACACTTGCATCTTGAATTTTGAACTTCTCCGTCAAAGTATGGTTATGGCATAATTTCGACAAGTGGAGCAGGTGCTTTGCATATTTAAAATAACATGATCTCATCTTTTTTATCTCCTTCTTTCGCAGAACATGAGTGACACCACAACGAAATAGTATAGAAGGAGCGCAGAAGGTGCTAGTCAGCCCGTAACCAAAGCAAAGGTACGGTTTTTTACTAGCTAACATACCTTTTTTCTGAACACCCATTAAACCAAGAGTAGCGTTTTCGCAGAAACCATGGTATCTGTTACCACGGTAACTGGATTTTCAATTAGTCGTTTTTGCAGTTACGGTGGTATCTGATCTACGGTTGCTGTGCAAAATCGACAATTGCCGGAATTGCGCTTTTCGAAGTCATCCCAAACAAGACCAAAGGTTTCGATGGGATCCCAAAAATTCAATATCTGATCCAGACAACTGGGTCTTGTCTTAGCCAGATCCATTCTTCGCCAGACTCCTTGAACATTTTTACAATTAAAATTCAGAAACAGATTAAGGCCAAATAGCTAATCACCTGAGAAAACCAAGTTCAGATTTGGATTCAGCATGTGTGTTTAACCGTATAAGTCATATCTGTTTTGACGTAAACTTCCTGCCACTTCTGCCAATTTCCCGGTTCCGGCCGAACTCCAGAACTACTTGTCCGGCGAAAAAAGAAAGCTCAAAGACGAAATCAGGGTATCTTCTTTCCCCAGTAATGAACATCTAATCAACTTCAAATAGAAATTTAGCTTATAACAAATTTTCCGATTCCAGCCGGATTCCGGTCGAACTATATGTCCGGGTAAAATACGATTGTCATACAGGGACTCAGCATCTCTTCTTACCCCTAAATCGCTTATCTAATCAACTAGAAATAAAACTTTGACTTCCAACAGTTTTCCGGTTTTGGCCGGATTCCGGACGAACTACATGTCCGGGTAGAAACTTGTTTTCACATAAGTTTTCAGCATGTCTTCTTGCCCTAAATCGAACATCTAATCAACTCCAAATAAAACTTTTAATTTTGACAAACTTTCCGGTTTGGGCCGGATTTCTGTCGAAATACTTGTCCGTCGAGAAAATAGTTTTCACCATCGTCTTCAGCATGTCTTCCTACCTCTAAATCGAACATTTAATCAACTTCAAATAAAACTTTTACTTTCAACAAACTTTCCGGTTTGGGCCGGATTCTGGGCGAAATACTTGTCCGTCGAGAAAATAGTTTTCACCGTCGTCTTCAGCATGTCTTCCTACCCCTAAATCGAACATCTAATCAATTTCAAATAAAACTTTTACTTTCAACAAACTTTCCAGTTTGGGCCGGATTCCGGGCGAAATACTTGTCCGTCGAAAAAATAATTTTCACCATCGTCTTCAGCATGTCTTCCTACCCCTAAATCGATCATCTAATCAACTTCAAATAAAACTTTTACTTTCAACCAACTTTCCGGTTTTGGCCGGATTCCGGACGAACTACTTGTCCGATGACAAAATGGTTTTCACCATCGTGTTCAGCATGTCTTCTTATCCCATAATCGACTATCACATTAGCTGTTTCAAAATATTTTGTTTGTCCCTTAATTTGAATCCCCTCCCCCACCCCTAAATGTAGAGCTACAAAGCCCATCTACGAACTTGACTGGTCCGACGACCCAACGAACCCTCACACCAAGTTTCATCAAAATATCTCATTCCCTTCGAGAGTTATCGTGCTTACAGACGGACGGACAGACGGACAACTTTTGCGATGTCATAGGTATCCCTCCACTTACGTTTTGGGATCCCAAAAAACTGATATTCAGTCACATCACTATTACCAAACTTCTTTCCCACCAATTTGAAAAAAACATGATGAAAGTGAGATGACTTTCTCTGATACCACGATAACTGGCAAGATACCACGATAACTGGCAAACACGCCTTTTGACCGTGGCATCAGATAATATGGTATCTGCAAAATCGCAACTAAGGATTCTGTAAGTTCAGAGGCATGTCGTTGAGTGGTTAGATATGTTTTCAAGATCAGAAAATTTAAAAATTAAACTTACCCTTTTCATACTATATGCCGCATGGAAAATAATAGGCGGAAGAAGAATGTTGAAGAAGATCTCCGGATCAAACGTGGCCTGGCAAAATAGTAAAGAAATTATATCTCTATGAAAATACAAAGGTTATCCCAAATTCTTAGGTATTGGGTAAAGTTAACTCAACTGCCTGGTAATAGGCTTTTGAAAGCGACTTATATCGAATTATTAAAGTAGGAAGAAAGAGAACGTGGCCTTTTAAAGCAAAGAGTCTACTGGAATAGTCCTAGCGTATGTATGGAATGAAGGACTTGGCCCAGGTGAAGGTACGCAAGATCTCCTGGCAATAGCAAGTGTAGTGCTAAAAGACAAAGAAATCCAAAAATGGGAGAGGATGGTTAGTAGGTGAGGGACATTGAAATATTATAGACACGTAAAAGAAATATTTGGTGAAGAGGTATGTCTTAAGTTAAACTTGACCCAGTTATATTTGCGGTATTGGATCCAGTTGCGGGCCAACTGTCTATCAGTGCATAGACATAGTTATTTTTTTAAGAGAAAAGATGAAGACCAGCCATCCCCGTGTGCTCGCCCTCTATATGGTAATGGAGTTGATGATTTGGTCCATGTTCTGTGCCGGTGTCCAGAGCTTTCTGGGTTAAGAAGGGAATTATTGGGAGGTGAGGTTATGTTACTTCCTGACATCTTAAAGAGCACGACGTCAAGCGTTATTTGCAAAATTTGCAGATTTGTTGATGGTATGGTGAAATTTCGAGAGAGCGTTGGCGAAGTTTAGTTCATGTAAAGTTATTTTCTTTTGTTGTTTTATATGTATTGTCTTGTATATGGCCTTTGGCTTTGAATACAATTATTATTATTATTATCCGGGACTCCAAAAAAAGACAGTTAAGCTACGTTCTCACTGTGCAACCTTTTGTAAAGTTCGGCAGAAAAAAAGATCGAACGACTTTCCTTGTTTGACCATGACGAATTTCGGCCGAACTTTTTCTGGTCAGATTTCCAAAGCACTTGCGCTCAAACGTTGAGCGTTGAAGTGAAGCAGAAACGAGACACTGTAGGACGGTGCACGTACTGAGCCAGGCAAGACAAGGCTAAATCGAACACGGCTTCGACCAATAGACGTTTAGTCTTAACACCGATGGGACCTTTCAGACCTCACGTATGTTACAAACACGCTTCACTTGCAAAACAACCAAGGGTTTCGATGAGGATCCCATCGGGAAATACTTATCGGACTTTTTCATCCATTTAATTGGGTTTCTCAACTTCGCCTGATCAGCCACAAACCCCTGATTTTTGGGTACCTTATGCTTAATGCTGGATACCCTACGCCAAATGCTACATAGGCTATGCAAGGGTAACCTAACCCTGAACTACCTCAATATAAGGGAGAACTGATTGGTTGGTTCTCAGCTTCAATCAAATCATCAATACTTTACTGGGTTACAGTCTCCAACATATGGCATAGTGTATCCAGCGTTAGGCATAGGGTATACAAAAATCGGGGATTTGTGGTTGACTGCACCTGATTGTGTGATCATTAAAGGACACCTGAAGAATGAATCCATACTTGAACACACCATAGAGAATGCATTTACAGACATGGCCACGGAGAGCATTCTTCTCCTGAGCGTAACGTTTTCAAAACAGGGATGTTCGTTTCTGGAGGTTTGCACATGCAGACTCCAAGACTAAAAGCCGAATTCATTAAAATCGTGTACAGCGCTGGCCGGATCGTATTGGAATTTCTTCTAGATATACGTTTGAGCTTAACTGGTTAAAAAAAAAAATTCCAGAAGAAGGGTTGACTGGAGACATTTGTTCATTTCTAAAATTGTTACTGAAATTGGTACTGAAATAAGGACAGATGCAAAATGGAGCAGAAATCATAGGTTGGAAAAACACTATTTCGTATTTGGATTGGGTTTTCTGCAGGCAATGTTGACGGAAGTCATACAGATAGGGATGATACTTGGTACTCTTCATTCAGGTGTCCTTTAATAAACCCCTATCTGGATCCGCTAGGTTTTCCTTTAATCCCACACTCCATAATAAACTCTTACATCTACTAATCGACTCTCTTAATAGCCTAAAATTGTATACCTTAATCTGAATGCCCCACGTACATCCCTAAATATAAGGCTGCAGATCCCACCTAAGAATCTGACCTGTATGACACAAAAGATCCTCACACCAAGATCGAAAAAATCTCCCCTCTTGCTTCTTCAGCTTTTTATAGTACATCTAGCTCACTTATGAAATTATAAGCTTCTAAAATCCCCACCTTTCGTCATTTTTTCGTTCTGTGCCTACGAATTATAAGCGCTTTTCGACCGAGATGAGTTTTGCCCTTCACGCAACGCAACCTTTGCCGGAGTCTTCAACGTCAAGTGACAAATCTTTCACACATAGGATAAGGATATCTGAAGCTTGAAAGTGTTGTTTTTCATTTGGAAGACATGGTAGACCATCAGATCTAGCTTCTGTTTTCGACTTCTTTTGTTTTGTTTAATTTTCTCGCTTTTTAACCACGGCGCTGCGAGTTTTCAAATGTTTTGCGCCCAGCCGCCGCGTCGGAGAGCAGGAAGGTGGATAGAGTTGATAAGCACTAACAAGAAAATTGCTAATTTCACGAGGAAAGAAACTGTATTTTCGAAAACCAAATTTCTAATCCGTTCCATAGCGAAAAGATCATTTCTGGTAAGAGTTGTTTTCAGAGAGTTATCGATCTAACAGCCTGATGGACAGCCAGACGGAGGGACGGACAACCTTTTTTTTCTGAACTCACCCAACTTGAGTGACGTATCGGCACGAGATAGGAGGCAGGTAAGAAAACACGTAAAAGTTTACCGGGCTTCAAACCAAGAGAGGGTCTAGGCTACTAAATATGATCAAGAACGGATAATCCCAAGAAAGAACGTCTGTAAGCAAAGTAGGATGGATAGAAAGTATGCCATATTCCCATTTCGTTATATATACTGGTTTTGAACATTGTTAAGGGTCTAGATACTGTCGATAAATCTTAAAGCTGCGTAAAAGAATAACCTCTGATTGTACTTGCGCAAACAAGGAAGAGCAACCCTGGACTGCAGATGGGGAGCTCAATACAAGCCACGCCGGCCTGTATAGCCTGTATATAGTTGCGTTTTTGATCAAAGTTTTGTTCGCTGTTGGCTAAGCCGGTTGCTTAATCTGCGTTTTCAAACGCTGTCGTCTGTTTTAGTTTAGTGGTTTTACGAGTCTGGCAGTCCTTGCCCGGTCTCCGTTTCTTCAACGTTTCAACAAAGCTTCGAACTCACGAAGTTCGACGGTTAGAGTTTGAAACAAAGAAACTGTGACCGGTGACCAAAAACGGTATTTAAACAGAGATTTTGAGTCTGAAGGTAACTTCAAACTTCGATTAAAAAAAAACGCAACTTATGTCAGTATATATGCAGGACATGCAGATGACATTCAGATAGTACAAGGCCAAGAATGCCACCTTTTGAACTACAGTTAGCTTAGGACAAAGTGGGAGGAGGTAGGGCTTGATTGACGAATACTAAGTGTTCCATACCTTTTGCTCAATTTCGTTTGCCGTCACATCATCAACCTCTCCTTTAAAAGTGTACGAGTACGTCTTGTTCAAACTTGAAGCGGCTTTTCCTCGTCGTGCCAACTGCAGCCACAACACTTCAGGGGGCAGGGATAAGTTGTAACTCTGTCGAACATTTTTAGGCACAACCATCAAACCTCGGACGCTCTGGGAGTTGCCAGAAAATCTGATAACAGCTCCAAGCACAAGGCCTAGAAAGTAACGAGATAAAACAAAATTAGTATCTGGATCCCAGATTTGTTCCTAACTACCGTACTATAGCAGCACCAAAGTCTCCTGATGATGAGATTTTTTTTAATGCACTAGAGAAGAAAAGGGAAATAGCGCAGTACAAAGAAAGAACAGGAAAAAAAAACACTGAGCTTTAAACAACAAAGAAAAACGAAAAGGGACTAATCAAGTTTCAAAAAACTTCTTCCTAGATGGAATGCGGAAAAATGGTCAAAGGTAGAACCGTTGACGTCCTGGCCAATGGGCTTTGCACAAGGGTCAGAGTGCAAAAAGTTTGCAGCTACGCAGGACGTCGAGCGGGGTATAAAAAGAATTTTATAACAGCCTATTTGAAAGAATAAGTCCAGATATGTATTAAATCTGTTCCTCTCAGAATCACAAAAATTACGAAAGGTTGCAATTTGCAAACAGAGGGGGAACAAAAGCTATTATTCGTGCGCTGTATCCGTCCGTTTAAATATCCGTTAAATTCACTAACTTATTGGTTTTTGAGAAACATCGTTTATTTTCTTTATATTTGAGAGTTTGGACGAGCCTTCTGGGCGACGGGAACTGGAGATGTATCGCTACAAATATACGTGTGTTTGTATGTAGTGTGTTACTTGCATCTCAGTGAACCGAGTGCATCTCTCTGCTCAGTACTCTATTTTTTGGGATCCCAAAACGTAAGTGGAGGGATACCTATGACATCGCATAAGTTGTCCGTCTGTCTGTCCGTCCGTCTGTAAGCACGATAACTCTCGAAGGGAATGAGATATTTTGATGAAACTTGGTGTGAGGGTTCGTTGGGTCGTCGGACCAGTCAAGTTCGTAGATGGGCTTTGTAGCTCTACATTTAGGGGTGGGGGAGGGGATTCAAATTAAGGGACAAACAAAATATTTTGAAACAGCTAATGTGATAGTCGATTATGGGGTAAGAAGACATGCTGAACACGATGGTGAAAACCATTTTGTCATCGGACAAGTAGTTCGCCCGGAATCCGGCCAAAACCGGAAAGTTTGTTGAAAGTAAAAGTTTTATTTGAAGTTGATTAGATGTTCGATTTAGGGGTAGGAAGACATGCTGAAGACGATGGTGAAAATTATTTTCTCGACGGACAGGTAGTTCGCCCGGAATCCGGCCCAAACCGGAAAGTTTGTTGAAAGTAAAAGTTTTATTTGAAATTGATTAGATGTTCGATTTAGGGGTAGGAAGACGATTTAGTGGTAGGAAGACATGCTGAAGACGATGGTGAAAACTACTTTCTCGACGGACAAGTATTTCGCCCGGAATCCGGCCCAAACCGGAAAGTTTGTTGAAAGTAAAAGTTTTGTTTGAAGTTGATTAAATGTTCGATTTAGAGGTAGGAAGACATTCTGAAGACGATGGTGAAAACTATTTTCTCGACGGACAAGTATTTCGACCGGAATCCGGCCCAAACCGGAAAGTTTGTCAAAATTAAAAGTTTTATTTGGAGTTGATTAGATGTTCGATTTAGGGCAAGAAGACATGCTGAACACTTACGTGAAAACAAGTTTCTACCCGGACATGTACTTCGTCCGGAATCCGGCCAAAACCGGGAAACTGTTGGAAGTCAAAGTTTTATTTCTAGTTGATTAGATAAGCGATTTAGGGGTAAGAAGAGATGCTGAGTCCCTGTATGACAATCGTATTTTACCCGGACATATAGTTCGACCGGAATCCGGCTGGAATCGGAAAATTTGTTATAAGCTAAATTTCTATTTGAAGTTGATTAGATGTTCATTGGGGGAAAGAAGATACCCTGATTTCGTCTTTGAGCTTTCTTTTTTCGCCGGACAAGTAGTTCTGGAGTTCGGCCAGAACCGGGAAATTGGCAGAAGTGGCAGGAAGTTTTCGTCAAAACAGATATGATTCATAGGGGTAAACACACATGCCTAATCCAAATCTGAACTTGGTTTTCTCAGGTGATTAGCTATTTGGCCTTAATCTGTTTCTGAATTTTAATTGTAAAAATGTTCAAGGAGTCTGGCGAAGACTGGATCTGGCTAAGACAAGACCCAGTTGTCTGGATCAGATATTGAATTTTTGGGATCCCATCGAAACCTTTGGTCTTGTTCTTTTGCGATGACTTCGAAAGCTGCAATTTCGGCAATAGTCGTTTTTGCAGAGCACCGTGTATCAGATATCAGATACCACGATAACTGCAACAACGACTAATTGCAGATCCAGTTACCGTGGTAACAGATACCATGGTATCAGCAAAAACACAACTACTGAAAAGTTGAAAGAACTTGAACTTGAAAACTTATGTAAGTTACCACCGGCTTTTCTGTTAGGCCTATAGGCTACCTTCCTCTGTTTGGGACTATTTCTCCTACTAAACGCAATCATTTAAAGAACCACCCCTTGGTAAACCAGACACTAGCTCTGACTCACCTTATGGTACAGGGGCGTCGCAAGGGGGGAGTGCGGGGGGTGCAGCACCCCACAACTTTTTGAGATTCGGTAAAATTTTGGGCCGACGGCCCAAAATTTGACAAATATTGTTCGGTATTTTTTGGATAGCAAAACTATTCGATATATTTACGGAAATTTGGTAGTTATACAGAATCCTAAATAGGCTATCGGTACAAATCTCTTCGGTATAATGATCGAGATTCAGTATAATTGCCAGTATTCGGTAGTTATCACGAACTTGGTGAGAGAATTTATTGAAATCATTTGGTAATGTTTCGATGACGGAACTATTCGGTATATTTATGGAGATTCGGTAGTCACACAGAATCCCGAATAAGCTATCGGTTCAGAATTATTCGGTATCATGATTGGGATTCGGTAATTTATTCGGTATAATTTTCAGGGTTAGGAAGTTAATTACGAATCCCAACCTTTGTTCCAGTTTGGACGACATCGTACCGAATATGAATTTTGTTCGGTCTTCTTTCGATACTAAAACAATTCTGTATAACAACCGGGATACGGAGTTATACAGAATCCCGAACATGCTATCGTACTAAACCCTATTCGGTATAATAACTGGGATTCGGTAATTTATTCGCTATGATTGCCAGGATTTGGTAATGCTATGATTGCCAGGATTCGGAAGTTATCACGAACCTCGAAACTCGGAAGAGGTCGAGTGAAGCACTGGTAGCAGAGAAAAGGGATGGTCTATGATTTCATCGATAGTCCTTACTTTTATTTTGGATCCCAAAAAGAATATCTAATCATAAATATTTCGAAAATTCAGTCCGAGGGGTTGCTCACTCTCCGCCACCGGTGTACACCTCGACACGGCACCGACACGGCACCGGCACGGCACCGCGGCACCGGCACGGCACCGGCACGGCACCGCGGCACCGGCACGGCACCGCGGCACCGGCACGGCACCGGCACGGCACCGCGGCACCGGCACGGCACCACGGCACCGGCACGGCAAAGGCACGGCAACGGCGCAAGACCGCGGCACCAGCTCGGCACCACACGGCACCGGCACGGCACCGGCACGGCACCGGCACGGCACCGCACGGCACCGGCACGGCACCGCACGGCACCGGCACGGCACCGCACGGCACCGGCGACAATTTTTCCGGCCACGGACAAATTTTCTGCAGATTACTCTTCGCCATCTGGTATCTGGTATCTGGCGCCCAATAACGAAGGTACTTGAATGAAAGAATTATTGAAAACATGCAACCGAAGAAGAAGCTGAACTAGATATGAGGAGATGCTGTTGACCAAATGCGCAAAGTGGTCAACCATGGTTTGGTACTGGTGCTTGGCGATACTTGGATTTTTCGATATATCGATATTTTCACTTTCGATATTAGATAATCGATATATCGATATTTCCGCTTTCGATATTCAACAATCGATATATCGATATTTTCACTTTCGATATTCGATAATCGATATATCGATATTGATATTTGCTTACCATGCTTCGTTTCGCCAAAATCTAAGAACCAAATTTTCATTAAATAGCATCTTGGATCATTTCAAACTCAGAATAAATGAGAAATGAATTAGGGAAAACATATTGTCCAATTTCGGATATATAAGTGTAGGTTAGTTCGGATTATTTACAATAATTACGATGAACAAATATCGTTTTCGATAGCGATATTTCCGTTTCGATATCGATATTTGGTGCGATATATCGATCGATCGATATCCGATATATCGCATACTGGATCATCTCGAACTCCGGATAAATAAGAAAGGAATTGCGGAATACACATTGCTCCAATTTCGTATATATAAGTGTGGGTTATGTTGGATTAATTGCAATCTTTACGAATGAACAAATATCGTTATCGATATCGATATTTACTTTCGATATCGATATTTTGTCCGATACATGGATATATCGTTATCGGTATCGAATATCGCCCAAAACTTGAGTCAGCTTCAGTATATTTTGCTTCTGGTGAAGGTAATTCAGTGGCGACCAATCTTTTTTTTATATTTGTAGAGTGTGCTAAGAATGATACTTGGCAGGCATATTTAACTTGGAAAAAGTCAATTTCCCCATCAGACACTCTGGGAGTGCAATAGAGGTATGCTTATTTGAACGTTCGTGCTTCGAACTTTGCCATTTTCATGCACTTGCTGTGGCTAAATATATGTACCAGTTAGCCTAAGTAGGTAGTCAAGGAAGGAAAAGATTGGTTCATAAATTCTTTTATAGAGCCAACCACATTCCTTAAAGTACTCATCATAACCACAAAGTACAGAAAATACTTTGGAGCAAAACATATATTTTCATGATCCCCATGAGCCCATGATTATTTGTGAAACAAGGGTTTTGCTTCAAAATGAATTTCCAGCTCCCTTAAAGGACCCCTCGCACTAATCACTCTTCAACTTACAGTATTTTAAAGTATTTGAATACTTTAACTATGCTGTGCTTTCAATAAATAACTAACTGTTTTGGCTGTTTTAAGCCTTTTCCGAGACCCGTTGACTTCTAGCGAAACAGGGAAACAATTTGCATAACCGATTTTCTTGATGGAAAAAATTCTCGCAGACAGCCGTCGCGCAACCGTCTCGAACCGTCGACAGCGTGATACACATCGAAGGTAGCAAAACACGGCAAGTGAGAAAATCAGCGAGGTTTTGTTAGAGGGGTTAGAATGTACCGCACGAAACGTGGGTCTCCGGGTTTAGAAATATATGTAATGATTACGGAAGTAGGTTGCATTAGTATTATAGGTTGCATTAGTTTGAGCAAAATATACAACTACGTGATCCCCATGAGCCCAAAGTCACTTTTGCCTAAAGGGTTTTGCTTTCACATGAATTTCTAGTGCCCTTAAAGTGCAAAAATAAAATACTTTTCACCAGATCATTCTCTTGATTTCCAAGGGCCCACAATCAGTCTTATTTCAAGGGTATGGCTTATAATTAAACACAAGAAACCCAAGAATTTACAAATTCCTAAATTTCATCCTCTGACCCAGCCTTGCAAGTACCATATGAGCTGCTAGCTCTTGTATTCAACACACATTGCCGACTTCATTCTCGGCCAATATCTGATGAAATTTGTTTACATGTACATCAGAAATCGTGCTTTATCACAATACTGTAATTTGAAGTAAAAAAAAACGCGGCACCGGCTTGGCACCGGCTCGGCACCGGCACGGCACCGGCACGGCACCGGCTCGGCACCGGCACGGCACCGCGGCACCGGCTCGGCACCGCGGCACCGGCACGGCACCGCGGCACGCGCCACTTGGTGTACATCGTTTTTGGGAGTGAGCAACCCCTCGATTCAGTCTGCAGCACCTTTCGTAATATTCTGTGTTTTGTGGAAGGGCGCGTCATTTGACTGGGGTTTTAAGTCAGTTTTAGGATTGAGGTTTCGAAACATTGAAAGCTAGGATATGGATGGAATTTAAATTTGGCAGGAAAAGGCAAAAAAAAAATCTGCACTTGCGGCGCTCACTTTATGTCATTATGGCTAGTATATTGGCTAGAATACAGTTGCTGCTGCTGCCGGAACGCCGCTCCATCCGGTTCCTGGAACTTCTTAGGATGTAAGATTCGTAAGAGAAGCTGTAAAATTTTAGCCTACAGGAAAAAAAACTGGATTTCGAAAATTTTCGCCGGCGGCGCTCGATTTCATTTTCTATTGACTATAAAAGATAGAAGCTGTTACTGCAATCATGCCCGGCAAAATATTCTCCAAGTGGGCTTCGCCAAAACGCCGCCTAATAGTTGGCTTATCGCCTTTCATGCTGCCCTTTATTGTTACTCTTCCTACGTAATCCTTTTTGTTCCATAATTTAAAGCTCGAATTCTCAGTTTCTAGGATTCGGTAAAATTTTTGACAGATTCGGTAAAATTCTGGCTCTGCACCCCCCCCCCCCTCACCGAAAATGCACTTGCGACGCCTCTGGTCAGACGATCAGGTATCCTCGGCCGGATTTTCTGCATTTTCATCAATTCCAGCCGAGAAATGTGGACAAATCTCAAATTCCATGCTGAATCCAGCAGGAATTCCAAAATGACCTGGTGGTCTGTTCGAACCAATAGATAGATCGTAAGCCTTCCCTATTCGTGTCTTCATCATTATCATCGATGTAGGACACAATTCTTTATCTTTCACGTCTTAGTTCCATCTCTATCTATAGTTACGTTTTTGCAGATGCACGGTATCTGAGCCGTATCTGTTACCACGGTAACTGGATCTGCAATTAGTCATTTTTGCAGTTACCGTGGTATCTGATATACGGTTGCTCTGCAAAAACGACAATTGCCAAAATGGCCCTTTTCGAAGTCATCCCTAAAGAAAATTGATATTCAGTCACATCACTAAGTGCCCAACTTCTTTCCCTCCAATTTGGTAAAAATTAATGAAAGTGAGATGACTCTTTCAGATACCACGATCAGTTACCACGGTCGGACCGGGTATCTGAATATCAGATACCACGATAACTGCAAAAACGCCTTTTGACTGTGGTATCAGATACCACGATAACTGCAAAAATGACTTTAGACTGTGTTATCAGATACCATGGTATCTGCAAAAACGCAACTTATGTGGGGCTAACGGGTTGAATGCTGCATTTGGGATTGATTAGCGCCACCTCTTCTATTATACAAATAGCTGCGTTTTTCAGAACTGTAATGCACTAAAACGCATAGGAAGTTAGGAACAGTTGAATGTTTTCTTATGATTCTCTGAAATTGTTAGAAACTTAGTGTAACAATTTTGTTGTTTCTTTTTTCTGTTCCATCCTTATTTCCCATCTTGATCCAGGTTACTCATTCCCAAGCTATCACAGTGACACACACAATAATTATTTCCACTTTCAGGAGTGTAGGCCATTGTACTCCAAGAAAGTCATTTTTGTTCATGTCTATGGTTTCGAGAAGACCGTTAAAAAACAGTGGTAGTAAACTACTATCACTCGAAGACTACTTAAAAATGTACAAACAAACATTTCAACATCTCTTTCCCCCCATTTAGGCACTTTCAGGCAAGCTTCGAAGACGAAACCTGGCTTACACATTCCGGACAGGGTTGAATTCACCTAAAGGTCGTCTTCTAGGTCTTGACTCGCAAGTGGAGGGAGTTGGAATCAGGAACTTTGTGATTTGCATTTCTCTGTAGGCTAGTGTTTGGCAGGTAAAAAATCGAGGGGAAACAAGATCTTCTGGGTGGATCAGCCAATGGTGATCGGGGGATTGGGAGGGAGGGTGCCATAGGTTTCCAGAGAGGCTCTTCCCTATTAGCTAGGAATATGGCAGTGACAACACGATCAAACAGGAAAGACTTTCAACGACCAAAATAAACAACTAAATAACTTACCATATATCACAGCTAATCCTGTTTCGTGCAGGAACCTCAGCCTTCTATTTTTGAACATCCAAATAGTCACAACTGTCAAAATCAACAACAATGTGTACAATAACAGATTCAAACTGTCAACACGATGAGTGTCCAATGCTTTCTCATCAAACTCACTGTCAGTGGGGGCAGCATGCCCACTTGGGATAAGCGTCTGTATCAATGTGTTCCCGATCAAACCTCCTACTGCGTATGTTAGAAGTCTCTTTCCTGCCATTTTTGTTTGTCTGAGGCTTCAATCTACCAGCAATGTATGTGTGGCTGGAGTGCAGAGCTAGAAAATTTAAGATTGTATAAGATAGGTTGCAACAGTTCGATTCCAGGATAATAGAGATTTGAAAACTTGGGTTCAAGTCTAGCTTTTCTGTCATAAAACTCAACCAAAAGCAACTGGTATCAGTTGATCTTCTGCTTAAAAATAACCTTCTGCTTCCCAGTCTTTCTGCTAGAAAAAATCCTTTAGTACAGTTTTCTACTACGAGAACTAGCTATAGAAGATTGCTCCAGTTTCTTAACTCCTTTGAAACGTGGGGTTATTCCAAAGCTGGCCATTTCCACACATCATGGTAGCAAGAACACTCTGAAAATAATATTTAAACCTACCACAGCTTATTATGGCTATACCTAACATGGCAATATGTTTTGTATCACTGTTTTGTGCTGTGCAGTATGCAGGGGAGTGACTGAAATTTTGTAAATAAGGATTCCATAGCCTACACAAATCCGCAATTTTCTGGTCCCAATTTACTAAGCTAAACCTACATGGACAGAAGTCATGAAAGGACATAAATCAGAGCCTTGTTTCTCAGAAAAATTTTCAGCACAATTACATCTGCTGATTAAGCCAAGGTCTTATTATTAAAGGACACCTGAATGAAGAGTACCAAGTATCATCACTATCTGTATGAGTTCCGTTAACACTGCCTGCAGAAAACCCAATCCAAATACGAAAGAGTGTTTCGAAGCTGTGATTTTTGCTCCATTTTGCATCTGTCCTTATTTCAGTACCGAATAATTTAAGAAATGAACATGTGTCTCCAATCAACCCTTCTTCTGGGATATTTTTTAACCAATTAAGCCCAAACGTATATCTAGAAGAGATTCCAATACGATCCGGTCAGCGCTGTACAAGATTTGAATGAATTGCGCTTTTTGTCTTGGAGTCTGCATGTGCAAACCTCCAGAAACAAACATCCCTATTTTGAAAACGTCACGCTCAGGAGAAGAATGCTCTCCGTGGCCATGTCTGTAAATGCATTCTCCATGGTGTGTTCAAGTATGGTTTCATTGTTCAGGTGTCCTTTAATAGATGTTTCCCAGTGAAAATCACAGGTCTGAATCAAAGTCAAACTTTGATGCTCGGAAACTGAATGCGAACAAGTTGTTGGACTTGACAATTTGTATAGTTCTAAGATAATATGTAATGTCACCATGGTGTTACCCATTAGGGAGAAAATGTCTATTTCTAGAGCCTTAAACTGTGACGGATATATGGTGCAGCTGTTAGCAGAAAGCAGAATGGGAAAGCCATTACCAGGACAGCCCCTTAATCACATAGGTTTCATATCTAAATCTAGGCTGATTTAGTAGTAGAGATATACTAAATCAGCTATATGCTTATTTGAACAACTCTTCACTTTTTTTTGTACCTTGGTTTTGTTTCTTGTTACTAAACAGCCAAACAGAAAGGGAACAAAAGAAAATCATGATGTCAGCAAGAATATATCTATTTCAGCAATCTTCCTGGCACCAGAGTAAATTGAAAAAGCTGTGTTAAGGCAAAATCCTTGACTTTTAAAGCTTCTTCTTCTTCCAACTTTTGGTCTGAACAATTTAGCAGCAAGGTAAAGAAACTAGGATATAAACCACATAGAGACGTCTGTTGGTTTGAATATTATGTACAAGACCACAATTGAAATCGCATGCAACAAATCAAATCTCACTCAGCCTGATATTAGTGTTTCAAATTTTGGACTGCTAGGTGCTGTTCAATGAATACTAGAGACCCTAGAAGAAGCTACGGAGAAAATTCTGAGTATCTTTTAACATTTCCTAAAACTACCTTAAATCGCATTGTCCAGCAACAAAGGTGCTAATACTCCTGAAGAGTTGCTGGTGGTGTGATGATTTTTTTTTATTGGATTTTGTCATGGTCATATATATAGGACTACAGGAGGGGTATCCAACCTTGAATTTACATGGTCTCGAACCTGGCCTAAAAAGGATGGAAGGTAATTTCAATCCAGTCTAAAGGTCCTAACTGTCAAAAAGGAAACCCTGAGTGTCCCAGGACCTGTTTTGGACTGCACAGAAATTTCTTTTATTGGCATAGGGTATCCAAAAATCAGGGATTTGTGGTAGACTGGTACGCTCCTCTTAAAAATAAGAACTTAGTAAGAAGAAGCTAGTATGAAATGAAGTAGAAAAATAAGTAGGTTGATTCAAGGGCATTTTCCATTGGGAGGATGCGCAGTCAAAATTTGTACGGAATCTGTCAGAAATTTAGGAACAATGAAGTGAAGTAAAAATAGCAAGACTAGAAGGAGCAGCACAAAAGCCGATTAGACAGCAACTGGGTGTCGCTATTGTGAAGACCACTTGGAAAGTACAGGACTATTGCTGCGGCTAATTCCACTTCAGCTTCTAACTACCGAATCCATTACTTGAAATTCGTATTTTATTTTCTGCAAAATTTTCAGAAACATTAACAACGGAGAGGATGAAATCCCAGAAACAGCCTCTAGCATTTTCCTGCAATAAAGGTTCTCAAACAAATGTTTGTAAGATCCCAAGCCTAAAACCAGGTTAAAAATGACCTAAATTATGCCTCCTTCTAGAAATAGAGAATAATGAAACGCACCGCAGGTGCAATCTTTTTTATATATTTTATCAGAGTATTGTTTTTGCATCCTGGATGAAAGTAAGGGGGCTTTAACAAGTGCTTCACTCGACCATCTTTTCTCGATGGTTATAAAGATGATTTTTGCCCAAACAATGCCCTGCAGGATTTTATTATTTGTCAAAATCAACCTCCTTTTCTGCTACATAACCAAACAATTTTGAAACTATGTGCCATAGCCTAGGGGAAAAATTTGAAAAGGCCTCTTTTTGCTAAAGGGCAGAGATTTTCTCCACAGACTAAATGATAACACAGCAAGTATTAGGGACCAGAAAATAAGTAGGAAATAGGTGATTTAAGGAAAATAAACCTTAAGTAAGGAAAACCTAAGGGAAATAAACCAAATACAAAATTTGGTAAGTAGAAAAGGCCAAAAATAAGTATTCTACTGTCAAAACAAGTACAAGTGGAAGCACTGTTATACAGTTAAACTACTTCAAAGATTCATAGCCTTACCAAGTTTATTTCTTGACAGCTCCAAGAAAGTAGAAACTGCTAGATCCGTATGACTGGGATTCGGTCTGCGCCTTGGAAATCTGCCAGCTGGTTGGACAGGTTTTTACTATATTCATGGTTAGGTAGGATTTCAGGAAATCTTGGTCGTAAACTTCCGCTTCCCTGTCAAACGAGACACGGCAGAGAAATAAATACCACCTCAATTTTTGCAAAAAGTATTCAAACAAAACTGCAATATTCACAACTGACGAATAAAACTGTCAGTGCTATAGAATTAGGTCAAGCTAGGGCAAAGCGTGTGAGAATACTGGGTACACATCGAAACTGCACGGTTTCAAACCCCTTGAGTATCATTCCCTAATTACGGAACTGATTCCACAATTGAAGCTGCGAGAAAAGGCTCAAGGGAATGGTAAGGCGAATAAATGAAGAATGAAACAAAAAGTATGGTTGAATATGGATGAAGAAATTTTTGTTTTCGAACGTTCGCCAACTCTTGAAACAAGTCTAGGGAGCAGCAACAGTAAGTCCAGTTGTTATCGACACTGCAAAACGGATACGTCATCTTATACATTTTACGATCCATTTTGCAGTGTCAAATATAATTCGAAGTCAGCTTGGGCTGAAGGAATATAGTACAGTTATTTTGTACTGGTTTCGGAAGATGCTTGTACGCATGGAAAACAGAAAGGAAAACATACAGATGTACTTCTCGTTCATAATCCATCTTTTTTTTTAACTGAGGAATGTTGCGGGTACTCAAATTCCTTGAGCGTACGGGAATACTCAAACCAGCTCCAACTACTCCGATTAAAATATAATTATGTTGTATTTTATTTTGATTCCAAGTTGAAATCCTGACTCTGACTTTCCATCTAGCTGGTCAGGATTCGTATTATTCTAGAGACTAAAAAGCTACCCACTCGTTAGATTGCATGCATGCTTCTGGAAATTTTGCGAAAATTATCCTACTATAGTCGAATAAAGTCCGAACATTTCAGGCAATGCCAAAGACGGGTGGCTTGATCCTATCAGATGGTCGTCCCAACCTTCTATGTTGTTGTGGTTCGTGGAAGATACCCAGCTACTCGATCGGTGAGTGTCAGGATATGGGTGCGCGCCCCTACATAGACACGACGCTACGTAGACACGTCAGTAAGTGGACAAAATCCGACGCTACATGGACAAATTTCCCGACACTACGTGGACAAAAAAAAACCGACACTACGTGGACACGACGGTACATCGAACGACGCTACGTAGACACGACGGTACATCGAACGACACTATGTAGACACGACGGTACGTCGAACGACACTACGTAGACACGACGGTACGTCGAACGACACTACGTGGACACGTCACTACGAGGACAAAATCCGACACTACGTCGAAAATCAAAAAGTGTCTACGTAGTGTCGGTACCTGTACCGTCGTGTCTATGTAGTGTCGGTACTTGTAGCGTCGTGTCCATGTAGTGTCGGTACCTGTACCGTCGTGTCCATGTAGTGTCGGTCTTCGTACCGTCGTGTCTCTGTAGTGACGTGTCCATGTACTGACGCTTTTT
Organism: Branchinecta lynchi; assembly: GCA_023053575.1. Classification (NCBI taxonomy): domain Eukaryota; kingdom Metazoa; phylum Arthropoda; class Branchiopoda; order Anostraca; family Branchinectidae; genus Branchinecta; species Branchinecta lynchi. The sequence continues at coordinate 13,803,782 of JAKZAP010000019.1, forward strand.
TCGTTTCGATGTAGTGTCGTGTCCATGTACTGACGCTTTTTTCGTTTCGATGTAGTGTCGTGTCTTCGTAGTGTCGCCTGTGTGTTTTGTCTCTGTAGTGTCGCCAGTCTGTTAAAATTCTCCAGCGTTTCTGTTTTAAGGAATATAGGATGTATTGCTAGCTAGCTTCACTTTTGTTTCTTGGTTTGAGTCCGCCCATGTTCGTAGTCATGTTTGGCGCCCGGACAGTAGATGGTGCTATGGGTTTGCGGAAGCCGTTTTATATATAATGGAAAGCTTGACGGTGGGAATCGGATTGCATGTCTCTGAGATTGAGCATGCGTGGGTTAGTAGTTTGGGGTTGGGAAGATATGGTAGGATGGTTGAAATTCTGACCAGACTTACGATTCACCAGCAACATTTCTTCCCCTAGGCTAGCTTAGGGATTCCGCATGCGACCATATCCATTCGTTTTTCTTGAAACCAGTCGATTTTTTCACAACTTTCGTTTTCTCCGGCAAAAATAGTCGGTAAAAATGACCGCCATCTGGTAAAAACCTTGCCCCCCCCCCCCCCCCCAAAAAAAAATATAATCTTTTGGCTAGTAACGCCTCTGATCCTGAATATCGTCAAGTAAATCACAGTCTGCTGATTGTCCCCAGAGTCACCAAGGGTCACATCCCCAAGGACTTATAATCCTCATCGGTCAACACAATGAAAATACGCACCAATATGCTTTTAAAACGGGATGTTCTAAAAAAGATAATCGCATGATCAAAAGCTATTCTTCAGCGTGTTAAAAACAACAACAAAATAATATCGGAAGAAGGGACTAAATTGACTTTGCAGTCAGTTGAACTTTATCCTTTTCAATCGTAGACATCGTGACGGATGAAAACTTTGAACAATATCTTATATAATCTAGTTGGTAATTAGAAAGCTATGCGTAACTTTCCAGGATTAAAATACCATAGATGACACTAAAAATTATTATGAAACTAACTCATTGTTTTACATTTTCATTTGTATCCGTCGCGTAAACAGTTAATCCTAAGTTAGAGCGATAGACCATCGACACAAACTTTCTTACCGTCAGATTTATAGAAATCGAATACAACGTGCACCCATTTGCAAAAATTTCTAGACCCTCGTGAACCGATTCCTACTTACAAGTCCCTCTTCCGTAATGGACATCAAGTTCACAGAAAACAAATAATGGGTAGGCCTACACCAGCTAGCAAAAGCTGCAAAGCCCTCATCGCTGAAGATGATTGTAGCATAACAGCTGATCATTACTTGCAAGTCCTTTGCATATCTTACCACTGGGAACCAAATTGTTCTTACCATCGAATACACCGGAAACAAATAACAGTTACACCAACTAGCAAAAGGTGCAAACCCCTCATTCCCGAAGATGATTATGAGCTAACAGTAGACTGTTTGCTTAGAAGTCCCCTACATGTCTCACAACTGGTATCGCCTATTTTTGGTTTCAGTGTGTACCTTACTACTGAAGTTGTCAACCCCTTGAAATTTTCAGACTGGTGTATCTCATGAAGGAATTTTTGTACCAAGAAATGGATGACATATACTTTGATCAACTCATCCACCGCTATCGATTGCCGTCGAAGAAAATTTCTACCTGTCTTAGTTTAAAAGTTGGCCAACTTTCTAACGTCACCACTTAGAAAGGAGCAAAGGATAAGCTCTAGTTTCTTTAGCAATGAGATAACTTTTAAAGTTTAAGAGGCATATCTGATACCATTTCTCTACCGCAAACCCAAATGTAAAAAAAACGAAGCAACAGATGGCAGCACTTTCGGACCCGTGTGAAAAAGCCACTTTTTTGTTTCTGTAGGTTTTTCTATTTATCACTAAAAGAAGATATGTTGGCTGTGGGGCCGGGTAACTGCCGCATATATTTAACACTTATAGATTTTAGTCCGTTTTCAATTTGAAACTGGTGCCTGCTTGCTTGCGTGCTAGAACGGAGCTTTCCACTCGAAAGCAGTAACATGGTTTGATGAAACGAAAGGTTCGCTGCACAACTTCAGATAGTCCTCTCTGACATGGGCTATATAATTCCACTTCACTTCGCACACCGTAGGCTCTTGCTCGAGGACAAGCAAAAAACATCCTTATGAGCCCCAGGCAAGAGTTCTGAGCTTTCCAAAATGTAATGTCATATTCATCAATCCGGCCTAAGGTCCACACTTTCCGTAAAATCCGCACAGGTTAGACCCTTACCAGTTACTAGGAATAAAATGAAATCGGCCGCATAGGAAAACAAAAACAACCTTAGGACAAAACCAAAGTGTTGCTCTCCCAACACAAAAATGTAAATAGGTAAAATTAAAAGAATGAAGTTTCCCGGATAGGCCTATCTACAAGACACAGTTGTCTGGATCAAATATTACATTTTTGGGATCCCATCGTAACCTTTGGTCTTGTTCTTTTTACCGTTAATTACGCGCGTATATCTTTGAATTCCGCCAGGGGATCTAGCAGATGGGCTGACGGCAAGAATTTACAGATTCACTCCCACAAGAGAGGCCGGATTGACCTCCAAAGAGGCATAATTAGAACCCCACCAAGTTTTGTTGACGGTTCTCTTTGGAAGTTTTGATTGGTCTGAACTGGATTATCCTGAATATCGTCAAGTTATAGCTTGTTACACGGGGCCGAAACAGCGGCCAATTCTCGATTATCGGCTGATTTACGCGCGTACTTACCGGTTGAAAAAAAAAGAAGCGGTCGATCTTCCAAATAGGCGCGTATTATTGAGATAAGGTGAATTCTCGGAATGCGACCTCTGATGTCTCAAGGGATAGTATACAAACCGTATTTAGGGGAATTAGGTCAAACTTGGTGAGTGTTGGGTCAATCGAGTTCAAATTCTGCCAGACCGATGCTGAACATGGCATGGTTTTTCATCCGAGGATTGCTAAACGATTTCGAAAAAGGTACATCAGCGAATGTTCTGTTTATGCTTGATTTTCCCATTCAGCCCTCACTAAAAGTGACTGAACAGTAATAAAAGTTGCATTCTGTTTTCGTATTATTTATTTTATAGATAATTATCCCTTATGTTCTCATATAAACATGAAAATATTTAAATTAATTTTATTTGCTTTATGAGTTAGAATTGCTAAGTCGCCTGAAATCTGTCAACTATTTGGCTGTGACGCACCCACAAGATGTTTTATGTTAATGTCATACATTTTGTTACAAACAAAGAGAATATTCGAAAATTCGGAAGTTTTGCAGTCTTGCAACAGTTGATACCTCGTATTGAGCAGGTCAGCCGCTGTTTACGCGTTTATTCGGTCCCGTGTGAACAAGCTTTTAGACTGAAAACCCTAAATTACAGTCTGCTGGTCATCCCAAAGGGTTTATAATCCTCATCGATCGCGAAACCCGTGAAAATAATGAAAACCCGATGAAAAACCGTGATAAAAATCCGCACGTGGCTGAGTTTGGATTATTTTTTAACCGCTAATTACACGCGTATCATCTTTGAATTCCGCCAGCGCATCTAGCAGATAGACTGCTGGCAAGAGCTTACAGACTCGCTCCCCCCACAGAGGCCGGATTGGGTTCGGACTCCTAAAGAGACACAACTAGAATCCTAGCTCTTAGTTCCAACCATGTTTGGTTTGGACCCGACCATCCTTTCGGGTCTATTTGCTGATCATTGAATTCTGGAAAGCCCCCGCCCTCCCCTAACCTATGGGTTGGATCGCAACCGGACTTGTTTCTGTCTATTTCAGGTCCTAAGCTTTATTTGGGTACAAAATTTCATAGTCCTCGCTTTCTTATGAATGCCCGAAATCGAGATCCCGCAGACGCACAAACCAAAGCCAAATTTTAACAGATAGCAGAGACAAGGTTGGGGTGTCATCTAGCGACTTTAAATCAAGTGTTGGCGTACGCAAAGGGGAGCAGGCAGAAACTTTATTGTTATTTTGAACTTAAACATGTAAAAAAAAAAAAATCCTGGACAATATCCTAAGCTGGAATTTCGACATGGAAGAGACACAAATTTCCGACACTACAGGGACACGACGCTACATGGACACGTCAGAACTAAGAAAAACAAAGGCCCGACACTACGAAGACACGTCACTACGTCGAAAACGAAAAGGCGTCACTACATAGACACGACGGTATGTCGAACGACGCTACGTAGACACGACGGTACATCGAACGACACTACGTAGACACGACGGTACATCGAACGACACTACGTAGACACGACGGTACGTCGAACGACACTACGTGGACACGTCACTATGAGGACAAAATCCGACACTACGTCGAAAATCAAAAAGTGTCTACGTAGTGTCGGTACCTGTACCGTCGTGTCTATGTAGTGTCGGTACTTGTACCGTCGTGTCCATGTAGTGTCGGTACCTGTACCGTCGTGTCCATGTAGTGTCGGTCTTCGTACCGTCGTGTCTCTGTAGTGACGTGTCCATGTACTGACGCTTTTTTCGTTTCGATGTAGTGTCGTGTCTTCGTAGTGTCGTGTCTACGTAGAGACATCATCCCCAGGATATCTCAATACCACACTGAATTCCTGACCGCTTTGTGTTTATATTTAACTGCGACATAGTATTATTGTTTCGGATTAAAAACTGAAAGGTTTAATTAGTTAGGAGCCAAATTCCCTTGGGTCAAATGAAGCTGAATGTCTACAATATTTTGGGAATAGTTTTTTTCTTTTTTCTTTTTTACCTAAAACATTATTATTGTGGCGAGTTGGTCATGTGGCAAGTCGTCTCTGTGGTGAGTCGTCCCTGTGGCAACATGACGGTGTGGCAAGTTATCGGTGTGGCGAGTCGTCGGTGTAGCGACAATGCGACATGTCTGTGTGGTCGGTTCCCAGTTGTCGGTGTGGCGAGTTGTATTGTGGCGAGTTGTCGTAGAATTTCAATCCTAGCTGTTGACCCGGAACGAGCGAAATGGCGCTGCTGATTCACTACTTTTTCTCGCCGTTCCCCGGGAAGTCCTTGGGTGTCAAAGGGAATCACGAGAACAGAGGGGAGTCACTTCCTGGGGATTCCCCGCACGGAGAATAACGAGAACACGGGGACACCCTCACATGAAATTTTTTCGAATACAAATTTATTAAGGTGATGCTGTTAGTCTGCAAAGGTAATGGTGGTCCACATTATTTTCACATTTGTTTGTTCTGATTTGCTTTAACTAGTTTACACACTTATTTTCGTGCCGTAAAAACGGTAAGGATTGTCTTGCAAAAGTTTAATCTGAATCGATTCAGAGTGCCGAAGCTGTAAGCTCATATGGCACATGCAAGCATACGCAGTAGGTAAGGGTAACAGCTAAGATTCTTGCTGTTTTAAGGCACCGACGATTATGGACCTCTCGGATTCTTGAAAATATATGGTTTAGTATTATAGGCCGATTCTCTCCGGTCACGGACAATTGGATTAGTAATGGATGTTAGCTCAACGGTATCGCTGGACATGAAGATTCAACTGTCCACTACCAAAGTTTTTTGCCGTCCTCCACTCTTCCCCCTTTTTTCTTTTTCATTTAATAACCAAGTTACACCATGCAATGCACCTAAGCCTTCAGCTTTACTATGCCCCGACGCTTGATCATCAACTGGCTTGTCCGAGACCTCCTAGCCGCGGCATAGTATTACATGCCGCTTCTCCCCGATCACGGACAATTGGATTAGTAATAGATGTTAGCCCACGGCCACTCTAGCCGTTCTATTACAATATTTAAACCAATACTCTACTCCATATGCCTTGCACTTTGCGGTTACAATGCGCAATTGAAGGGGGCTAAGAATTAATGTTGTAAGTAAATGCACTGGTACACAAATGATCATGGGCCCTTGGGTCACCAAAGTATATGATTCGCTCGAAAGTATTCTTTTTTTTTGCATTTTGCGGCTAAAATGCGCACTTTAAGGGGTTCGAACTGAATTTGGAAGCAAAATACTTGGGGCGGAGATGCTCATGGGCCCTTGGGGACCTTAAAAATGCTTAGTTTCTTAAAAATGATTTTTTTGTTGACTTTGCGGTAACATTGGTGCTTTAAGGAAATTCATTTGTAAGCAAAACCCTTGAGACAAAAATTATCAGGGGCCTTTGATTAAAAGTATTTTTTTCGCTTTGCAGTTAAAGGACCCCTCGAACTGTTTACTGTTCAACTTACAGTATTTTAAAATATTTAGATACTTTAAAACTAGGCTTTGCTTTCAACAAATAACCTACGGTCAGGCCCGTATCCAGGAATTTATCTCGGGGGGGGGGGGGGGGGTTGCCTACTGGTCGGACGAAAAAGTACAAAAAACACATAGATCTGAGGGAAAAGTCTATAAAAATGACTATTTTTGTACGTTTCGGGGGGGGGGTCAACCCCCTAATCCCCCCCCCTGGATACGGCCATGACTACGGTTTTGGCTGTTTAAAGTGTTTTCAAGACCCGTTGATTTGTAGCGAAAACAGGGCAAAAACAGGGAAACAATTTACATAACCGTTTTTTCTGATGGAAAAACTTCTCGCAGACAACCGTCGATAGCCTGATACACATCGAAGGTAGCAAAACACGGCAAGTGAGAAAACAAGCGTGGTTTTCTTAACGGTTAGAATGTACCGTACGAAATCGGGGTCTCTGGGTTTAGAAATATATGGAGTGATCATGGAAGTAGGTTGCGTTAGTATTATAGGTAAGACAGGTCCTTTAAAATACACTGTTTAAGGGGGTTAAACTTCATACGCTTGAGGTACGAATGACCATGGGAACTTGGGGGCCCAAGTCCCACCAACCGTTCAAAAGTTATGCATGGAATTCGGGTAGTCCGGATTCCAATTCCCGCCACTCCCCCGAAGATCGTCGGATCGGGGAAAATGACTGCTTCTAAGTCATTCTAGTCGGGTCTCTAAAACACCAGCCAAATTTCATCGTCCAAGTGCATCTGTAAGTAGCCTACCTTTATTCTCGATCACCGGATTTCCGGAAACCCCTTCCAAGACCCCCACATTGCGCCGATCCAGTACATTTCTGTAAAAATGTATTTACAACTCGTCCTTGTTCTTCTCACCAAGCTCCATCCCGGTCCCTCCACTCTAAGTCTGTTCCGACATTTCCGACAGACTCCCGGATCCCCCCCCCTCCCAGACAGTGTCGAATACGGTCCGGACGTAAGATGGGACATGTGAGGCATGTGTTCTTTCCACGTATCAAGTTTCATTAGAGCCGATCACCCGTTCGAAAGTTACGCATCCTTCAATATTCCGGAACCCCTCCCTCCACGGTGGTCGAATCGGGGAAGTGACTATTTCCAAGTCAGTTTCATCATCCTAACACATCTGAAAGTACCCTAACTCGTGATCACCGGACCGACCGACGGAAACGTGACCGGTACATGGCACTTGCACGGAAGATAAGTACCATAAAAATCAGGATATCATTAATTTGGACCGATTCAGCCAAAATCAGTACAGCCCGGAACTACTGGAATAACGACGAAAACCGGTGAAAACTTGAGTGAAAAAGTGTACTTATAATGGTCATCAGCCAGCTATTCTGTTAAAGCTTGTAACGTTACCGACTATTTAGTACAATCGTCTTCCGATTCATCCCACACAGATCATGTATAAGGAAGCATAATATGGATCAGAATATCCCCTGAGTTTCGGTATTCCAGCTGTAAATTGTTCCATAAATATTCCCCTCTGGATTCCCGTTGGAACCTTTATTCATATCTGCCAACCAAAGGTTTGGCAGACCTTGGTCATGTCTGCCGACCAAAGATATTCGGGAGCACCGATCCCCAAGCATTAATACGAAGGAGGTTACCTTTGCATGTTTTGTATTTTATTAGAGAAAGAATAATCGTGTTGACCATTGTATTGTAGGCGAATACTCCTTTACGTGGATTCTGATGAAATTTTGAAGTTGGAAAGCTCATTTGCAGGGGAAGTTTGGGGAAGACATCCGTGGGAATGCTTCTACTCTACTTACACTTAAATGGTCCTGTGGCATCAGATCTCCTTTGACTCTTTCCTCTTTCGGTACGCCTTGTACTTAAAAAAACGGTAGCTCCTTTTTTTTGTTTACTCTGGCATTGCATCCTCTCTATTTCCTCTTTCATTATCAGCATCGAGGTCTGACATCATGCTTCTGATCATTGAGGCTCAAGTTTCGTATAGGAAATTCCGCGTTGCCGACTAGTTGGCTACGAGAAAAATCCGTATAGGATTTTTGTTTGTGCTCCAACTAGTCCGCCACTGTAAGAAATTTCCTATAGAAAATCCCGCGTTGTCAACTAGTTGGCTACGAGAAAAAATCGTATAAGAATTTTGTTTGTGTTCCAACTAGTCCGCCATTGTAAAAAATTGAGTTTAGGAAATCCAGCATTGCCGACTAGTTAGCTACGATCAGAAATCTTATAGGAGAAAAGTTTGTTGCCATCTAGTTCGCTACCGTAAAAATACGTATAGGAAATCCCACATTGTCATCAGTTGGCTACGACGAAAAATTGGCTATAAACTTTTCTCCTAGAAGATTTCTGATCGTAGCCAACTAGTTGGCAACCCGGGATTTCCTACGCGAAAGTTTTTTACAATGGCGGACTAGTTGGAAGACAACCAAAAATCCTATACGAATTTTTCTCGTAGCCAACTAGTCGGCAACGCGAGATTTCCCATACGAAATTTCTTACAGTGGCGGACTAGTTGGAACACAAACAACAATCCTATAACAATTTTAGTCGTAGCCAACTAGTCGGCAACGCGGGATTTCCTATACGAAACTTTTTACAGTGGCGGACTAGTTGGAACACAAACAAAATTCCTATACGAATTTTTCTCGGAGCCAACTAGTCGGTAACGCCGGCTTTTCCTATCGGAAATTTCTTACAGTTGCCAACTAGTTGGCTAGTGACCGCGAGGTGTATATTATTATGTCTGATTGGATATTTAGACTTTGAATATTTATACGACAATTTCTTATATTTTCCAACTAGAGGTGTCCCGTCTGCGTGGAGTGACGATTGACGGAGTCCCCTAGGTCTTCCATCAATGAGTACAGCTCTAGCTTCCGTACTTTTCAGAACATAAACAAAACTGGATTAAAATGGGATTTTGAGAAGCTGGTGCTTTGTCACTGTGCTAGCTTAAGTATTTTGACATGGATCGATCTAAAAAACCTATCAAACTCCACATGGCTGTCAACTTGGATCAGTTGAAAAAGATTGGGTCATTACCCTCTGTGGATCCCAAAACTCTTAAAGCTAAAGCGTAAGTTTTGTTTTGGCATTAGTAGCTGATTAGTAGTCTATGCTCTGAAATAACCTGGGCCATGCAGAGCTGATGCAGAGTGCTGAGACACATCAAAAGCTATTTTACTTGTATGCAAACAATGTGCTATAAGAAATAAGTTCCAATGCTCTTCTGGTCCGTGCCGACGTGGTCAACTCTTTCTGAGCCTCTGCTCTTGTTTTGGAGTTGATGATCGATTTTGCATATTCGGTTGCACACAAATCTTGAACATTATTAACCCATTTCCGAGTTGCACTCTGGGCTGTCTCTGGTGTTTAGTCACCAGTGTCCAGTTCTTCCCTTAAAACGTGTTTTTGGGTTCACCGGTTGAGTTGATGAAAACTGGCTAACTCCTCGCTGAAGCCGGGCTCCAGAGCAGGTTCTGGTTAGTCCGCACCGGTGAGATAAACCCAGGATAAACCGGATATACACTATTCAGCTAAAGTAAAATTTGGTTGTTAATATATATAAGAAATGTATGTAGCTGATCATACTATATTTAGTAGCCAGTTAGTTGGCTACACATGTTCCCCCAGAAACACCCTCAGTAGCCAAGTAGTTGGCTGCACTTGTCTCCCCCAGAAGCACTCTCAGTAGCCAACTAGTTAGTTACACTTGTCCCCCCAGAAACACTTAGTAGCCAGTTAGTTGGCTACACATGTTCCCCCAGAAACACTCTCAGTAGTAGCCAACTAGTTGGCAACACTTTTCCCCCAGAAACACTCTCAGTAGCCAACTAGTTGGCTACAACTTGTCCCCCCAGAAACACTCTCAGTAGCCAACTAGTTGGCTACACTGTCCCCCCAGAAACACTTAGTAGCCAGTTAGTTGGCTACACATGTTCCCCCAGAAACATTCTCAGTAGCCAACTAGATGGCTACACTTATCCCCCCAGAAACACTCTCAGTAGCCAGTCAGTTGGCTACACATGTCCCCCCAGAAACACTCTCAGTAGCCAGTTAGTTGGCTACACATGTCCCCATCAGAGGCGTTAGTAGCCAAAATGTTTTTTGGGGGGGGATGAGGCATTTACCGACTGGCTGGTAATTTTTACCGACTTTTTCTGCAGAAAAAACGACTGTTTTCAACAACAAAATTACATTTACATTACCCCCCTCCCCCCCCCCCCCCCCCCCCGGGTCGTGACACCCCTGGTCCCCATACAAACTTTCTCATTAGCGATTCGCGTCTGTAAAGTGTTTCTGGGAATATTCTTCTTCTTCAGCTTGCATTGTTGTTGAACTTAGCCTACGCTAGATGGCATGGCTGTGCTGTAGTATCTCCAAGCCTCTTTTAATTCTAGGTTTATCTGTGCAAATCCATATTTTTATTAATGATTCTTAACTTGTCTTTATTTTATTTTATATTTACTGATCGACAGTCAGGGGCGCCCCGAGCCTTTCTTCATTGGGGGGGGGGGGACTTCGTAAAATTGACAGAATAGGTACCTGATTTTTACTGAATTTATTAAAAACACAGCGAGTTGCCTTCATGAAGCTACACCATTAAAAGTTGCAGGGTATATACAAACAAGTCTAAAGAGAACAAGACCAAAGGTTTTGATGGAATCCCAAAAATTCAATATCTGATCCAGACAACTGGGTCTTGTCTTAGCCAGATCCAGTCATCGCCAGACTCCTTGAACATTTTTACAATTAAAATTCAGAAACAGATTAAGGCCAAATAGCTAATCACCTGAGAAAACCAAGTTCAGATATGAATTCAGCATGCGTGTTTACCCCTATAAGTCATATCTGTTTTGCCGAAAACTTCCTGCCACTTCTGCCAATTTCCCGGTTTCGGCCGAACTCCAGAAGTACTTGTCCGGCGAAAAAAGAAAGCTCAAAGACGAGATCAGGGTATCTCTTTCCCCAGTAATGAACATCTAATCAACTTCAAATAAAAATTTAGCTGATAACAAATTTTCCGATTCCAGCCGGATTCCGGTCGAACTATATGTCCGGGTAAAATATGATTGTCATACAGGGACTCAGCATCTCTTCTTACCCCTAAATCGCTTATCTAATCAACTAGAAATAAAACTTTAACTTCCAACAGTTTTCCGGTTTGGGCCGGATTCCGGTCGAAATACTTGTCCGTCGAGAAAATAGTTTTCACCATCATCTTCAGCATGTCTTCCTACCTCTAAATCGAACATCTCATCAACTTCAAATAAAACTTTTACTTTCCGGTTTGGGCCGGATTCCGGGCGAAGTACTTGTCCGTCGAGAAAATAGTTTTCACCATCGTCTTCAGCATGTCTTCCAACCCAAAATCGAACATATAATCAAATTCAAATAAAACTTTTACTTTCAACAAACTTTCCGGTTTTGGCCGGATTCCGGGCGAACTACTTGTCCGATGACAAAATGGTTTTCACCATCGTGTTCAGCATGTCTTCTTACCCCATAATCGACTATGACATTAGCTGTTTCAAAATATTTTGTTTGCCCCTTAATTTGAAACCCCACCCCTAAATGTAGGGCTTCAAAGCCCATCTACGAACTTGACTGGTCCGATGACCCAACGAATCCTCACACTAAGTTTCATCAAAATATCTCATTCCCTTCGAGAGTTATCTTGCTTACAGACGGACAACTTTTGCGATGTCATAGATATCCCTCCACTTACGTTTTGGGATCCCAAAAATTTGCGCGTTTTCACGCTTCTCTGCTTCTGTTTTTTAATGGCACTTGCCTATCGGCCAAGTGCCATATAGCGATCGCAATTTCTGTCCGTCCGTCGGTCGGTCGGTCTGTCCAGGTTTTTCTAGTTTGGGCGCTTCCACATAAGCTAGGGCGATGAAACTTGGCAGGCATATCAGGGACCCGAAACGATTAAGTTGGAAACAATCACTATCCCGATCTGAGCATTGTGGGGGGAGTGGCGGCAGGGGGAATCCGGAATATAGAGAAATTTATAACTTTTGAACGGGTGATCGGATCTTAATGAAACTTTATATTTGGAAGGACCCAATGTCTCAGACGACCCAATTTAAATTCGAACCAGATCCGGTGACTTTCGGGGGAGCTGGAGGGGAGGAACCGGAAATCTTAGGAAACGCTTAGAGTTGAGGGATTGGGATGAAACTTGGTAGGGAGAACAAGCACAAGTCCTAGACATGTCGTTAGACATAACGGGACCAGATTCGGGCACTGTGGGGGGTCGAGGAGGTGGGGGTCCGGAATTTCGGTGATCCTGCTAGTTAGGTACTTCCAAATGTGCTAGGACAATGGAACTTGGAAGACATGTCAGGGACCTGGACACATTGACTTGATAATAGTCGTTTCATGGATAGAACCACCGTGGGGGTAGTGGGGGGATGGGGAGCCCGGAATCCGGTGGCATGCATAACTTTTGAACGGATGATCGGAATTGAATGAAACTTGGCAAGTAGAAAGACCTATTGTCTCAGATGTTCCATGTCAAACCCTGGTCGAATCAGATACTTGTGGGGGGGGGGGGGGGTAGGGGGGGGAACCGGAAATCTCGTGAAACACTTAGACTTGAGGGATTGGGATGGGACTTGGTGAGAAGAACAAGCATTAGCCTTAGATACATAATTGACAGAACCAGATCGTGGCTCTGTGAGGGGAGTTGGAGGGTGTTTCCCGGAATTCTGGTGATCACCAGTTAGGATAGTTCCAGCTATTCTAAGAACGATGAAACTTTGCAGGCCTATTAATGGCTTAAGGACACCACATAATGCCCTAGGAAAACTTGTGTTCCTGGATCCGACCATCTTTGGGGAGTTGAGGGAAGGGGAATCCGGAAATCACTGGGTGAACGGGTGGTCCGATTCGATTGAAACTTTATGGGTAATAAGAACTGATGACCTAGACAAGCAAAACATGCGTCTGAACCACATGCGGGCACGTTTAGGAGAGTTGGGGGGGGGGGGGTACAGAATGGGATGCAACTTGGACAGTTCCGAGTTAATGCGGCCTTGATTTGTTCTTTGGTGTCTGGATTGGATCTGGTCACGGTAGGGGAGGGGGGTGGGTGAAGTGGGAACGAACTGGAAACTTGTGGATAGGGTATGCTCTGATTCCAGTCTAACTTGATTAGCACTGTCAGAGATGTGACGTTTATGTTTCCGATTCGTGTTCAGCCACAGTGGGGGGACTTGTAAGGGTATTCCCGGAAACGTTTTGGCTCGGATAGGGGTCATACAAGTGGACCGGTTTTCGTGAAACTTGGAATGTAAAGAGCTCACATGCCCTAGATGACATATTTTAGGGTCCGAACTGGATCCGACCACGCTGGGAGAGGATGGAGAATTAAGGGAAGTTCCGAAAAAACGCTCAGATTTGAGTGAAACTTGATAGGTGTTAGGAGAAATGCTTCATATGATGCATTTAGTAGTCGACAGTCCGAACCAGATTCGGACTCGGTAGGGGACGTTGGAGGCGGGTACCTGGTGTAGGTAGCAGCACAGCTCGAATCAGACATGAATCAGTAGATTTTCTTATAATAAACCTCAGTGTCAAAGGCCCACAAAACTTCATCTGCTCTGGAAACTGCATTTCAGGTCAGGACCTCACAGTAAGACCTATCAAGGTAAAAATGTTGTTATCGAAAGGGGCTGGCTATCTCAAATCTCTTAGCAAAGCTCCATCATACTTCCTTCAGGAATGTCATTTCTGGTTATCTGCTGTAAATCAAGTTCATATATCGTTTCAGCATCCACAATAGCTGGTCTAGTAGTTAGAAGCAGTAGTTCAGGTGATTTGATACCCTAGTCACCTGTAGTAGACTTTCACCACCGGAATGGAACAAACATCTGTACCATCTGAAGATGCTTCCCTCTAGGGCCTAGTGTTGCCTACCATTATGATGTTAGCTTTTCTTGCCTACTATTGTGTATTTAAGATTGTGTGTTTTCTAGAGCCCTGGCTACAGTACAAAAGCTACTACTCCAAGCAAAAGAGCATGAAGGAAATGGCGATGAAGAAAATGCATATGTTATGTATTTACGTTACTTAGAACTCATTGGGATTCTACGTAAAACCAAGGAATATGCAAAAGATTCAGCGTACTATGACACTCTGCTTGGAAAGAAGTACCCAGTTCTGGCTTTCAAGGCTCTTGAAATACTGGATAGCTCCTTGAAAAAGAGGTGAGGCATCTTTAGTGTCTCTGATAAATTATTTTCATTACTGTAAGTTCCTTCTTTACCGGTGTACCAGATATTTCAGATAAAATACTAATGCTACACAGAAAACTATCGGGTTCAGCATACTCTTGGATTTCACCACACCACTCCCTTACCCCCTGTTTATGTGCTAGTGTTTTTGTATGAATAGTTCCTTTTGGTATTTTCTTCCTTTCTTTTTTTGTATTGTACTCCACTTGTTTCTCCTGTAATTTGTGGGTAAGAAATAAATTATTATTATTAGTAGTAGTAGTAAGGAGGTAGACAAGACCTTGCCCCCCACTGCCCAAAAAAAATCCGTCGCCTACTCTCTGTTTGGTGGTGCTACAGGGATTACCTAACTGAGGATTTGTTTTGGTGATATTTCAGCAATGTATTGCAAGGGTCCTCTTGGGTTTGTAGATACAGATATGAATTTCCAATGTGCGAACTACAGTGCCAATGCCAACTTACAGCAAGTTATTATTTTTTTTTCCAAGATAGAAAAAATAAAGCTCAAACGAAATCTCAGCTGTGTCCCAGTCACTTTTGCGAAGGAATATTTATGCACAAAATACCGATACGAGTCACTCTTTGGAGGGTTCTTCCCTAGTGAAATTCTTGAATTCTTCCTACGCATAATCAGTCAGTAATTACCAACGGTATGTTTGTGAGTTTTGCCATGTGGGGTAGACACGTTTGATGCCTGACGTCTTGTCTCGTGAAAATTCTCCAAATAAAGCACATGCTGAGTAGTGGGTTATGGATGTTCGTTCAGCCCAAGCTGACTGCGAATCATATTTGACGGTGCAAAACGGACAAGTCAGCTACATTTTATTGTCGATCAATCAATAATCGTTGTAATTTGCCAGAATATGAAACAAAATAGCAGTGCCATTGTCAAAACATAGTTTTGCCAGTTAGTAGAAAAAAACAAAATAAAAACACAGTTCGGCCTTTCTTGGCAAGGGTCCTCTTCAGGCTCAAGCCGATCATGCTGGAAAATGAACTTGTGGAAAAACATTTAATGATTCTCCCTTATACATCTGATTTTGTGAACTTCTTCTCTGAAAATTGGTTAGAGATAAAGCTGGTGCTGTGATTTCATTCTGGACACTTCTACTGTTTTTGTTGTTCGATGGGGTCGTCGAAAGGGTAGAGATTCTTCTGCATTTTGGCTTTAGACTCACCTGTCTCTTCTTCTTCAATCAATCAAAGACCCTTGCCGAGAAGGGCCGAAATATAGCTATAATGAAATGCAGCTGACCTATCCGCTTTGCACCGCTAAATAGTGGGTTAAGATTAAGAAGTTCAAGTTTTGATACAACAAGTAATTAAATGAATATATTGCTTGAAATAAGCGGCATAAGAAATCTATAGAAAAAGAGAGTGGGGCTGGGATGTGTGGTGACAGGATTTCAGTTTATGATAACCTCCAAGTCTCTTTTCGTGGAAATTCTCCAAATGAAGCGTATGCTGAGTACTGGGTTATGATTAAGCTAAGGATTCAAGTTTCGATAGAATGAATAAATAAATGAATATATTGCTTGAAAGAAGTGGTATTAGAAACATGTAGAAAGAATAAAAGTGTCCTCTCCGAAGACTGAGGTTGGGTTTGTAGGGTTGTTGGGCTTGTAGGGTTTGTTTTGAGGCATTGTTGATCTGTCCTCAGTGTAGGAAAACATATGTTGCCCCAGACAGTCGCCGATGTCAAAATTGTCTTGGACCGGGGGGGGGGGGGGGGGGGTCTTTTCGGGAAGAGAGGTATTCTTCCTCATGTTTTTATGGAACTTGCAGCTTCCCTCAAGTGCCATATACCGATCACTTTTTGGTTGGTCTGTCGGTCTGTCAGGCCACTGTTCTCGAGCTAGGGTACTTCCAGAAGCGCTAGGACGATGAAACTCGATGAAAGTCGTATTAGGAACCCGACCAAACTAACTTGGAAATAGTCACTTCCCCGACCCGACCACCGTGGGGGGAGTGGAGGGAATCCCGAATCTTGAGGTATGTCCAAGTTTTGAACGGGTGATCGGATCTTAGTGAAACTGGATTTTCGGAAACAACTCATGTCTCAGATGTCCCATTTCAAGTACGGACAGGATCTAAACAATGTGGGGGGGGGGGTCGGAAATTCTGCGACACGCATGCAGTGTAGCGACTGGAATGACACTTGGTGGGAAGAAGAAGCATAAACCCTAGATACTGACGGTGAATTGGGGCACTCTGGGAGGAGTTGGAGGGGGTCCAGAATTCCGTTGATAGCGATTTAGGGTACTTCGAGATGTGCTAGGAAGATGAAACTTGGCTTTAACATTAGAGACTTGACAAGATGCCTTAGAAATTGTTCGATTCCTGAAAATGCGTTAGAGCTAATCCACTTTATCTTAACCGCAAAGTACAAAAAATACTTTAAAGCATAATCTTCATTTGATGATGATGATGAAATTTTATTTACGCACTTAGAAAGAGGAAAGTAGTGCAGTATAAACAGAGAAAAGGAAAAAAATACATTGAGCTTTCAATAATGTAGTAAATGCACGAGATCATAAAACAAAAAATAAAAAAAAAAAGAAACAAAAGGGACTCGGGTCTAAAAAATCTTCTTCCTAGGTGGAGTGCGGAGAAATGGCCAAGGGCAGAAACGTGAAGGTCTTCGGCAATCGAAGATAACTTTTCACAAGGGTCAGAGGGCGAAAAAGTTGCATCTGTACGGGAATTGCTATAATGTCGAGGAAGGTACAATAGAAATTTACAATATTTGAAATAAAAAGTCCTGATACGTTTTAAATCTCTTCACCGCAGAATACCAAAAATTCCGGAAAGGTTGCAGACAGAGGGAGAACAAAAACTATTATATAAACTACCAAGGGCTTTTCGGTTATACCTTCCTCTATTTGGAACTATTTTTCCATATCCGACACGAATGGAATCTTGAACAGCCGAAACAGCGTTATCGCAGATTTTTTTAGAGACTGTGCTATGATCATGTCAAGCCATTTTACGGTAGGTGAATTGGGGAGCTTTTCATTTTGAAAAGAAATACCGGAATCTTTTGGGCTGTTGAACTTGAGATACTGACATTTAGAAATGTTAACAGAAAGGCCAATTTGAGAAAGACTCTCTGGAGAAAGACTTCTAGCCCACTTTTAGTTCGACTTATTAATAGAATGTCGTCTGCGTAAGCTATGTAATTAATACTTAGGTCTCCAAGGAAAAACGTTGGCAATAAACCTTAGAGGGATTCATAAATTGCACTTTAAATACAAAAGGAGATATGACTCTACCCTGTACCCCCTTGCTCACAGGAATGGATTCCGAAACCGCCCTTGACCATTTCGCCAGAACAATCGCGGTACGGTACCAAAACCTTAAAACACAAACAATGGAAGCATTAACACCCTGACGCATTAAAGGAAGTAGAGCCTGTGAATGTACTACATTATCGAAAGCTCCAGAAATGTCGATAGCACAAAAATGAAAGGCAAATTTTTCAAGAGTCGCCTCCTAATTCTTCATGATCCCATGAGCCCATGGTCGTTTTTGCCTCAAGGGGTTTGATTAGAAATGAATTTCTAGCACGCTTAAAGTGCGCATCTTAACCGAAAAGTAAAAAAAGAACTTTTGACCAAAACATGTATATTCATGTTCCTAAAGTGCCCAGGATCATTTTTTACACAAGGGTTTTGATTACAGATCACTTTCTAGCGCTCTTAAAGTGCGCATCATCACAGCCAATTTCAGAAATAAAATACTTTTTACCAAGCAACAAATTCTCGTGATTTTCAAGGGAGATTCTTATCTCAAGGGTTTTGCTAACGAATGTTTTGCGCGCATCCTTATCAGGAACCACCACCACCACCGCAGATTTTAATTGTTGGTAATATCAAGTGAGTGGGTATCACCGTGAAGCACGCGGGGGGAATAACCGGAGTTAGGGGATTCTCTTTACCTTAAATATTATGAAAATGGAATAGAGGTCCGTAGACGAATGGTTCTGTCTGTTAAGGATGAGCAGTCAGGTTCACAACAAACCCACGAATTGCCAAATTCCTACTTTCATCGTCTTACCCAGCCGTGCAAGAGCCATAGGAACTTCTAGCTCTTGTTATTTTTATGGAACCAATGTCATTTTGCCAGTGACCTATTTGTTCTCACAGGCTATCTACTTGACACCCCTGCATGTCATTCACATTTGATAATTCTTTCAGATATAAAGACATGGAAGAAGAAAATGAAGCAAAGAAGAGACTCGAACAGATGGAAATGTTAAATGCTCTTATGCCTCGATCTAAAGCTGCAATTAAGCAGGAGAAAATTAATGGCATTCCAAGTGGCGAAGAATTCAAAAACATTAGAACTAACGGTGAGACTTTTCTTGCATAGCCTGCCGCAGACTTCTCTGGTTTATTTGGGACCCATGGATTTCCTAGACTAATAGTAATTCCCTTACGGAAATTTCCCGCTTGAAATCAACCCAAGTTGCGTTTTATTTGAAGTTCATAGTACAGCGGACTGTTCGTTGTCATTTTATTTGCCAGCGGGTCGTACGCTGGAAGGCGCGGGATGCCTAATTTCGTTTTATTTGCCGCCCGCTGAGTGCCAGCGGAACCGCGAGTTTGTACGCTGGGTGAGGCAGAGAAAAGTCAAGCGTACCTTCTGACGTAGTCCGCCAGGAATAAAACGACTATTTACAGTTCGCCGTCCGCTCCCGCTGAACTATGAACTTCAAACAAAACGCGACTCCAGGCAGAGCCGAGGCCGAAATTCCGGTCGATCCGAGGAAGAAATTAACCTGAAATCGGGTCGAAATCTTTTTCACTTTGTCTTGGTCGATTTAAAGCGGGTGTTACCAACAAGACAAAAGGTTTTGATGGGGTCCCAAAAATGGAAGATTTATTTGACCCTTGATCCAGACAACCGGTCCCTGGAGATTTTCGGTCTTCGCCAGACCCCGTAAGTATATTACTCTTTACCCCTAATGACCGCTGGAAAATGTACACATAATCATATCAGATGGTGTTTTTGACGATTTACGGCCTAACGGCTAACCGGATATGGATCCAACACGTATGTTTATCCCTGTATGTATCTCTAATAGCAAGAAATAAACTTCAGAAATGGATTCGCCGTGTGTTCCTACCCCTGATGCGAACCTCTATTCGACTTAAGAATGACTCTTCTTCTACCAAATTTCCGTGTTGGGCCGTATTCGGGCGAACTACTTGTTCAATAAAATAAGTTCCAGATGTGCATTCAGAATGTCCGTTTACTCCTGGATCGAAAGTCCAAACGACTTTCAGAGTAAAATTTTGTTGCTTACTAACTTTCCAGTTTCGACCGGATTCCGGAACTTGTCCGGCGAAAGAATTAAGTTTCAGAAATGGATCTAGCATGTCTCTTTTTATATCGAAGCTCTAATAAAGTTCAGGTAAAACTTTTGATGACACTTGCCTTCTGGCCAAGTTCCGTATGCCGATCACTTTTCCGTTGGGCGGTAGGTCGGTCAGTCCGGTGATCGCAGGTTAAGGGTGCTTCCAGATGTGCTAAGACGATGAAACTTGGCTGGCATATCAGGGAGCCGACCAAACTAACTTGAAAAAAGTCCGTTCCCCGATCCGACCATCATGGGGAGAATGGAGGGAAGGCGAATCCGGAATCTTGAGGTATGTATAACTTGGGAACGGGTGATCGGATCTTAATGAAATCTGATATTTGGCTAGTGTCTCGGATGTCCCATTTCAAGTCCGGACCGGATCCGATGAATGTGTGGGGTCGGAGGGGGGAACCGGAGATCTTGTGACACACTTAGAGTGGAGCGGTCGGAAAGAAACTTTGTGGGAAGATCCGGATTTGGGCTATGTGGGGGAGTTAGAGTGGAGGTCCGGAATTCTGGTGATCGTGAGTTAAGGTACTTCTAGATGTGCTAGGACGATAAAACTTGGCTTGGACATTAGAGGCTTGACAAGAATGGCTTAGAAATAGTCAATTCCTCGATCCGACCATCGTGGGGGGGGGGAGTGGAGAGAGGGGGAATCCTGATGTATGCATACATTTCGAACGGGTGATTCTTTTTCGTAACTCCTTTTTTATATTTTCACATTGTCTAAAAGGACAAAAGTAAATCAGCTGGAAAACAAGATGTGATGTCATGGCGTCTTTGGACATTCGAGTATTTTTCTTTCTAGGATTCAGCGAGCCCAAGAAAGACTCGGACACTGTGATAAGCTCACTGAGTTTACATTCCCTGATGTTACAGCAATCTACGTCATTCCTTATTTTGGATGTCCGACCGTCTGCGGACTTCCAGCAGTCTCACATCAAGCATCCAAATTGCTATAGTGTACCGGAGGAAATAATCAAACCTGGGTAAGCAGTAATACACTACAAACATAAGACGAAAAGCCTTTTTGGGATCCCATAACGTAAGTGGAGGGATACCTGTGACTTCGTAAAACTTGTCCGTCCGTCCGTGAGCACGATAACGCTCGAAGGGAATGAGATATTTTTTCAAACTTGGTGTGAGTATTAGGAGTTCTTTTGACAGAATAAAAAGTGAATATAGATAAACAAGTAATTTTTTCGAATGAAAAGACTGTTCCAGAGTCGATTAGAGATGAGATATTGGGGATAAATTTACATGCTGAATCCGGATCTGAACTTGGTTGTCTTAGCTGATTGGCCGTAATCTTTCAGGAAACACCACTACGTATTGTGCATTTTCAAGCGGTTGGTTAGATAAAAAAAAAATAGCATGTTTAGGGGCCTGGAGAAGACCGGAAATCTACAAGGTCGACTTTTTGGATTAGGAAATCCAGTAGGCTAAATATTGAATTAAATATTCCTTCACTTCAAGCTGATTGTGAATCATATTTGATAGTGCAAAATGGATACTTCTGCTGAATTTTATTATAGCTATATTTCGGCCGTTCTTGGCAAGGGTCCTCTTCAGACTCAAAGCTGCTCAAGTTGGAAAAGAACTTGTGGAAAAATACAGCTCTAATAAAATTTATCTGACGTATCCGTTTTGCATTATCAGATATGAAATACGGGATGTTTGGGATCCGTCGAAAACTATAGTCTTGTTTCTTCCGGCATCGAGGTTAATGTCGGAAAATAAACCGAAACGGCCGTTGTCTGTACTCAAAGATTGACAGATCTCTTGGTAGGGTGCATCGCAGGAAATTCCCTCTGATGTTTAAGTTATTTATTTATTGTATATTATTACATTTGGTATTAAGGTTTTTAGCTTGTCACCATTACTACACAAGTACAAACGGATTAGATACACTTACACACAGAAACTGACACACTACAAAAGCGAACAAATTTTTAAACTACAAAAGCAACTGAGTAAATGGGGTGTCGACTATACCTCGCTTAAAGGACCTTGACTCGGGGAGCTAGATGACATATCAAGAATGTACGCTGAGTCGATATTGAGAGTAAGAAAAATTCTCTTTTTCCGGGCAGTTTCCGAGAATTCGACTTTCGAGTTAGTAAAAACAAAAAAAAGGAAAAGGTTTGTGTGCCGGGAGTAGGAATCGAACGCACGACCTCTTGACTACTATCCCGATACTATGGCCGAAACACGGCGAACGGCGAACTTTTACAGTGTATAAGTGCATAATTACAGTGCATAAGGGGCAAGGGCGTGCCAGCTAGCTTTCGGAACACTAAGGAGGGGGTTCGAGATTACAAAGAAGGGGGGTCCTGTTAGAGTCGTCATCCCCTTCATTGGGGACGATGGTCATTGACCTCTACGGCTCAGCTGCGGAGAAGGCCGTTATGCTCGCGGTAGAACGAATACAATAAGTCCCTGTATCTTTATCTAAGCCCCCCAGGTCGGTTTGATGGCCGAAAGTTGCGTAGTCAAGTTTTCTGTGCCTTTAAACGTTTGGATAGTGCCTGAATCAACAACTTCTGCTGGGAAACTGTTCCACGGTTCGGTTAGCCTATTGACGAATTAACACTGGCAGATTTTTTTTTGTTTTTGTTTCGGAGGGTACAGTTTATAGGGGTGTTGGCGGGTTGTATAGTAGTGACTGGACTTGAAAAATGAAGTGGGGTCAAGATCGTCTACTCCTTTAATTATCCGAAATGCGTTAATAATGTCACTACGACGCCTTCGAAACTTTAATGATGGGAGCTGAAGTTTAGTAAGCCACTGTGGATATGGAAGGTGTTGAAGGTATGGGATCAACCTGGTCGGCCTTCTCTGAACTTTTTCTACTCTGTTTTCATCAGTCACATTTAAAGGAAACCAGACTGAAGGGTTGTATTCAGAGATCGGGCGCACCATAGACAGAGATGGGCGAATCCAACCATGAAAGGATTGGAATCCAAAACCGAATCCAGGGCTAGGTATGAATCCGATTCCGACCATTTCATGCGGGCTTCGAATCCGGAATCGAATGCGGATTCGAAACCGACCTTAACAAAATCAAATCATATATAGGTTATAATTTAAAAATGAGAGGTGACAAAAAGCACTGATATCTAAGTTACGGTAATCGGATAACGTGATAAATTACTGAGGATGGCTGGTGGCGGAGGTAAAAAAGTTGGCTTGCCTAAGGCCACTGTGTAAAAATCGGGACTTGAAACTTGAAGGATGTAGACTAGACATTTGAGTGGATTCATAAGATTGAGGGTTTGGAATCCGAGTTCGAATCCAAATCCAGCCTGACTAGCAGGAGACTCGAATCCGGATTCGAATCTGGCCAAAAGGACGAATCCTGGGTTCGAATCCGGATTCGGACTCGCTCATCTCTGACCATAAAGTAATATTTTTTCTCCAGGTGTGCGGCTACTATCCTCAAGCGATACCTCCCTGAAAACACTAAACAGGTGTGGGAACGAAGACGGACTGCCGACCGTATCGTCTTAGTGGACTGGGACAGCCTAGGTGATTCCCCGTCCCCGTCGATTCGGGCCCTTACAGACACTTTAGTGAAATGGGATTCTGATTTCAATTCGAGGTCAAAGCTTCAAGTCTTACATATGGGGTATGACGACTGGCTGTTACGATTTCCTTTCATTACGACGGATCCGAAAGTGAAAAAGCCGGAAAAAGCGGCGAATCTCAGCACCTCATTCTCCCAGATGAGAGGTAAGAGAGTAATCACTAGCCTGCGGCACTTGCAAAGACGAAAACACAAAAAATGTACTCTCCTCGACCTTTGAGAAGGGATGGGTTAGGAACTTGAAAACTAGTGTAAGACTAACATAGTTCTCCGGGGTGACTGTGCCTTACTTGTTGACAAGACAAATTAGTTGCCTTTTTGCGGTAACCAGGTGCCTGTTACTTTGACGAATTGTTGTATTCGTAGTTATCGGGTATCTACTACCCCGACGAATTGTCGTTTTCCAATAGTTACTAATAGTTACTATTTCCGTTCCATCCTTCATGAAAAGTTACTACGCTGACCGTTCCAACCTTGTCGGAATAGTAACTAATAGTTACTATTTGCTTACCATACTCGGGACCGTAGTAAGCGTAGTAACTACGCATCTCTGTAACGTGATTGGTCGGATTCGCCCCTGGCGTGAGATCCTGCTGGAAAATAGAAAAATCGTTCCAGCCTTGACGGCGAAAAGCCAGAATTCGTGACGTCATGCGTAGTAACTACGGTAAGTAGGATGGAACACGCTCATGGTAGTAACCCTGTTATCTGGTAACGAGTAACCCTGCTGAAACCGGAGTTAACGGAATTCGATAACCTAGTAACCTAGCAGGGGCGGATCCAGCCTTCCGTTCTAGGGGGGGCGATTCTTACCGAAAAGAGTGGGGGTAGTGTCCTTTTTGTCGGCCACAAGGCTAATTTTTTTCGCGTTTTAAGTGTCCCTGTCGTTCTCTTATTTAACGAAAATGTGGCTTTCATATATTACAATAATGGTAAAAACTGTAATTGATCAACTGACAACTGTTTACAAGAAAAATTCAAGCTCCTGGCTCCACTTGTAAAAAGATTTTAGACTCTAGTTACAGTAGTTAGAACATGCGTTAATGCAAACTTCCGTAAGTGCAGTAAAACAAAACAAAAAATTACAGCCAGTCTAGGGGGGGCGATCGCCCCCTTCGCCCCCCCCCTCTGGATCCGCCCCTGTAACCTAGCAGTAACCGGGTGTTACTGCTAGTAACGACAAGCGTGTGCTCAGTTAACGGGTAAGAGAAACTCTAGGTTACCGCAAAAACGGAACTGTTACTACCGGATTCGTTTTCTGGTTAACTTTGCAAATTCGTCAGGAAGAAGTTATCCAACCTTGGTCCGACTCCGAGATAAGCCTTTTTCGAGCCGGGCCGGTATCTGCGTGAATTAGCCGACTCGCCTTTAAAGTTTAACCGAAAGGGCTGAGATACGACAGTCTAGTTACCCATCACTCATTCTCACAATAAGCTTGAACACCTGATGCAAATGCGTTACTTTGTTCCTCTGCTATTCACGAACAATCGATTTTCATATAAGGCGTATTCTCGCCGTTCCCCGAGGACTCTACTTGAGGAGTCCCTGCGTTTTTGTTTGTCCCGGGGACTCACTCCCCGTATTCTCGCGAGTCCCCACGGACGGGGAATGCTCCGATTATCATCACCATCATCAAAAAGGACTCCCTTTCATATTCGGAGGGGAATCAATTTTTGCTGGTGTTGGTGCATGTAAAATTAATTAAAAAGAATCAGAATAAACAAAACCAAAAATTTAGTGGATCCAGACTAGTTTTGTCAACTGCACATTTTTTTTTAGAACAAAATCCATTTTAGAAGCATTCCCCGTGTTCTCGTTGTTTTCCAAGACAGAGTCCGCGTAGAGTGACTCCCTCTATTCTCGCCGCTCCCTTCGATTCCCCAAGGAGTCCTCGGGGAACGGCGAGAATACGCCTATAGTGGACTTCCCTGTTAGATTGTGGTACCTCTATGCGCTTGTACCTGTGTTGTGTGCTTGTCAAAAACGGTGTACGAGAAGAAAAATAGAAATAAAATGAAGATTGTAAGTGTTCTAGTGAGGAAAATGAAACCAATTGGGAGACAGGAGAAAGTTAAGATGAAGGGCTTGGCATTCGTCCATATATGATTGAGTCACAGTGTTCACCAAGCTCACCACTGATTATTGAAAAGCCGCGTTTGTGTTGAGATTCAAATATTCCCGCGTCATAGTAGAACTTTGCGTTGTGGGGACTGCCGTAGCTATTCTGAACGTCACGGTTCAGATAATAAATTGTGCTCAGTTAATGACAAAAGTAAGTTGGCTTTTCAGTTAAACTTTAACAGGTGAGAAGCGGGGCCCTGAGATAGGCTGACTCGACGTATCCCGGTGAACAATTTAGTGTGTTTACTAGTGTTGCGTGGGAACGAGCTTGAAAGTTAAGTAAATACGGTGTGTGCTTTACTGGGGATAATATCAAAATACATTAGTTGCGTTTTTGCAGATAACATGGTATCTGTTACCACGGTAACTGAATCTGCAATTAGTCTTTTTTGCAGTTACCTTGGTATCTGATACACGGTTGCTCTCAAAAACGACTATTGCCGAAATTGCACTCGAAGTCATCCCAGAAGGAAAACTGATATCCAGTTACATCACTAAGCGCTACACTTCTTTCTCACCAATTTGACAAAATTTGATGTCAGTGAGATATGATATTTCTGATGAAGTATCTGCAGACCAGGTGGTTGTAAACACGGAAAAATCAGTGGTCCTAACGATCTCTTTTCAAAAAAGTGGACCCAAATTTTGTCCCCCAATCTTCTTGGCAAGGGTCCTCGTCAGGCTGTCAATCCTCTGGTTCAACTTCGGGGAAGGAAACAAACCTGTAATCTGTGTTTCCTTCCCCGAAGTTGAACCAGAGGATTGAAAGCCTGACGAGGACCCTTGCCAAGAAGGGCCGAAATATCGCTGACGAAGAATCGTACCTGACGTATCCGTTGTAAACATTGTTTGAATAAATGTTTCAAAGTCAGCTTGGGCTCAAAGAATATTTACCCCAATCCCCAGTGCGCAACATGTTAAAGAAGTAAAACTGCTGGGTGTACACATCACGAATGATATGAAGTGGGAAAAGCACGTAGATTACATTTTAAAGAAGGCCAATATGAGCCTTCGGGGGAATCAAACTTCTTTCCTGTCATGGTGTCCCTTCCGAACATCTATTGCGTATTTAATTTTCGTTCATTCGCCCAGTCCTAGAATATTGCTGTCCTGTATGGCATTTTGGTTTGACTCGCGAGCAACCGGATGCTCTATAGAGGGTACAATATCGAGCTCTCCTAATAACGGATAAATCTCTGAAAGTCCCTTTCCGAACCAGTCCCTACCCTTCAACCAGTGTTTTGCCGACACGTGAGATACAAGAATAGCTTTGTCCCCTCCTTTGTTTCCCTACGTACCAGAAATTAGTAGGTTATTATTTACTCGTTGTCTATTTCCCCAATCGTTACTTTTTATATTGTTTGTTCTCAGTATTTTATATGAAATTCGACCACCTCCTAGTATAATAATAATAATAACTGTATTTAAAAGCCCAGGGGCCATATACATAATACAACAATAGTACATATTACAAAGGAAAACAACAACAATAATTTATATGTTGACAATTTTGGTTAGTTTTTAGTGTATGTTTGACTCTAACACCTTTTATTCGTCTAGTCCCTAATTGGTGTTGAAATAAAACTGAATTGAATTGAACTGAATTGTACCAGATACCACGATAACTGCAAAAATGACTTTAGTGTTTTCGACGAACTTTGTCGAGGCCTGTGGCCTTTTTTTACATTGTAATCTATCATTATTTGCTTTTCTGCCGATACAATGGTATCTAATCACTGAGGTCGTTTATGCAATTAGGCTACATAGTACCTGGCCAGATACCGTGATATCTGTAATTCAGATACTAAGGAGAGTCTTCCACCCTATTTACCGTCTTCCACTCTACCACCCGCATGTTGTCACGAATCCTGGCTTCTTGGCGAAGAGGCTGGAACACATTTTTCTGTTTCCACCAAAATTTCGTGCCACGGGCTAATCCGGCCAATCACATCACAGTGATTCGTCGTTACCACGCCTACTTACGCTCCCGAGTGTGGCAAGCAAATAGTCACTATTAGTTTCTATTTCGAGAAAGAACGGTTAGCGTAGTAACTTTTCACGAGGTTGAAAGAAAATAGTAATTATTAGTTACTATTGTTAGAAAGGTGGAACACGCTCACGGTCTGGACCGTAGGAAACTGAGCGGAGACATCTAAAAAAGTCATCTCACTTTCATCATCACGAACACAAAATTTGTCAAATTGGTGGGAAAGAAGTTTGGTACTTGGGATGTGGGAGGATACTAGCATTTCTTTTGGGTGTAAGCTGGAAACGTGTGAATTCGGCAATTATCGTTTGTATTAAGTAACCGTAGCTGATAACTGACAAAACGACAAATCTGCGTAACTTTTGTTTTATTATCATCACCATCAGATACCAACGGTAGGATCTTCTGGGGGATGAAGGGACACGTTAGTCTAGGAATTAACTTCCCTTCTGATTCCAGCCGAGGTCTCAGAAATCTGCTATCCAGACTTGGACGAATCCAGTTCGTCTACCGAACAACCGGAATTCCCCAGGCGACCTGAAATCAACAGAACTGCAAAACCAAATGCCATAACCCAAACGGTTTTGACTGATCGAGAAAAGTCCACTCCTAGTCATGTGAAAGTTGAGCAGTTTAAGGCACGGTTCCTCGATCCCTTTGAGAAAATGATCTCTGCGTCACCAGACTTGCCATTTCCCGAGACCGCAAAAGATGCAAAAACGCGACCAGTGGTCGACAGGTACGTATTATCATTATAATAATACAATATAACAATAATATAATTGTAATAATAAGGCCTTTACCTCCATAAATTTCTCGGGACACTTTACACACTAAATTGAATTTCAGCCAGGTGGTATACTCGACACCTGCTTTGAATTGGTTGATATTTTCGGCATTTACAACCCTTTCTGGGAGATTATTCGAATATTCTATTTGGTTTCTAAAGCTCCATTTTCCGATGCCTTTTCAGAATTTCTTACCTACTCATATTATAGATTAGATTATATACGGGGTTTAATAGAAAAAAATTTAGTAACCACAACACCCTCCAGAAGTTTACACTTGTTAAGAGGAAAAACAAACCCCCTTTGGGAAATTAACCTACTTAACAGTATAATAAAGAAAAAGGGTAAAGTTAGGTAACTGGTCCTTACTCTTGCCCTATGTGTGGATGCGAGAAAGAGAGTATGAGTCATTTTGTTGAGGAGTGTGAGGAATCGAATGGGTTGAGACAAGAGTTGTTTAGAGTGAGAGCGTGTGGGAGTGAGTGGATAATTGACAGAATGAAATAGAAAAGTTTCCAGGCTATTCAACTGTTTCGAAGGTTCCTCCGGATAGGGTTAGCACTCAAGGAAAACTGTATATGTAGTTTAAATATTGGCATAGTGTTCATGTTCTTTTATATTTTTTCTTTTGTTCTTTTGGTGCGATGGCCCCATGTTGGCTTTTATGCATTAAATATCTATCTATCTAAGGGTTTAATAGAGAAAAAAAAAACTAGTAACCACAACCAAGGCCTGATATGTGTTTTTTGTACTTTTTGTCCGACTAAAAAAAACCGAAAGGCAACCCCCCCCCCCCCCCCCCCGAGATAAATTCCTGGATACGGGCCTGACCACAATACCCTCCTGAAGTTTAGACTTGTTAAAAGGTAAAACAGACCCCCTTTGAGAAGTTAGTCTACGTAACAGTATAATAAAGAAAAGGAAGAAAAAACAGTGAAGAAAAGAGAAAGAATCAACAAGTAATAATGCACTGCATCAGAAAAGGCTTTCGCCTCTAGTTAACTCGAAGAGATTGTGAGAACACATATTGGGTCTTCGACTTAAAGAACCCATCGCACTATTGACTCTAACTTCTAGGATTTTAATATTTGAATACTTTAAAACTAGGCTGTGCTTTCAAAAAATAACTCACGGTTTTGGCTGTTTAAACTTTTACCGAGACCCGTTGACTTGCAGCGAAAACAGGGAAATCAATTTGCATAACCGGTTTTTCGGATGGAAAAACTCTCGCATACAACTGTTGACAGCGTGATACACACACATCGAAGGTAGCAAAAGACGACAATTGAGAAAATCAGCGTGGTTTTGTTAGAGGGGTTAGAATGTACCGTACGGAATTGGGATCTTTGGGTTTAGAAATATATGGAGTGATTATGGAAGCAGGTTGTGTGTCAATTAAGTCTCTTTTTCTGTATCTTTATGTATTTTATTTATTTTCTTACATTTACTCCGCTTTTTCAAAATGGCGGTTTTCATCCCCCCCCCCCCCCTTCAGATTTGCTCCACTTTTATGCTTTGTTTATACCCCCAATTCTCGACTATGCTTGTCCGATATGGCATTTTGGCCTTACTAAAGATCTTTCAGACCGGATACAATGTATCAAAAAAAGGGCTTTGCGCATTATTCGGCGGAAAGGAAAGCTCCCCAATTTGTATCTTTTCAAAAACAGTTCGGGCTCATTACACTTGAGGACAGGAGACTAGTACTGTGCTATGGTTACGGAACACGAGCCTTTTCAGACCCAAGGCTCCGTGATCTTTTCCCACCCTTCACGATCCTCCCAGAAGTAGATCCCCCTGGGAAAAATCCCAGAAAGTCCCCAAATTAACACCAGCAATTTGTACTCACGAAAGATACAGGAAAAGCTTCGTTCCATCTTTTGTGACACTTTTTAATTCTCACGACTAAAAATGAATTTGTCTGTTCAATTTGCATTTATATTGTTTGGTTGTGTTTCAATTGTATATGTATATATTGACATCTGCAAATCTGCTGTAAATGTCCATTGACAACGTTTTCGTGTATGATTATGTTGACGAAAAATGCAAATTCGGCATGATTGCTGTGAAAGTCATTTCCAAATTCAATTCTACTCTTCTACTCTACTTAATATAGAAATTAGGTAGTTCTCAACTTGTACTCAACATCTGCTTGTTTCTGCAGGTCAACTAAAGCTAAGGTCCTAATGAGAGGTGAAAACCGAACAGATCTTCTTCAGGCCCAAGATTTACTGATTGATGATAATCTGGAAGTTGAGAAGAAACGGTTGGAAATGGAAAAACAGTGGGAATTGTTACGGCTACGACGAGAAAGTGAAATTGAAAGAGAAATAAAAGCCGAACTCCAGAAGAAAGAGGAGGAGTTAATGGAAAAGCTTGAAGTCCTGGACAGAGAGAGGAATCAAAAGGTGAGCGATTGAATTCATGTAAACATTACTTGTTGAAAGATGACATAATTCACCGTAGACGGAGTTTCTATCCGGTTATAATAACAATAATAGTAAATTCCTTACCCGTTGGAAGCATGCGCATAGACGGAGTAAAATAAAAAGAAAGAAAATAAGATGAAAACGTTACCACAAGAAAAGAAAGAAAATCCAATACAAAATCAATATCTACCCACATCAGCGAACCTATTTAAAAAAAAAATTCGCTGTTCAACTACTGTTAACGGTTCGATGATTTTTATGATTTTAAATATTTTTGTAAGAAAGTTCTTTACAACAATGCAATTTACAAGTTAAAGTGCTTCGTCTATTACTTATTGAAGTCTTTGGAGGCCTTGTCACCCGCGAGAATCCTGTCCTTTTTGCAACTTTTTACGTAACCTTTCCCCATCTCCAAATCAAGTTTTTTGTTTTGTTTGATTTTCTCCGCACTGTCAGAAGTTCCATGACAGATACCACAAGGATGCAAAGTTTCAACAGATAATACTTGGTTGGGGTGTTATCCGTTGGGATTTTGAAAACATTATGAATTAAAGCCCCGTTCACAAGCCTAGCCAAGCACAGATGTCTAGGCACGTGCCTAGCATCACCGTTCACACCAATGCCTAGGCACAGATTTTGGGCCAGGCTCTAGCTTGGGCCTAGCTACTCCTAGGCATCTATGCTTGGCCATTCGTGCTTGTGAACGCGGCTTAAACGTTGTGCATAAGTATTGCCAGGAAGAGCCGAAAAGCCGCTGAAAAAGCATCTGCTGACTTTTCCGATATCATCGGAGGTGTTATGCTCTTCCTGGCAATACTTGTTATACATAATATTTACCACAACAGATTGTATCTCAGTGTTGTCCGCTGAAATTGCACATCCCTGTGCTATCTGTTATGAAATTTATGACGGTATGAAGAGTGTCGTAAATATTCAGTTTTTGGGATCCCAAAACGTAAGTGGAGGGATACCTATGACATCGTCAAAGTTGTCCGTCTGTCCGTCCGTCCGTCTGTAAGCACGATAGCTCTCGAAGGGAATGAGATATTTTGATGAAACTTGGTGTGAGGATTCGTTGGGTCGTCGGACCAGTCGAGTTCGTAGATGGGCTTTGTAGCCCTACATTTAGGGGTGGGGGAGGGGGTTCAAATTAAGGGGCAAACAAAATATTTTGAAACAGCTAATGTGATAGTCGATTATGAGGTAAGAAGACATGCTGAGCACGATGGTGAGAACCATTTTGTCATCGGACGAATAGTTCGCCCGGAATCCGGCCGAAACCGGAAAGTTTGTTAAAATTAAAAGTTTTATTTCGAGTTGATTAGATGTTCGATTTAGGGCAAGAAGACATGCTGAACACTTGTGTGAAAACAATTTTCTACCCGGACATATAGTTCGCCCGGAATCCGGCGAAAATCGTAAAGTTGGTTAAAAGTAAAAGTTTAATTTGAAGTTGATTAAATGTTTGATTTATGGGTAAAAAGACATACCGAACACGATGGTGAAAATCATTCTCTCGCTGGACAACTAGTTCGCCCGGAATCCGGCCAAAACCGGAAAATTTGTTAAAAGCAAAAGTTCGATTAGATGACAGATGAAGGGGTAAGAAGAGAGGCTGAGTCGGTATAGATACTTTAATTTTAGCCGTTAGGCCATACACAAAATCATACATTTTTAAACACTTCGAGAGAGCGGTTATATAAACTCACATGTAAAACGATTTAAACTCCCACTACCAATAACTATTTACATCTCTTTAACGCTTCTTTGACAAAACCTGTAACTGCCA
Organism: Branchinecta lynchi; assembly: GCA_023053575.1. Taxonomy (NCBI): domain Eukaryota; kingdom Metazoa; phylum Arthropoda; class Branchiopoda; order Anostraca; family Branchinectidae; genus Branchinecta; species Branchinecta lynchi. Next base: position 13,836,274 of record JAKZAP010000019.1, read on the forward strand.
TTATCGCTGACCGTGAAGATGACTTTAGGATACCAGGAAAGAGCAACCCATCTTCACCAAAAAATCTTACTCTCAAATCCGAGAGCCCCTTGCATCTTGACAGGAAGTGAGACAGATTTTCCTCTTCCAAACCACATAACGAGCAAGTATAACATGACTTCGGGTTTCGGGAATTTCTTTCAAATAATTTAACCCTACTCTTAAGAGGGAGACTATTCGCTCGGATCTGGAACCACAAACGCAGGTTAAGACTTGACAATGGTTAAGTCAAACTTTTATTCAAAGTTGATTAGTTGTTCTTCATAGAGATAAGGAGATACGCTTTTTTTGTTTCTGAATTTTTTTTTTGCTGGACTAGTAGTTCGCTCGGAAATCGGCAGGAAGTCTCGGTCAGTATCGTCAAAATAGACATGGCTTATAGAGGTATATCGCTTTCTCTGATGATTAGCCCGTCCAAGACTGGATCTGGCGAAAACTAGACTCGATTGTCTGAATCAAATATTAGATTTTTGGGATCCCATCGACACCTTTGGTCTTGTTTTGTTCGCACCGTAGAAGTTAATTGTTGTTTTTATGGCACTTGCCCTTCGGACAAGTGCCATCTAGCGATCGCAATTTCTGTCCGTCCGTCGGTCTGTCCAGGTTTTGCTAGTTCGGGCACTTCCACATAAGCTAGGACGATAAAACTTGGCAGGCGTATCAGGGACCCCAAATGATTAAGTTGGAAATAGTCACTTCCCCGATCCGAGCACCGTGGGGGGAGTGGAGGGAGGGGGAATCCGGAATCTTGAGGTATTTTTAACTTTTGAACGGGTGATCGGATCTCGATGAAACTTGATATTTGGAACGACGTCATGCCTCAGAGGACCCACTTAAAATCCGGACCGGATCCGGTGACTTTTGGGGGGAGCTGGAGGGGGCAACCGGAAATCTTGGGAAACGCTACGAGTGAGAATCGAGATGAAACTTGGTGGGAAGACACCTAGCAAACACTAGATACATCATTGACATAACCGAGCCGATTCGGGCACTGTGGGGGGAGTGGAGGGAGGGGGAATCCGGAATCTTGAGGTATTTATAACTTTTGAACGGGTGATCGGATCTCGGTGGAACTTGATATTTGGAAAGACCTCATGCCTCAGACGACCCACTTAAAATCCGGACCGGATCCAGTGACTTTTGGGGGCTGGAGGGGGGCAACCGGAAATCTTGGGAACCGCTATGAGTGGAGGGATCGAGATGAAACTTGGTGGGAAGAGACCTAGCAAACACTAGATACATCATTGACATAACCGAGCCGATTCGGGTACTGTGGGGGAGTGGAGGGAGGGGGAATCCGGAATCTTGAGGTATTTATAACTTTTGAACGGGTGATCGGATCTCGATGGAACTTGATATTTGGAGAGACCTCATACCTCAGACGACCCACTTGAAATCTGGACCGGATCCGGTGACTTTTGGGGGGAGCTGGAGGAGGCAACCGGAAATCTTGGGAAACGCTATGAGTGGAGGGGTCGAGATGAAACTTGGTGGGAAGACACCTAGCAAACACTAGATACATAATTGACATGACCGAGCCGATTCGGGCACTGTCGGGGGAGTGGAGGGAGGGGGAATCCGGAATCTTGAGGTATTTATAACTTTTGAACGGGTGATCGGATCTCGGTGGAACTTGATATTTGGAAAGACCTCATGCCTCAGACGACCCACTTAAAATCCGGACCGGATCCAGTGACTTTTGGGGGCTGGAGGGGGGCAACCGGAAATCTTGGGAACCGCTATGAGTGGAGGGATCGAGATGAAACTTGGTGGGAAGAGACCTAGCAAACACTAGATACATCATTGACATAACCGAGCCGATTCGGGTACTGTGGGGGAGTGGAGGGAGGGGGAATCCGGAATCTTGAGGTATTTATAACTTTTGAACGGGTGATCGGATCTCGATGGAACTTGATATTTGGAGAGACCTCATACCTCAGACGACCCACTTGAAATCTGGACCGGATCCGGTGACTTTTGGGGGGAGCTGGAGGAGGCAACCGGAAATCTTGGGAAACGCTATGAGTGGAGGGGTCGAGATGAAACTTGGTGGGAAGACACCTAGCAAACACTAGATACATAATTGACATGACCGAGCCGATTCGGGCACTGTCGGGGGAGTGGAGGGAGGGGGAATCCGGAATCTTGAGGTATTTATAACTTTTGAACGGGTGACCGGATCTCGATGAAACTTGATATTTGGAACGACCTCATGCCTCAGACGACCCACTTAAAATCCGGACCGGATCCGGTGACTTTTGGGGGGAGCTCGAGGGGGCAACCGGAAATCTTGGGAAACGCTCTGAGTGGAGGGATCGAGATGAAACTTGGTGGGAAGAGACCTAGCAAACACTAGATACATCATTGACATAACCGAGCCAATTCGGGCACTGTGGGGGGAGTGGAGGGAGGGGGAATCCGGAATCTTGAGGTATGTATAACTTTTGAACGGGTGATCGGATCTCGATGGAACTTGATATTTGGAAATGCCTCATGCCTCAGACGACCCACTTAAAATCCGGACCGGATCCGGTGACTTTTGGGGGGAGCTGGAGGGGGCAACCGGAAATCTTGGGAAACGCTATGAGTGGAGGGATCGAGATGAAACTTGGTGGGAAGATACCTAGCAAACACTAGATACATCATTGACATCGGGCACTGTCGGGGGAGTGGAGGGAGGGGGAATTCGGAATCTTGAGGTATTTATAACTTTTGAACGGGTGACCGGATCTCGATGAAACTTGATATTTGGAAAGACCTCATGCCTCAGACGACCCACTTAAAATCCGGACCGGATCCGGTGACTTTTGGGGGGAGCTGGAGGGGAGAACCGGAAATATTGGAAAACGCTATGAGTGGAGGGATCGAGATGAAACTTGGTGGGATCAAGACACCTAGCAAACACTAGATATATCATTGACATAACCGAGCCGTGCCTACTCGTAACAAGTGCCATATGAGCTCGTAGCTCTTGTTGTATGTAGCCTATGTTCCTGTAAATGCCCCAGTTGATTTTTGTCAAAACACGTCTGTCTATCAATCTGTCTATTATTATTATCTCATCTGTTAACTATTTTCAGGACGAAGAGAACAAGCGTCTTCGTCTGCAAGTTGAGTCCCTTAAAAACAGACTCCGTGATTTAAAGCCGGTCGTTTCAAACACGATCTCGTCGAAGCTGAACGAAACAGAACAGGAACTTGAGAATGTGATTAGAGAGAAAGAAAAGGAAGAAGTACAGTTGAAGAGGGAAGTTGAAAGATTGAGAGCTGAGCGAAAAAAGAAGGAGGCGGACGAACAGAAAAATAGGAAGAACAGCATCGAAGAAGGTGAGTGTCATTGTTCCTTTATGCTGATAAAGATAGCGCGTTTCATAAAATTATTTTTCCCCACATTCCCGAGTTGGGTGGTTTAGTGTTTATTGGATCCCATTCTTTACCGAATTTGGTAACTCACCCAACTTTTGTTCTGTCCACACCTATTTCACCGCATTCGGTCTATCCATTTTTTTTTTTTTTTCTTCAATCAATCAAGTTTAATCCGAATAGCTAAAAGCTAGAAAAGGAATACAAATTTACTAAATACACAGACACACAAGAAACGATTTAACTAATACACTTACAAGAAATTACTAGAAATAAATGATGGAATGAAACTACGTAAAAATTGGGTAGAAGAATTAGCGGGATATGGGGAAAACTTATTGTCAGTATTCCTCTCGGACCGACGCACGGAATACGGGAGGGGAGGGGGGAATAGATCCATTTGCAAATTCGTTGATTTAACATACATATTTATATATATTTATATAATACGCTGCGAATTCCTTAATATATAAGATTTTATGTAAGAGCCAACGATTATGGGAAATACATAAATATACAAAACAAATGTATCCCCTAACCTCACCGGCTAGGGCTACCGCGAGGAACCTCGCCAACTGTTTTATATTATCAGAACACGTCTTTCCCGTGGCTCTCCTTCGATTCACTCCAAATATTACAGTGAAAGAATATGTTTATTGCCTATCTTTATATAAAACGTCAATGATGGAGTATAGAGAGAAAAGGAAAGCACACAAGGTGCAGTTTTAACTTAACGCTACATAATTAAAACTAAAGTAATACACTGTTTCTTTAACTATTGCTTAATTGCTGGATAGAGGCTGTTTGAAGGGTTGACGGATTCCAAGAATCACGTACGACGCTCTGTGACAGTCTCGATCGGATTTTCAACTCCATGATTTCTTGTACCTAACTTTACTCAGACGTTCACATTCACAGATCTAATAATCAACTTCATACAATGTCTATTTCTAATATTTGCCATGATTATCTATACAATAGTTTACCTTCAAATTTCTCTGGTATTTTTCCAACTAATTCCCAATTTCATAATTATCCAACCACTCATCGTTCAGATTTTTCGTGCGAATTTCGCCCTACGTCAAGAGCGAGTTTCAGCATCCGTCACACTGGGCCAAAAATCTGGAACTCAATTCCAGTATCAGTGCGAGAATGTAGCAATAAGCGACAGTTTCTAAAATTATTGAAAAAAATTTTTACGACGCGTAGTTGAGCAATTTCTTTTGTTTTTGTTCTCTTTTTGTTGATGTCAAAATGTAGTTAGAAGACGGCTTTTTATTTTATTTTCGTTGTGCAACATTGTCAGTGCTAAAGTATGCCACCAGGCATGTGCACTGGTCCGTGATTTTTATCTATGTTTGTTTTTATTAAATACTACTACTACTACTACTACTACTATAATGTTTCAGGTTCTCATTCATACTACCGCAAGTGAGATATGAGTAAGGACCGGACCTACATACACTCAGCCTATCCCCGAACGAAAATAGCTGTTAAAAATGCACCATAGGATATGTCTACTTAGTTGTATTTTCAGTTCTCACGATCCCGTTTAGTTCTATGTCATTAAACGCAACAATCCGTTTTTGCTCTTCGGTATTTCTCCCCCGACGTTCCTCAGGCCACGCGTCTCGCAAAAACGAGACGAGCGGATTCCTCTTTACTGTCCAAGGTAGCTTCCTCCTTTCTTCCTTGCTTACTGTAAATATTCCTGCAGCCCAAGCTGACTGCGTTTTTCCGTTTTTCCAACTTGGAACTTTACCAACTTGACCGGTGTTTGAGCCTGAAGAGGACCCTTGCCAAGAAGGGCCGAAATAGGGCTCAAATAAATTCAGCCGACGTATCCGTTTTGCACTATCAAGTATCCTTGCTTACTCCAAGCTGCGCAGGATCCCTGTTCCTCCCAAACTATGATCAACTTGACTCCTCCTCCAGGGCGGGAAACCTGCCACGTGTCACTGCTTGGGTCCTCCATCGGCCAATCCCAGGCCTCGGAAATGACCTGACTCTGGGGAAAATTCGCCATCGAATCAGCTCAGGACCCGGAAAAACACGCCTTCGCAAAAACGCCTCGACGACAACGCTTTTTGGACACTCGAAGTGAAAACGGAATAGTATAGCGAGCACGGCGTGGGCGACAGGCCTTGAAAACACGACTTTCCTGAATCAGAGGCTTTACTAACCAAAATTTTTTTTTTTTTGGGGGGGGGGGGGCAAGGTATTTACCGACTGGCTGGTTATTTTTACCGCCTTTTTTTTTGGCAGAAAAAACGACTGTTTTGACGAAAAATCGACTGTTTCCAAGAAACAATCGACTGCTTTTACGAAAAATCGCTCGGTTATTTTTGACCAACTTGCCGACAGCATAGGGGGGTCCCCCCCCCCCCCCCCATACGTGACGCCCCTGTCCCCAATATTCGAAAATACAGTGGTATCATAAAATTCAGACTCCGAAGAAGTCGCCATAGGAGGGACGCGTTCAAGCTTGTAATATCACGATTCCACAAGGATGTGGACAAGTGGGGTTTTCCTAACCGTTGGTCCTTGGAAAGTTTTGGCGACGATGTGGTTAACCCTGAATCGATTTATAGTTTCAACTGGGTTATAGATAAGATTTTCCACTCTCCTCATTAAATTTCTTCGAGCTATGTATAGAGCAGAAATCCATTTCCGATGCAGTATATATATATATACATATATATATATCTGTATTGAAAAACCCAAAGGCTATATACAGGATAAAGAAACAACTCGTAGGCAACGAAACAAACTAAGAAACAGCACTTCTCAACTCGAGTGCTTTTTGCACCAAAATAACTAAATATACCAATGGGTTTGCTCTTCCTGCAATTGACAAGAAAAAGAAAGAAAGCACAACGCTTTTTGTTTGGTAAAGTCTGTAGACTAGTATGTCTGATTAGTTCGAGGCGCCCAACTACGGGCGCTTATGCTGCGTTTACAAGTAGAGGAACACTTGAACGGAATCCGGTCTTCATGGCAAGATTGTGTTTACACGCAGAGGGAAAAAAATGTCTTTAAGCCAGAAAATCTGACAAAATTAAATTCACTAGCCAGCACAAATGTTTCGATAGCATTTATGACATCGGTACTATCGACTGCTGCTCTCAAAAGCTAGCTATACTTTTATTTAGTATTTTCACCAGTACGATCGACGTGATTCCTTTCAAGTAGGCCGGAATTCCTTTCACCTTGAAAGGAATTCCAATCCCGCTAGACTTCTTTTTGGGATTCCAAAACGTAAGTGGAGGGATACCTATGACATCGCAAAAGTTGTACGTACGTCCGTCTGCCCGTCCGTCCGTCCGTCTGTAAGCACGATAAATCTCGAAAGGAATGATATATGTTTCATTTGAAGTTGATTAAATGTTTGATTTATGGGGTAAAAAGACATGCTGAACACGACGTGAAAACCATTTTCTCGCCGGACAAGTAGTTCGTCTTGAATCCGGCAGAAATCGGAAAGCTGGTTAAAAGTAAAAGTTTTCTCGCCGGACAACTAGTTCGCCTGGAACCCGGCCAAAACTGGAAAATATATTAAAAGCAAAAGTTTTATCTGAATTTTATTAGATGACCGTTTTAGAGGTAAGAACAGACGCTGAGTCTGTATATGACAATAATTTTTTGCGTGGACATATAATTAGTGTGGAATCCGGTTCTAACCGAATTTTTTTTTTAGTCAAAGTTTATTTCAAGTTGATTAGATGTGGACGAGTAGTTCGCTCGGAATTCGGTCGAAACCGGAAATTTGGCAGAAGTAAAGCAGGAACTGTCGGTCAGTATCGTCAAAATAAATATGGCTTAAAGAGATATATCTGAACTTTGTTTTCTTTGATGATTAGCCTGGCGAAATTGTCTGGATCAATATTAGATTTTTGGGATCCCATCGACACCTTTAGTCTTGTTCTAGTCGTCCTCACGAGCGGAATCCTTTCATGTCGACCGGAACTCCTTTCTACTCGACCGAATTTCTTGTCCGTGTAAACGCTACATTAGTGTTGGAAGCTACATTAGTCGTTGGAAGCTTCGCTTTTTAGCGAAAGATGAAATGAAAAGCCGAATATGTGAACTCTAGTATACGAAATTACATTAAAGGAATATCTCAACTGATGCATTACAGTTAGTTTTACACCGGTTCCATTTTGTCGGCACATTTTTTAGTCCGTCGGCACAAACTGGACGCCCCCCCCCCCCCCCCCAAAGGTAAAAGGTTAGTGACGCCCCTGGATGGCGGTGCTTGATTAATCAAGTTATCAACAACTTCCTGCTGGCCCTTCAAAAGTGAAACAAGAGACCCCATGCAAATATCTGAGAGGCTACACTCAAAACATTTCCCCCGATTAAAAAATCCAATCGAAGTGACCACGCTAATCCAGATGAAGAGCCGCGTAACACCGTGGTTCCCGGAACCTCTGGCAGTTAGCCTTGAGTAATTACGCCAACCTTAGAGTCGTCGATGAGTCAAGAGATGACGGGAGGTCTCCTAACTCTTACCGAATACCAAGAACAACAAGAACGAAGGTTCGATGGGATTCCAAACAATGTTTATTGGACTTCTTCATCCAGACAATCGGGTCTTGTGGAATTGCGATCATTGCCTGATCGCGTATTAATATTATTTTCGTCTAATCAACCCCTTAGCCAGATCAGCTATTTTCTATTTCTAAATTCCCGTCTTGGACTACCACCGGAATATCAGTGCTATTTGAAGACATATCGAACATTACTTCGGAATACACCACCTTATAAATGTAATCAGAGGATATCGTTCTTTCCGAAATGACCGGTTTTACCATTTACCCAGAAGGAAATCGAAGCCGATTGATGGATCAGTCATTTTATTATCCCTATTATCGACACGAAGAATTTAACAAAGACATCAGAACCAGCGAATGTCGTATTTCGTCAGATTTTGACGAGTCCGGCCGAACTCTCGACATGAAACGAACCCGGAGAATTGAGTTCCTATGTAGCCTTCTCCCTAGATCAAAATTCCAAACCTCTGAACATAAGGCCGAAGCAGGAAAACAAACCAGATAGATCAGATTCAACTTAACCCATTATCGTAACTCATAAAAAAATTATAAGCACTACCAAATTCCGTTTTCTGGTGGATTCCGGCCGAATATCAATCCGTCAGGAAAGCAAAGTGAAGATCCGGTGTGTTTTCTCCTCCTAGTTCGACACCTTCACCGACTTCAGAAGAAACTTTTACTAGTCCCGAATTCCGGTTTGGTCCAGATTACAAACAAACTACTTGGCCTCAAAAATGAATTCAGTGTGTTTTACGACCCTTGTATCTAAGCATCAATCGACTTCATAAATAAACGTCTACTCTATAAAAACTTCCCGTTTTGTCGGGACTACGGGCATACTACTTGTCCGGCGACAGAATTAAGTTCAGATATGTACTGCCAAAATTCCTTTTTTGCCGGATTCCGGCCGAATAATAATTTGAACTAAGCGCCGCATGCGAACTATTTTAAATCTATAGTTTTTTGTAAAAATTTGCGTCCGACAAACATTTGATTTTCTATGTACAAAAAAAAAACGATGTGCCGAAAGAACATCGACGCCCGACAAAAGCATTCAGAATTCAATTTCTTATGTGTTTTGCCCGACAAGACTGTAAAGATCTTTATTTCTTACATGTAAATAGAAGCCGATGTGCCGACGAAAATTAAAACTTTCGGGATGCGCCCGGTAAACGTTTACATCATTTGATGTCTTACGTGTAAAAAGAACCCGATGTGTCGACGAGAATACCGACGCCCGGAAAAACGGTACAGCATTTGATTTCTTCTGTGTTTTGCCCGACTGTATGGTACAGAAGTTGATTTCTGACGTGTAAAAATAATCCGTTGTGCAGACGAGACTTGAACTGACTGGGTGCGCCCGACAAAGTTTGCAGACTTACAATTAAATAGAACCCGATGTGCCGACGAGTCGACCAATCCCCTACAAAAGCATACACAATTTTATTTCTTCTGTAGTCCTTATGTATAAAAAGAACCCGATGTGCCGACGACAATAGCGAGGCCCGACAAAAGCATGCCGAATTCGATTTCTTCCGTGTTTTGTCCGATAAATATTTGCAGCATTTTATTTCTTGCGTATAAAAAGAACCCGATATGCCGTAGAGAATACCGAGGCCCGACAAAAAGCATGCAGAATTCGATTTCTTCTTTGTTTTGCCGGACAAATGTTTGCAGTATTTTATTTCTTGCTTATAAAAAGAACTCGATGTGCCGACGAGTCGACCGACGCTCGACTAAAGCATAGAAAATTCTATTTCTTCTGTGTTTGCCGGCACTTCGCGCCGACAAACAAGTGAACTTTCGCCGGGCTTCGCCCGACGAAAGTACTTTCTCAAGACCTTTGGGCCCCCCCCCCATAGTGACGCCCCTGCCGCCATCAGTATCGCCAGTTGGCGCAGGACATCATTTCAGCATGCCAAAACTTGTATTCCTTAGTCCTCCAGCCTCTCCAACCATGTGCGTTATGGAAGCTATACTGTAAAAAAAGGTCGTGCAGCATTTGCTACTGGGATTAATATTGTCTCTACTGAGACAGACTACTTCTATTTCGGATTAATCTTGTCCCGGTAGAGATAAGATTGCTACCAGTAGCAATACTGCAGTTAACTTTAATTCTTACTCGCAGAAACTTTTGACAGTGTATCTGCTCTGTCTGAGGAGATTTTCTGAACCCGCTCTTGGTTCTCTTCTTTTCCTTCTAATTCGAATGAGAATTATAGCGTAAGTAAAAAAATGAAAGTATGATAAAAGGGGGAATCCCATACCAATTGAAAATATTATAATTTTTGCTAGTTTTTGTCTCGGTGTTTCTTCCCCAGTTAGTTTCGGGGTGTTGCCGCTCTGTGTGCGCTGTCGTGGCACCTTGTCGTGGCACCAACCAAAATGCGGCGCTGATTTTGGTGGTGGTCCGAAGGACACGGCTCCTTTTGTCTGCGAAAGGGGTTCCTTTTGTGTTTCGCTCCCTATACCAGCCTCCCTTCCTTCCTAATTCCTTATCCTTCCTGTCTCTCCATTTCCCGGAGGATCCCAGGACCTTGAACTTGGTCCTTTACCTTCTGACGTCATTGCATCTCGAGCCAGGTCCGAGCTTTTGACTCCTGGACGGCTCATCTGATTTTTTTGTTTTGTTCAACAGAACCTCTGGAGAAACTTTTGCTCTGGCCCTGGATTCGCTTGGTTATTTTGGTCGCTTAGAGCTGCGTTTCGTTGGGACCTGTTTAGTCACCCAGACGCCTTGTCTTGAATCTAGTAACGATCGGATTTCTGCTTAGGACTCGTGGTCGTTTGATCGTAGGTTTCGTCGTAACGATCAGAGTTTTGTTGAAAGTGATGTGTGATGTCAGGAAATTCTGCTCTTCCAATCGTAGAAAGCAACACCTGTAAAGTGGTGTTCAGTCAGCTGTAACTGTGCAGCAGAACCTGGATTTTTTAGAGTTTGCTGAAACTCGTGCTGCTGCTTTAGTGAGATTTTCATGATAGAGCTGCACTGAGCTTCCATATCGCAGGGATTGTATGCCGTCACTCTCGCACAGCGAACTTTACTTTAGTTTCTGCACCTGCGTCACACAGTCAGATAGGTATAGCGTTCGCACAGCAAAATAACACTAAGGAGTAGCGCCAAGACCTATGCTTTCCATGTCTTGCAAACGGGCCATACTCGTAGAGCCGCCCACTACGCTTGTGGCATTTGAAGTGAGACAAACTTGCGGGTTTAGAAATTTCTAGTAAAGAAAAGGTAAGGTCTACACACACCAAGGAAACAATGGAGGCTCTATAATTTTTTTGCTATGTTCAAAATATGAAGTTATCGAACCCAGTGCTGGTGAACGGCTGAATGCGCTTCAGTAGGGACGTTCTCTATCGCTAGTGGTGCTAGTATCGCTGCTATTAGAGAGTGTGTCAATTTTGTCAAGTCTTGGCGCTACTCGCTAGTGTTATTTTGCTCTGAGTGTTCGGTCACTACAGCATGGTCGTGTGACGACAGTGTTATAGAATCAACTATCGAAGCCAATCAAGACAGTGAAAATGAGTGCAGGAACAAAATACAGTTCGTCTTCTTCGTACACTCCTAGCAGCTATTCGAGCTACTCCTCGTCCCGCTACTCTCGTAGTTCCACAGCTTCACCTAGTGCGACGACTACCAGTTCACGGAACTATAGCTACAGCTACAAAGACGACGCAGCTCCATATAAAAGTAGCTATAGTACTGACTATGGCTCAAAAACTATCGGGAGGGACTATAGCTCATCGAGAACTAGCTACTCTAGCGATTATACTCCTAAAAGTAGCTACGGAAGCGATTATGCATCTAAAAGAAGCTACGGCAGTGACTATGCTTCAAAAAGTAACTATAGCTCAGACTACATGTCTTCAAAAAGACCTCTGGGTTTGCCCACTGGATGCTCTGGAAGCAATAGTTTGAAAGAACGCTATAGTACTGTCAGTGACTATCAAAGATCTACTACTAGCAGCTACAGAGACAGGCCTAGCTATAGTAACCATCGCGCTAGCAGTGTCGAGAGTCCATATTTGTCAAAGTATAGTAGTGCTGAGAAGAAAACACCTGACTCGGATGATAACTATGGGGATTATATTCGAAGCAAATTGAGAGGTGCGAACTTGTGTACTCGTGCATGTCGTCTCCTCACATACATGTCCTAGACCTATTTTTGTTGTTCCCGGGGGCAGCTCCGGCTTTTTTTATTTGTCCCATGGGCTCATTTCCCGCGTTCTCGCGAGTCCCCGCGGACGAGGAAAGCTTCATATTCTTTGAGCCCAAGCTGACTTTGAAACATTTATTCAAACAATGTTTACAACGGATACGTCAGCTATGATTCTTCATCAGCGATATTTCGGCCCTTCTTGGCAAGGGTCCTCGTCAGGCTGTCAATCCTCTGGTTCAACTTCGGGGAAGGAAACAAACCTGTAATCAGTAATGTAAAACCTGTAATGTAGATTACAGGTTTGTTTCCTTCCCCGAAGTTGAACCAGAGGATTGACAGCCTGACGGGGACCCTTGCCAAGAAGGGCCGAAATATCGCTGATGAAGAATCATAGCTGACGTGTCCGTTGTAAACATTGTTTGAATAAGAGGAAAGCTTCGATTAGGTCATCGTCATCAAAAGGGACCCCGTTATAGATTCGGTTGGAGTCGAATTGGGGTGTTGCTGTTGCCGTTCTTTTTTATGGCACTTGCCCTCCGGCATTGCCCATCTCAATTTCTGTCCGTCCGTCGGTCCAGGTTTGGTAGTTCGGGCACTTCCACACAAGCTAGGACGATGAAACTTCGCAGGCTTATCAGGGACCCGACCAGATTAACTTACAAATAATCACTTCCTCAATCCGACTTTCCCCGGATCTGGGAGTCCGGAAACTAGGAACAACGGTAGCAAAAGAGCGATGTCCAGTTGCGGTATCGATCCAACGACCTCTTTGGTGGAAGACCCGGACTCTATCAACAGAGCCACGATTGGTTGTGCTTCGAGCCGAATGCAGGAACAGATACAGTTTAAAGATTAAAGTAAGACCAAGTGGTCAGAACGAATGCTAAATGCTAACTAATCTTAAACTAAACAAATCTCGTGAAATGCTTCCACATAAGCTAGGACAATGAAACTTGGCAGGCATGTCAGAGAACCGACATGATTAACTTGGGAACACTCACTTTCCAGATCCGGTCATAGTGGGGGAAGTGGAGGGATGGGAAATCCGGAAACCACCAACATGCATAACTTTGGAAAGGGTAATAGGACATGCATGAAACTTGACATGTGTCAAGAACAAGTGTTTCGGATATTCAGTTTCAAATCTGGACCAGATTCGATACCTGTGGGGGGGGGGGTGGAGGGGGGCACTGGAAATCTCATGAAACGCTTAGAGTTGAGGGATTGAGATGGGACTTGGAGGAAAGAACAAGCACAAGCCATAGAGACAATATTGACAAAACAGGACTAGATCATCTCACAGTTGGGGGAGTTTGAGAGGGTTTTACACAATTCTGGTCATCACGAGCTGGGGTACTTCCAAATGTGCTATGACCATGAAACTTGGCAGGCTGTGCTATGACCATGAAACTTGGCAGTCATGTTAGGGATCTATCAGATCTATCAGAATCTATCAGATTGGCTTAAAGATAGTTCCTCCCCCGATGCGATCATCGTTGTGGGAGAAACAGTTATCAGTGAGTAGAATAACCATTTCAGATTTAGTAGATCAAGCCGGTTTTCTGATGAAATGAGTATCGGGAGAGAGATGCAGCCTTGACAACTGCAAACCGTCTCTGACAAACATGCTAACTGTTCTTACAAGTGCCATATGAGCTTTCAGTTCTTGTTTGTTGAAGCAAATGTCAGGGATGGTTAAAAGGAATTTCTGAGATCAATATTGAGGTTAGTTGTAGGATAAAACTGATTTTGAGAAGAAGGCGTGTATTTTGTTGCGATTATGATTTTTGTAGAAGTAAATAATGCAATTGTAAATTAAGAAAAAAATAAAAAAAAAACATGTGAAAATGAGATAGGGCGCAGGGCATAATCTTTGCAGACTAAGTGCGTCACTTCAATAAGTTTGGCAACGACTTACATCTGCGAATTTTCGAACAAAATCGATGCATAGGTAGTCCCCGTCTTCTTGTTGTTTTTCGCACGTAGAGTCCCCAGGAAGAGACTCCCTCTATTCTCTTGGTTCCCCTCGTGTCCCCGAGGAACGGCGAGACTGCGCCTCTTGCTTCTGTGATGACAGTCAAATTCTCTCCAAGTCTCTCCATAGTATGTTATCCATAGTATTTAAATTTAACCCAACATTGAAAGGTAGTCTGAAGAAACACTAAAACCCATACCAGGCAACTTTTACTACAAAATACTTGCCGGAAACTTCTATTTTATGTCCAGTTTATCATATGTCAGCTTGACTTTGAAACTTCGCTCTAATTTCCTTCCGTTTCCTCTTTTGAATTTTGCATCTGTTGCTAAGTGGCGTTTAATTTTACCAAGAAGATGGCGTTCAAATCAAATAGCCTACCCCAATAGAAGAAGCATATTTAAAGTTAATAGACAAACTTAATTTCTTTTTGTTAGTAAGGTTCAGGTTCAAGGTTATCTTTATTTACAAACAAATGTGTCATCAACACTTTCCGCTGCTGAGAGCAGAGCTCGGGCGCACACGAAAAAAAAAAGTAAAACCAAAAATAACTTCAACCTGACGAATCATACCTAATAACATCCATCCGCTAAATAATCATACAGCTAACATGTACTCTTACATCTAACCATAATCATACAGCTAACCACGGAACGAACGGAATGAACAAGCAGATTAACAGCTGTTTATAAATCTGGAAACTGGAAAGTTTGAGCCCTTCTTTAAGCACTGACAGCTTTTTATTGCAGAACTCGGTCTGGACCGTGTGCGAGATGTTCCGTCAGACACTACAACTACCAACGAGGTTAGGCCTCAGAAAATTGAGCCTGTTGAGTCCCGGGTTCGACCGGTGTCTGATTTTCCTATCTACGATAGGACTTCAAAGCCTGTGGTTCCTGCAGTCAGTTCAAGGGCAAGGTCATACGTCACTCAGGTGAGTAATGCCTCAAAACAGAACTGAAACTAATCCATTATTTACCTGCTCGATAACAAGCACCATCACCAGGGTGTTGACTAAACTTAGCCGATTATCTACCGGTCGTGACCTCACACGGAAAGTCTATATTTTCCATTTACTAACGGAATTGATTGTCCGTAGAATGGTTTATAAGTGTAAACGCGTCCGGCGCATCGCTGGCCGCTCGGCTGTATATATATAGATACAAATATATATTCTGCAACATGAATTTTATCGAATTTTCCTATTTCTTTCATGACCTCACGAAAAAGTCACGGGCCGTAGATAATCGGCTAAGGTTTAGTCAATACCATCACCAGTCGCCTATTTCTTTATTTCCCTTTCACAGTTGTTTTCATGCCTTGGCTCTGTAACCAGATCTGGTCGTTCGATGGAGAATATCTTTCACAATTAAGCCCCGCCTCTAGCGTCGGTTATTATTGGTTCAGTTTCAACTGAAAATAAGTGAATCACAGCAAAAGAACACTATGATAGGGAGTAGCGCCAGGACTTGAAAGAAGTGACACACACTAGAGTAGCAGCGACACTAGCACCACTACCGATAGTGAATGTCCCTACTGAAACTCATTCAGTCGTTACCAGCGCTGGCTCCAATAACTATTTTCTGAACAAAGCAAACAAACAAAAATACAGCCTCCCGTGTTTCCTCGATATGTGCAGACCACATCGTAGCTTTACTAGCATTTTATAAATAATATTTGACAGTGAAAAACGGATAAGTCAGTTACATTTCATTAGAGCTATATTTCGGCCCCTAAAGCACCAGCTAAAATTCCAACCAATTTTCAGAGAAGAAGTTCACAAAATCAGATATGTAAGGAAAAATCTTTAGTTGTTTTCCACAAGTTATTTTTCCAGCCTGAGCGGCTTCAGCCTGAAGAGGACCTTTGCCAAGAAGGGCCGAAATATAGCTCTAATAAAATGTAGCTGACTTATCCGTTTTGCACCGTCAAATATGATTCGCAGTCAGCTTGGGCTGAAGGAATATCTATAATTTATAAACCCGCAAGTTTGCTCGCTATAAATGCCGCAAGTTTAGTGGCGGCGCTATGAGTGTGTGGCCCGTTTGCGAAGCAAGGAATGCATAGCGGCTCAAGCCGCTCAAGCTGGAAAATGAATTGAAAGTGAAATTGAGCGGCTTGAGCCTGAAGAGAACCCTTGTCAAGAAGGGCCGAAATATAGCTCTAATAAAATGTAGCTGACTTATCCGTTTTGCACCGTCAAATATGATTCGCAGTCAGCTTGGGCTGAAGGAACATCTGTGATAATGATGATGATGAAATTTTATTTACGCACTTAAGAAGAGGAAAATGGTGCGGTACAGACAAAGAAAAGGAAAAAATATACTGAGCTATCAATATGTAGTAATATAGTATATCATCTTTATCAGTCGGGGTGCGGTAATAAGAAATAAGAAATAATATTTGCTCAAAGAATAATAGGCACCTTAGTTCAGCACAAACTACAAGTATGTATGTATGTATGTATATTCTTTATAACCCGTTGCATTCAAACTGAACAAGAACGGAGTAAATGGAAGAAAAAGAAATAAAGAAACGACAAAATGTATACAGCACTACAGATAAAGTAAAACACAAATGGCGAGTTAATGACGAGTTTGATGACGATGATGAATTTTGTTACGCTCTGAATCAACGAAAGGAAATGATGCAATAACGAAAGAATAAACGAAAACAAATGGATAACGTGGTGAGTGTGCAAGCTCTAAAAAGCAAAATAGGAAAAAAGAACTAATCAGCCCTAAAAAATTTTCTCCCTAAATGACAAGTTAAAAAATTGTCAAGAGCAGGCAGGGACGTGAAGGTCCTGGGCATATGTGGTACCATCGAGCAAGAATCAACTGTTAAAAAGTTTAAAGCAGCGCGGAATGGCGCGTGGAGGAAGATACTAGAGAAATTCGAAGTGAACAAAGTAAATAGGATTGGTATTGTATGAGCCGTATATGAGCCAAAATCTTCGCCGAAATAGACAGCCTGGGACCAGGAAAATTTTCTGTATAGTTTGGTGTCAGTGTTATATTTTAGGGTTCTGGAACCACTGGCCTGAAGAACCTTGGTAACACCTGTTATATGAACTCTGTGGTTCAGTGCTTGACGCACTTGGAGGATTTAAAGGACTATTTTCTCAACGAAGGCTACAAGTAAGTTATCCCCTGGTTGTAGTAATATAAGAAGCCTAAAGATCATTGTAGTTCAAACAAATTGATACACTTTATTTTCCACCAAAATCAAATAAAAATTAGCATAAATCAAGATTCCGCAAGGACGTTTATAAGTGGGGCTTTGGTAACAGAATGGTTGATCCTTTGAACAGCCGCACCGAAGATGCGGTTAACGCCGAATCGAGTTTCAAGTGCATTATTGATGAGATTTTTGCCACTGATCAGTTCGATTACTCAAAGTTATTCAGAGTTATTTAAAGGCGAAAGCCTTTTCTGTTGCTTTGTATTATCATTATTATTATATTAATATTATTATTATAAATATTCTTTGAGCTCAAGCGGACTTTGAAACATATATTGGAATAATGTATACAACGGATACGTCAGCCGTTCTTGGCAAGGGTCCTCGCCAGGCTGTCAATCTTCTGGGTCAACGTCGGGGAAAGAAACAAACCTGTAATAAATGACGTTGACCCAGAAGATTGACAGCCTGACGAGGACCCGTGCCATGGAGGGCCGAAATATCGCTGATGAAGAATCGTAGCTGACGCATCCGTTGTATACATTATTTGAATTTATTATTAATATACTTTTATTATTTATATTAGTATACTATTATTATTTTTATTATAAATGAAATAAGTCCAAATAAAAAGTCGTGTTAATATAATTAAAATCCGGTTTATTGATCCGTAATATGGTTTATTTGGTTAGTCATACCCATATGAGCAACCAAAGAAAACTCAAAAGAAACTGATCGCCATCTGATTTTTCTTTTTCTATTGAAAGCTTTGGCCTAGAGTAGATCCCGGTAAGAATGCCCAAGTCAAATTTTCAGTTGACTAATTGAAATCATTGACGCCCGACAATAAGCATCCAGCATCCAACTTTGTTATCGAAACGTTCAGCAAAAAATCACGCAAGTTTAATGAGGTAAACTCTTGATGGCCTTGGTAAATTACAACAAAAAATATGCATTATTAAGAAGAGCAAAAGCCAAGAACGGATCAAACATTGAGAAAGTGGTTCCTGTGCGATATATACATTTTCTAGATTTTAATTCCCATAGAAGATTGTTGTGTCAACCTCCCTAGCAGCCGCCCCCCCCCCTCCCACACTTCAAATCCTCCCTACTCGATTCTGGTCGGTCTTCACGTGCATCCATAAAATACTCAATGTCCTCCTAAATTCTGCCTTAAAAAATAGAAATACGTGCAGTTCCCGATCCCGTTCTCTCGTGCGTCGTGGACATTCCCAGATTTTATTTCTCACAGAACAACCTTGTTAACCTACCTAGCAACCCCCGCCCCCCATTTCAAAAAACCTCCCTACTCGATACTGATCGCTCTTCACTTGCATCCATAAAATACTCAACGTTCCCTTAGTTTCTGCCTTTAAAAATAGAAATAGTGTGCAGTTCCCGAACCCATTCTCTGGTGATGGAACTTTAGTTCTCGTCAGTGTTTAAATTTTTTTTCAGTATTTATGTCTTTCGAAATCGGGAGTCAAAGGAGGAATGCAGGTCGAGACCCTGGAAAAAACAGCGGCTGTTGCGATATATCAGTCGGTAAACGAAAGAGTAATCTGGAATTCAGTGGGAAAATTGGGTACTCTGTGGGACTAGAGAAAAACGTTTCTCGTTGACATTAGTGCAGATACTTAAGATATATATAATCTTTAATTCCCTTAATAGCTCGTACAATTCACTCGCTAGCATTGTATTGTCGTACAGTTTACCACCGATACATACAATAACACTATATAAGACATTTCGATGAGTTTAAAATTTCACACTAGACACTTGATATATACAGTTTAGCTTAATAATTACTACATAGAATTGAAGTGGTTTACGAAATAAAAAAGTCAGGCCTGGCTTCTCCGCCTAGATTTTTCGTCTGGATTCCAGACAACCATTTTCTTCGAGACGGGTGTGGAAGGTTAGGCGAGGCCAAAAACGTCTAGAAGTGTGGGGTGTTAGACACCACAGATTCCGGCGATCCAAATCTAGTTTTTAATAAAATTTATAATTTCCTATATAGATAGTCTCGGAGGGTTTTGGTACCGGGGTGAGAGGGGGGGGGGGGGGCTATTGAGTCTCGGGGGCTATTGGCTGTTATTTGTTTTTGTAAGTAGATTACCTTTGTTGTTGCGAAATATTTCAAGCATAGAGATACCACAAAACAATCTGTGAGCAGCGGAGAAACGAAGTAACGCATTTTCATCGGGTCTCAAAGCCGATATAAGCGGGTAACTATTTGTGGGATCCCACAACGTAAGTGACGGGATATCTATAATTTCGTAAATTTTGTCCGTCTGTCCGTCTTTCTGTCTGTTAGCACGATAACTCTAGAAGAGGTTGAGATATTTTCTTCGAACTTGGCATGCGGACTCTTTGGGTCAAAGGATAGGTCAGGTTCGAAGATGGGCTCTGAAGCCCTACATTTGGCGTTGGGGGAGTCAAATTAATGGGCGAAATTAAAAGGAATCGACATGGTCGATTCAGGGGTAAGGAGACATGCTGGATCCGAATATGCAAATTATTTTCTCACCGAGCAAATAGTTCGCCCGGAATAGCCTAACGCCAAAACCGGAATGTTTGTAAAAAGTAAAAGCTTAATCTAAAGTTGATTAGAGGTTCGATTATAGGGTAAAGAGACATGCTGAATCCGAATATGGAATTTGTGTTCTCGCTAGACAAGTAGTTCACCAGGAATCCGGACAAAGCCAGAAAATTTATAAAAAGTAAAAGTTTAATCTGAAGTTGATTAGACTTTGACTTAGGGGTAAGGATGTAAGCTGAATCCGAATAGGAAAATCATTTTCTCATCGGACAAGTAGTTCGCCCGGAATCCGGCCAGAACCGGAAAATTTGTAAAATATTAATGTTTTATTTGAATTTGATTAGATGTTCGATCAGGGATGAGAAGACATGCTGAAGCTGTATATAACAATCAATTTCTCCCCGGCGTGCAGCTCGCTCGGAATCCAGGTGAAACCAGAAATTTTTTGAAAGTAATTTTTTTCTGAAAGTTGATTAGGTCTTCGGTGTAGGGGTAAGAAGACATGCTGAATTCGTTTTTGAGCTGTGTTTTTTTCCAGAGAAGTAGTTCGCAAGGAATCCGGGCAGAACCGGAAATTTAGCAGAAGTAAGGCAGGAAGTTTTGATCAGTTTCGACAAAGTAGATACGACGTAGGATGTAGGGGTAAACACACATGCTGAATACATATTTTGATTCGGATTAAACGTGATTGAGTGAAAAAAAAAAAAAAAAAAAAAAAAGTTTTCCCATGGCCTTTGTCGGTTAAAGTCTGATCAAATATTAAATTTTTGGGATCACATCAAAACCTTTGGTCTTGTGCTGTCTTGTGCCAGCTCCTGCTCTAAGTATAGCTAGCAGCTGTCCCACGCATACGGACTAGAGGTATTACCAGTTCGAGACTTGGCCAGCCAGTCTCCTTCGCCGCAGTCTTGTTTACACGAGACTTTCCTTTGCATTAGTAGGTAGGTGGCTTAAGCAGTCAGATACATGTGTACATATTTTTCTTTTATTTGTAGGGCTTCACAAAATGCCAACTCAACCACGAAAGGTGAAATAGCGGAAGAGTTTGGAAGCGTCTTTGAGCGACTTTGGTCCAACCAGACCCAGTCGTTTGCCTGTACGGATTTTAAGCGGACGGTGGGGCGATTCCGGCCGGATTGGGCCGGAAGGGACCAGCAAGATGCAGATGACTTTCTGGTGTTCATTTTGGATTGCTTGCACGAAGACCTGAACAAAGTATGTACGGCTGTGACTTCTCAGTAGAGCTTAATTTTCCGATACAGTGAGTGTGTTCCAACCTTCTAACAATAGTAACTATCAGTTACTATTTTCGTTCCAACCTTGTGAATAGTTACTACGCTGACCGGTCCAACCTTCTCGAAATAGTAACTATTTGCTTACCATGCTCGGGAGCGTAGTAAGCGTAGTAACTACGCATCTCTGTAACGGGATTGGTCGGACTCGCGCGTGGCATGATATCCTACTGGAAAATCAAAAAAATCATTCCAGCCTTGACGGCAAAAAGGGAGAATTACGCTTAGTAACTACGGTGAGTAGGGTGGAACACGCTCAGTGTAGCGTCTTAGCTGTCGAACTATGAACACTTAGTTATTTGGCGTAGTGCCCCAAATAAATTCATATGCCCCCCCCCCCCCCCCCCGCCGTGTAAAGAAAGGGTTGGAATCCTTCAGTGATCGAGATCAGTGGGTAATAGTTGTTGGACCTCTAATCAATTTCAGATGGAACTTTAACTTTCAACAAAAGTTCCGGTTTCGTTCGGATTCAGTGCGAACTTTATGTTCGGAGTGAAAATACTTCGCGTATACGGATTTGGCATGTCTCCCTACCTGTGTATGGGACATCTAATCAACTTCAAGTAAAACTTTTACTTTTAACAGTGTTCCGGTTTTGTCCGAATTCCGGGCGAATTGTATGTCCGGGGAGAAAATAATTTGCATATAAGGATTCAGCATGTCTCCTTATCTGTCCGTCAAACCTCTAATCAACTTCAAATAAAACCTTTACTTTTAACAAATTTCCAGTTTTTGCCGGATTCCGGGCGAACTGTTTACACGATGAGAAAATAATTATCATATTTGGATTCGGCATGTCAGATCGACTGTCCCATTAGCTCTACTAAATTTTTTGTCGGGCGAACTGTATGTCCTGGGAGAAAATAATTTGTATATAAGGATTCAGCATGCCTCCTTACCTCTCTGTAAGGAGGCATGCTCTGTCATCAACTTCAAGTAAAACCTTTACTTTTAACAAATTTCCGGTTGTCGGCCCCTTAATTTGAACCCTGAACTTGACCTTCTCCTTCACACCAAGTTTGAACAAAATATCTCATTCCCTTCGAGAGATATCGTGCTTAGAGACGGACGGACAGACGGACAACTTGTACGAAATCATAAGGATCCCTCCACTAACGTTTACGTAAGCACGATAACGTTTACGTTTTGGGATCCCAAAAATAACAAAAAAAAGAACGGCAGGGAGGACACCAAAAGGAAGAATCAGGAATGGACCGAATGGAGTCTGTCTGTAGCGCATGCTTAGAAAGAGATCTTTAGGGGTTAGAGCGTTTGGTTAGGCTCGGGGTTTAAGTTCGAGGGGAAAAGGTCCTGTACCCAAATTTCCCCTGTGACTGTTTCACATTATAGATAGATAGATATTTGTATTGATCTAACTCGTAGCGGCGACATGGCACCAAATACGTCGACCATTACATTTAATTTCTTAAAATACTTGAATATATACAATTGTTACTAAAAGAAAAGAAATCACTCAGAATTCATTCGTTTTTGTAAATTTTCTCAGATGATTTTGTCTATGTTTATCGTCGTTTGTTCAGTTATTTAATGCACTGTGAAAAGCTAACCAGTCATAATCTGTTATCAACTGTATATGTTGTTTTTTTATGTAAAAGAAAAAACGAAAAATAGGTTTTTGTCGGTCCTGTGTTTTCGTGCAGTGGATTTAGGCCGAATTGAACTGAACTATGGAAGTTCTGCTTTGTTCTGTTAGTCTGAAAAAAAAAGCTCTATAGCCTTTGGCATAGCCTATGCCTAACGCTGGATACCCTATGCCAAACGCCGGATGGCTGTTGGTACCCTAACCCTAACCTACCCCACTATAGATGAATTCTGATTGGGTTGATTTCTGAGCTTCACTGAAATCATCAATATTTTATTGGCTTCAAGTATCCAGCATTTGGCGTAGTGTATCCAGCATTGGGCATGGGATATACAAACGCTAGGTATACACTGTAAAAAGTTTCTCCGAATAAGGATGCAGTATTTGCTACTGGGATTAATCTTATCTCTTTTTGGATAAGATTTATCCGAATTAGGGGTAGTCTTATCTCAGTAAAGATAAGATTAATCCCAGTAGCAAATACTGCAAGACTTTTTTTTTACAGTATACCCAGCGTTCAGCATAGGCTTTCCCAAACATTAGGGGTTTGTGGTAGACTGGCCTCTTTTAAGGGTGTTGTTTCCAGACAAAACTCCTGCCATCACTCTTTTAGTAAGTTCCGCAAAAAGATAAGATTTAAAAGACCGAAACAGAAAATATTTTCGTAACGTTTAACACACGGATGCGCAAAGATGTGTAACTAACCCATGGCTTTTGACATCTATTGCCAAAACTGCCACACAGGCTTGGCGATCAATCGTGGTTTTTATGGCACTTGCCCTTCGGCAAGTGCCATATAGCGATCGCAATTTCTGTCGGTCGGTCGGTCGGTCCGGGTTTTGCTAGTTCGGGCACTTCTACATAAGCTAGGACGGTGAAACTTGGCAGGCAAATCAGGGACCCCAAATGATTAAGTTAGAAATAGTTATTTCCCCGACCCGACCATTGTTGGGGGAGTGGAGGGAGGGGGAATCCGCAATCTTGAGGAATTTATAACTTTTGAACGGGTGAGCGGAAAGCAATAAAATTTGAAATTTGGAGAGATCTCGTGCCTCAAACGACCCACTTAAAATCCGGACTGGATCCGGTGACTTTGGGGCGAGCTGGAGGGGGGAACCGGAAATCTTGGGAAACGGTTAGAGTGGAGGGATCGGGACGAAACTTGGTGGGAAGAACACGCACAAGTCCTAGGTACATCATTGACATAGCCGGACCGGATTCGGGCAGAGTTGGGGGGGGGGGGGGGTGGAATTCGGTGAACCCACGAGTTCGGTAGTAGGACGATGAAATTTGGTAGGCATATCAGGAACCCGAACAGCTGCCTTAAGAATAGTCGTTTCCCCGATCCGACCATCGTAGGGGGAATGGAGGGATGGGGAATCCGGAAATTAGTAGCATGCATAACTTTGGAAGGGGTAATCGGACGTGCATGAAACTTGACAAGTGTCAAGAACAAGTGCCTCAGATGTTCCTTTTCAAATCCGTACCGGATACGATACCTGGGGGGGGGGGGGGGGGCTGGAAGGGGGCATCGGAAATCTGACTGCTCAGGTTCGAGGGATCGGTATGGAACTTGGTGGGAAGAACAAGCTTAAACCCTAGATACATTACTGACAAAACAGGACTGTATCGTGTCACGGTGGGGGGGGGGAGTTGGAGGGGGTTTACCGCAATTCCGGTGATCTCGAGTTCGGGTACTTCCAGATGCGCTAGGTCCATGAAACTTGGCAGGCATTTAAGAATTTTACCATATTGACTTGAAAATAGTCCCTTTCCCGATCCGATCATCGTTGGGGGAGTAGAGGGGTGGGGGATCCGGAATCTAGTGACATTCACAACTTTGGAGTGGGTGATCGGACGTGCATGAAACTTGGTAAGTATTAAGAACAAGTGTCTTGGATGATCAGTTTAAGTCTGGACCGGATCTGATCACTGGGAGGGGGGGGAGCTGGAGGGGGCACCGAAAATCTCGTGAATCGCTTAAAGTCGAGGCATCGGAGTTGGACTTGGTTGGAAGAGCAAGCGTAAACCCTAGATACATTCCTGACAAAACAGGACCGGGTCGTGTCACGGTGGGGGGAGTGGAGGGGGTTTCCCGGAATTCCGGTGATCTCGAGCTAGGGTGCTTCCAGATGTGCTAGGACCATGAAACTTTCAGGCCTATTAGGGACTCTAACATATTGACTTGAAAATAGTCCCTTCCCCTATCCGACCATCGTGGGGGGAGTAGTGGGATGGAGAATCCGGAATCAGGTGGCATTCATAATTAGGTGCAGTTTTCATTTCAGTATTCTAACATAAAAGCGTTAACATATGCCCGACACCTTTAAAGTTTAAATGAAAAGCCAACTTATTTTTGTAACGTCTCGAATGTTCAGTTTCAAGTCCGGTGTGGGTCTGATCACTGGGGGGGGGGGGGTAGCTGCAGGAGGACAAACTGACAAACATGCGAACTATTCCGGCAAGTTCCATATGAGCTTTCAGCTCTTGTTGAATTTTTGCCCCTATTTTTTGCTAATTTTTTAGGTGAGGAAGAAGCAGCCTCTCAAAGAGCAAAGCAACGATGGCAAGTCCGACAGCGAAGCTTCTCGATCGGCGTTGGATGATTGGCGGACTTCCAACCAATCAAAAATCAGCGAGCTGTGTTATGGACAAGAGAAAAGTGCCTTGACATGCGGGACCTGTGGCCATTCGTCCGTTCGCTTCGACATGATTTGTACGCTCGTCGTACCCATACCTCCGTCTGTCCGACAGTGTGAACTTGACGTAAGTCTTCCTTTTTCAGGCACGCCACTCCGTCTGGAAGTAAAGTTATGCAAAACAAGCATTGCCAGGAAAAGCCGAAAAAGTATCTGTAGACATTTCCAGTATCAAGATGACAAACAAAAAGTCAGCAGACGTTTTTTGTTCGGCCCTTCCTGTATGCATAACGTTTGTATGCATAACGTCTGTAAAACATAACAAATAACATCCTAAGTGTTATCTGTTGAAACCGCGGATCTTTGTGTTATCGGTTTAAAACTTCTGACAGTATATTATCCTCCACTTCGCTGAAATCCCTTTTTCAAAGCTAGACTGAATGGGTACCCAGCCCTCTATTCTTACACTTGGAAGCCCAATGAGACGCGTCCCAAATCCCGCCTAAAAGCCAGAGTTTCGTCGTCGCTCTGAATAAATAATGTACATTATTTCCTTAAAGTACAACCGAAAAGGGCTGGGATAGGAAATTCTAGTTACCCATTGCTTATTCACTAAAGTTGGCTTGAAGACCCGCTCAAAATGCGTTACTTCGTTGTTCCGCTATTCACGAATAACTGATTTTCCAATAGTGGGATTTCCGCGTGATTTGTGGTACCTCGATGCGCTTATATTTTTGTTGTATGCCTTACGAGAAAGATTTATGATTTTTTTTTTGTTCAGGCACTAAGCAATCTTCACAAACCTCACCATTGCTCATTGAAAAGCCGCGTTTGTGTTGAGATTTAAAATTTCCCGCGACATAGTAGAATTTTCGTTGTTGGAGACGACCGTAGATATTCTGAGCGTCATAACTAGAGTAGATAGTGGAAAATAAAAATCCTTTTGCATAATCCAAATAACTCAGTGTATTCAATTAAATGACACAAAAATAAGTTGGCTATTAAACTTTAATGGCTTGTATTCGACCTGCTAGCATTGGATCGTCATTCAGGTGAATAAGACATGACACAGTTATCTAAGTAGACAAAACACAGTTACAGTTAAGTGTCATCCGTCTGGACCGCCCACAACAGTAATTAAGACATACACAAAGGCAGCATAGACTGTCAGGAGTTTCATAAAAGATAACGCAAGGATGCGCGGTTCTAACAGATAACATATGATGTTATCTGAAATGAAAGTTTTGACACTGTATCCGAGCGTTCACATTTTTTTTCTGTTTTTCTTTCGCGTTATCGATGTTCTGTCCTGATAACATTTAAAGCACAACTCTTACTAGAAATGATCTTTTCCCTATAGAATGGATCAGAAAAAAGGTTTTCGAAAATACCATTACTTTCCACCTGAAACTAGCGATTCTCTTGTTAGCGCTTTGCGATTATATCCAGCCTTCCTGCTCTCTGACGCGGCAGCTGGGCGCAAAAAACTTGAAAACTGAACGTGCCTTGGTCAAAAAGGGAGAAAACTAAGTAAATAAAAGAAGTAATAAACAGAGAATTATCACATCCTTATGTGTGAAAGAGTTGTCAGCGGACAGTGAAGATTCCTGCAAACTTTTCGTTGGGTGACGAGAAAACTCGGCAAGGGCGAAAAAGCGCTAAATATGCGTAGTTACGAAACGAAACAATGGAGAAAGTTAGGGATTTTAGAAGCTTATAATTCCATATGGGAGCTAAGTATATTATAAAAGGCAGAATTAGCAAGAGGGGTCCTTTAAGACAAGGATGTGTGATTTCAACAGACAACTTTTTGGGTGTCACCTGCTCATGTTACAGAAAATGTATGTTATGAGCCTTTAAGGGCTGTTTGTTGGTACAAGGTAAGACTAAGCGTGGCTTGCAGTGTTACTTTTAACAAAATCATAACACCTAAAATATGATATCGCTAATATTCGGGAACACTTGCTGACAACCTCCAATAACTTTGCCCGAACAGGTATGCAATTCATTTCAATTCAATTGTATTATATTTAAGAAAGCCATAAGACGGACAAGCCGACTAGTAGGTGTCGTGTCACATCAACATAATACAATAAAATAGAAAAGATATAAAAATTCAGCTGACAACAGCTCGGTCAGTAAAGATGTCCACTTGACAATAGTATAAAAATAACATAAAAATACATAGTCGTGCAATAAAACTTTATACAAATGCTATAGAATTACGAAAGCTAACAAACAACAACACTAACGTCATTTACAATTCATTTTTGTTATGATACTGTTTTACGAAAGTAGGCACAAAGCTATTCACACAACGAGTGTGGGTGTGCGTGTGCGGCTGTAGTTTCGGCACTGGTAAAGCGACTGCTCTTGGTGGCCTGACTCTCTCAGCGCTGAAATCCGGAGGGAGGATGTCACGGAGGACGGGATTCTCAAGGATTTTAGTACCAAAAACTGTCGATAACTTGAGACGACGATTTGCAAGTGTATCTCAGTTAAACTCCTTTCTAAGCTGAATGTACGGGACTTTAGGGGATTTCGAGCAAACAAGAAGAGCACGATATTGAATTCTTTCCAGCGCGTCCGACTGATCACCGGTGATCCCGAAATGCCATACGGGACAACAATATTCAAGGATGGCGCGGATGAAACAATGCAGATGAAACAATGCAGATTCCTACGTCCCAGAGGCAGTTATGACAATAAATTTGGGGAGGTGGACACAATATCTTGTCAGCCTCCAGAAATGATGATGCGAAGCCGTATCAATCTCGGCACAAGTTCATCGAGCACTTTTCCTCAATTACTGAAAAATTGAACCTGACCTTCCAAAAATAAATATAAGACACCAATTTCGGAAAGAAAAACAAAAAATAATATAGACAAAAAAATGTTGAAAAACATTATTGAGTAAAATGTTCAGAAACTGAAAGAAAATGTTGCTTTCCTGGCCAACCAATCTGTTTCACAACTTGTTACAATCAGATTCCCACTGAAAATGCAACTTCTTATTTGAAACAACATTACTTCCAACTTACTTCAGCTTGTTTTCCTCTACTCTCCAAAAGACAGCTCTTGAGCAATTACAACAGTATTTTTCTTGAATTTTGCTCTGATTAAACAGTTTATTAATAAGAACTCAAGTGTTGCCTCTTTTTGGGATCCCAAAACGTAAGTGGAGGGATACCTATGACATCACGAAAGTTGTCCGTCTGTCCGTCCGACCGTCTTTGCGCACTGTAAGTCTCGAGGGGAATGAGATATTTTGATGAAACTTGGTGTGAGGATTCTTTGGGTCAAGAGTAAGGTCAAGTTCGTAGATCGGCTCTGTAGCCCCACATTTAGGGGTGGGGGAGGGGGTTTAAATCAAGGGGCAAAATAAATATTTTTAAACAGATACTGTGATAGTCGATTATGGGGTAAGAAGTAATGCTGAACACGATGGTGAAAAT
Source organism: Branchinecta lynchi (assembly GCA_023053575.1). NCBI lineage: Eukaryota > Metazoa > Arthropoda > Branchiopoda > Anostraca > Branchinectidae > Branchinecta > Branchinecta lynchi. The sequence continues at coordinate 13,865,084 of JAKZAP010000019.1, forward strand.
CATTTTGTCATCGGACAAGTAGTTCGCCCGGAATCCGGCCAAAACCGGGAAGTTTGTTAAAAGTAAAGTTTTATTTGAAGTTGATTAGATGTTCGATTTAGAGGTAAGAAGACATGCTGAACACGATGGTGAAAACCATTTTTGTGCCGGACAAGTAGTTGGCCCGGAATCCGGCCAAAACCGGAAAGGCTGTTCAAAGTAAAAGTTTTATTTGAAGTTGATTAGATGTTCGATTTAGGAGTAGGAGGACATGTTGAACACGACGGTGAAAACCATTTTCTCTCGGGACAAGTAGTTCGCCCGGAATCCGACCAAAGCCGGAAAGTTTGTTAAAAGTAAAAGTTTTATTTGGAGTTGCTTAGATGTTCGATTTAGGGGTAAGAAGACATGCTGAACACTTGTGTGAAAACAATTTTCTACCAGGGCAAGTACTTTCCCCGGAGTCCGGCCAAAACCGGAAAAATTTAAAGTTTTAGTTTTAGTTGATTAGAAATCCGATTTAGGGGTAAGAAGAGATGCTGAGTCCCTGTATGAAAATCATTTTTCGCCCGGACATATAGTTCGATCGGAATCCGACTGGAGCCGGAAAATTTGTTATAAGTTAAATTTTTATTTGAAGTTGATTAGATATTCAATATTGGGGAAAGAAGATACGCTGAGTTCGTTTTTGAGCTTTGTTTTTTTTGCCGGACAAGCAGTTCCGGAATTCGGCTGAAACCGGGAAATTGGCAGAAGTGGCAGGAAGTTTTCGTCAAAACAGATATGACTTATAGGGGTAAACACACATGCTGAATCCATATCTGAACATTGTTTTCTCAGATGATTAGCTATTTGGCCTTAATCTGTTTCTGAATTTTAATAGTAAAAGCGTTCAAGGAGTCTGGCGAAGACAAGACCCAATTGTCTGGATCAAATATTGACTTTTTGGGATCCCATCGAAACCTTTGGTCTTGTTCTGATGGAACCTGTGTCTTTTGAACGGAAAAAAACAACGACGTTTTGACAGCTACGAAACTAGGTCCTTTTCACCAACTATTAACGAGAAATCTAGCTTTATTATCTTCATAGTTATACGCCTCAACTTTTGTGCTTCATTTGTGTAGTCATGTTTACTGGTAATGAACCGGTCGCAGAGTTCTTGCTCGCTTTGTCGAAGAAACGAAAATGTATGACAAACCGCAGAATTCTGCAACCAGTGGCAACACCGATTGAAGCTTGATAACTCTATCTCTCCAAGAGCCCGCTGCTAGATGGCATCAGCGTCGACATAATTGAAAAAGATGGTGTTGGATAAGGATTGCACTTTTTATAAACAGAAATGCCGGGGTCACAATAGTAGTCATTTTCCCATTTCTAAAGTAAGATAGGGTTTTCATTTCAGAACTTTCCTACAAAAGTAGCAGATAAGTAGGCTACTACCAAAGAAGACAAAAATTATGTTCGAAAAAGTTAAAATAGTTAATAGACCTTCATCTCAGTGGATATCGGAATCTTGACAGACTTCTAACAGTGAAAGAGGTATCTGTAGGCTTTTTTTTTAGATATACGGCTCTTAAAAAAACAAAGGGTCCAGACTTACCATAGATGAAGTGACGACGAAATAGTTTTTTATGATAATTAGAAAGAAGGATTGGTTGGTACCTTTAGCATAAAGCTGAAACCCTAAAGTCGGGGCCGTATCCAGGAATATATTTCGGGAGGCTTTCTCCCCACGGGTCGGACTTAATCCATACCTATCAGTAAAACAAGCTCATAGACTACAGGTTAAAGCCTATAAAATAAATGATTATTTTCTATGTATCCAGGTGGTATCACGTTTTATTCGTGATACTTGTCCGAAGTTAGGATAAAGATATAGTTAGAGTAAACCTCAGCTGACGTGTCCGAAGGAATACAGCTTATACATGAAGTACGCACATTTCCATGCGATTTCAGGCCGAGCAAGATACCCCCCCCCCCCCCCCCCCCGGCTGAGAACCATTCTTTATTATTTATTTATTTTCTTACCCACTAATAACAACAAAGGTAAATAGTGGAGTAAACTCAAAAACAAAGAAAGAAAAAAAAGAAAAACACAAACTCCAAGAGCCCGCCGCTAGATGGCATCAGCGTCGACATAATTACAAACTACACTATTTAAAAAACTCCACTATGAAAAACCCAAACTTCGAAAAATAAACACATTCAATACCGTGAAGTATATAAATATTCCTTCAGCTCGAAGAAAGTCATCAAGATTAGATACTTATAGTTGCTAGAATGTGTATTTATTGTATCACAGCTTGAGTCTGAAGAGGACCCTTGCCAAGAACGGCCGATATATTGCTAGAGGAAAATCATCTGACGTATCCTTTAAAAAGCAGTCAACTAACAAAGTATATCTAATCCCTATCTATTTCAGGACTGCCTCTCGCTGTATACGAAAGGCGAATCCATACCTGACTGGAACTGCCCAAAATGCAAACAGTCTCGGGAAGCCATTAAGAAGCTGGATCTTTACCGGACCCCAAAAATTCTAATCATCACCCTGAAACGTTTTCTTCGGGAGGGATACGACTACTGGAAGAAACGACAAACGACCGTCGATTACCCGTTGAATAACCTGAGGGTGAACGGAAGCACCTACCGGTTGGTAGCTGTGATTAATCATTACGGCACACTAGATGGTGGGCACTACACCGCGTCCGCGCAGCATCCCGATTCGAAAGAGTAAGTTTTGTTTTTATATAGGTTAGGTTATTCTTTATTTTACACAAAATCACAGTAAACAACTTGTAACAAAAACATAAGAACTGAACGATACATCTTCAAATAAACCAGTCACCCGAGAACCCGGTCGTCCAGGTTGTCCTGGGGGTGTCCACTAAATTCACATTACCGATCACATAACTTTGTCAGCAGTGGAATCAACCTCCAACCACAAACAAACCAAAACAGCTGAACAAAAATAACTGTCTCTCCTCCAACTGGGCAAAAAAAAAAAAAAAAAAAAAAAAGTATCTATTCATTTAATCTGAAATAATCTACTAATTTAATTTATTTGCTAGAATTCATACTTACCGTACATTTTATTTTTAATCGCATTTTAAACTCATTCATATTTTCCTTTTCCAATGATTCCTTTTCTAACCCATTCCACAATTTAATCCCTCTATAAATGATTGAAAACTTAGACCTAGTCGTCACAGCCAATGGAGCACAAAAATCATTTTTCGAACGCGTGTCGTGGCTGTGAACATCAGAATTAACAACAAAAATGCTTTCAAAGCATGACGGTAAAGCATTCCTCTGACTTAGTAACTATGTTTTATGCTGCATTTATTACGGTAGTCAAAAACATTGTTCCGACTTGGTAGGGTTTTTAGCAGACGAGGATTTACAGCCGTTCGGAAGAGGCTGTTCGGTCTGAATCTGTCATCAGCTTCATGTGCTGACAGGACAGGACTTTTAATTCTGCTCGTTTAGACTTTTACCAAATTATTAAAAACAAAAATTAGTTCCTGCTGTTCCGCCAGAGGCGCCCATGGTATCCAGAAACATCCGCCAGTCGCGCCTCACATGTGCCATAGATCATATGCCTCATATGTCTGCCCATAGATCTGATTTAGGCTGTAGAGACGAAATCCTTTTTACGTTGTATATTCTAATATTGTTGATCGATTTAAATTTTTTGGGTTGATTACCGGTATAGAGCATAGAGGTTAAACACAATTTACAGCCTTTGGTTGGTACACTGTAACAAAAATGGTAAGCATTCTAAGTAAGTAAGTAATTTATTTCTGAGCCGCAATTTGAAGAGCGGAGTATGTAAAATGAAATATAAGAAATAAATAAAACACAACAAATACAATATACAGTTCTTCAGTCATCGACCAGAAAAGAATGTATTTCCATGATTTTTGGCAGTGCCGAGGAAATTTCCAAAAGTGTGACGCTTGCATCTTTAACTTCGAAACGCTCCGTTAGCATGTGGCTGTGGTATAACTTTTGCAAATGAAGCAGGTGCTTCGCATACTTAAAATTGCATCTTCTATTCACGCTTCTATGCTAGAACCCTTCTATGCATAGAGCTTCTATGAATGAACAGTTCTAGTTCTGTATCTTTATTTGTTATAAAATTAAAATATGTTATTTTTTGAAAGAACTGGAAGAAAGAAAAAGGTCGCGACAAAAACTGGAAAGGTTAAATGAGATATTTAAAGAGAATTCGGTTTATTGAAAGAGTGTAAGAACATGAAATTGTTATAGTTTGTAAAGGCAATTGAAGTTTTGTTTCGAAAGAGTAGGTGACTTTTAAAGCACACCTCTCACTACCTACTGTTTATGTTCCAATACTCCGAACTATCTGAATACTGTAAAAATAAGCTCTACTAGCCTTTTCCCAGGTCCATGAACTTCTGCAAGAACTCGGCAAATTTCAGATAACCGGTTTCACACATCAATAGCATGATACGCGGACATTCTAATGCACCTGGAAAATAAGGAATCGATTAGTGAGGTGTACTTTGGGTCTCCGAGTTTCAAAATTAATGAATGCAGTTACGGAAGTAGTCTGCATTGTTATTAAACGTACGACGGGTCTTTTAAGTATTAACCAAATATTATAGTTTCGTATCTTGTCTTTCTTTACAGATGGTACAAATTTGACGACAGTGATGTCCATCAGATCTCTCCTAGCGAAGCAGTAACCTCGGCAGCTTATATCCTATTCTACTCGAAAACCGGCTGAGCGGATCCGGAATCCCAACCGGAAAATGAATATCCTGTCATTTATGATTTTCGACACGCGGAATTATTCTTTTCCAATGCGACAGCTTCGAATGAGTATTTTCGGTTTATTCCTGAAGATTTGAAAGTGACGTGTGCTCTTGGCTGCCTTTAAGTGCAATGCGCGAGCAGTGTGACCTGCAAAGGCCTATGCGAGTGGGTGTGTACCGGCCTTATCCCCTACCCGAAGTGTGTTTTGCTGTGAACTATTTACCGAACTTGCTAAGACGGGTAGTTGTGACGTGGGAGCGATCGTGTCCGGAATGGTTTTGCCAACTTACGACTTGACAGACACCCCGTTGCAGCAGAACTCCTCCCATTAGTGATCTACAGTACTAAAAACCTGGAAACATTCCGGCAGAATAGTGGGCGTCCGTGTTCCGCAGTGCCGCGATGCTCGACCTCGGAAATTTTCCGATGTAATCCTCGTGAAAAAAAACGGCTCCAACCTTTGAGCTGCAAAACTCTGCTACTAGAGTGTCAACCGCTGTTCTAGGGAGGGCTTGACCAACATTTCAGCTTAAGTGGAGTCTCGGGTCTCTTATGCTACTCGTCTATCTATCCCAAACCAAGCATGTGATGTAAAAGAGAATTGTGGGGAAGAATTTCAGTCTACAGTTCCTGGTCGGTTCTAGCTCTATACGCGACTTTTACGTGTTAAGACCCCAGGATACTGTGCAGACGTCGTACCTTTTTGGAGCCGATTTGTTTTTGGTGGTATCGATCCGATGAGGTTGGGCTGTGAAGTTGAAGCCTTTTGTTATTTCATACTGAACTGTGATGAGATGTTTTGGTCAAGGCTATTATGGACTTGGGCTTTCGCGGTACCAAAAATGTTGAAGTTTGTGTTTGTTGTGACCATTGGAAACGACCTCATATTATGACATTGGAGGGTGTTCTATCTGACCCCTTCCAGTTTGTGGTGTGACTTAACCAGGAACTAATACGTATATCAAATATAAGGTTTGAAGCCAAGCTGACTATCCATTGTAAAACAAATATAAAACCGTGATTTTCTTTTTTTTTTTTTTTTGATCAGCTAGTTATCCTTCTAAGATTTTGTGCGAGGGATAAATATAATTTTGGATATTCCGGTTGCACTTTCGTCCTCAAAAGAGGGATAACTAGCTGATCAAGAAAAAAAACCGAAAATCCAGGTTTTCTATTTGTTTTGTACGTATATCAAAAGGAATTTGGTGTGAAAGAGTTATAAACCCTTGGCGTCTGTAGTTGATAAGCAGTTCGACCGGTGGTGATGGATGATGATGATGATTTTTTTTTTTCCCTTAGGCGTCAAAAGGCAATAGCGCAGTACAAAGAAAGGAAAGAAAATATTACACTGAGTAACGGTACACTGTAAAAAGTTTTTCCGAGAAAGGATTAAAGTAAGTTAACTGCAGTATTTGCTGTTGGGATTAATCTTATAACTGCTGGGATAAGACTAATCCCCATTATAAATAATCTTATCTCAGTAGAGATAATATTAATCCCAGTAGTAAATACTGCAAGATTTTGTTTGTTTACAGTGGATGGTAACTCTGCTTCAGTGTCAAATTTTGCAGTTACGCATGAATTCCTGTAACGTTGAAGATAATATTCAAGACATTTACAATATCTGAAATAAAAAGAATTAAACTATCCATCCTAGGATTCGTTATTTCCGAAGTTCCGATAGACTTTCCGGGGACCAGTCCATAGTTGACCGGAAAGCACATGAAGGTTGCTAGCATATGCTACATGTGCCACTGCGGAAAAGCAAGCCAATTATGTCGTAAAAGTTATTCAGTTGTGTTTATTGTGATAACAGGTAAAGTCGATTCGTTGTTTCTACATAATAACAAAAATCTACATGTACGCCAGCATACTATTTTGCGGTATTTATACAGACGCCTTTTCACGTATGGTCAGTAACATAGAACGACTATAAAATATGAACGTTCACAAGACCTGATCGCTGAACTTGCCTGTCTAATTGTATTTTCCTTGACTTTCCTTCACAGGCTTCACGTACTAACGTAACCCTTTCAGTCTGCGTTAGACCCGGGATCATTACGCCGTCAATTGCTCAGCGTCGTATGAGGGCATTCATGAAGACTGAACAAGTCTACCAGAAACACTTGATTTTTTTATACCCGATGCCAAAAGCTGGGTATATCTAGTGTTTGGCGTACGTTATGCCGAACGCTGGGTACACCATGCCAAATGCTGGATACTCTAATTCAATAGTTGCGTTTGTGCTGATACCATGGTATCTGTTACCACGGTCTAAAGTCGTGTTTGCAGTTATCGTGGTATCTGATACCACGGTCAAAAGGTGTTTTTGCAGTTATCGTGGTATCTGGCCAGTTATCGTGGTATCAGATATTCAGATACTACGGTCCGACCGTGGTAACTGGTCGTGGTATCTGAAAAGTCATCTCACTTTCATCAAATTTTGTCAGATTGGTGAGAAAGAAGTTTAGCACTTGCTGATGTAACTGGATATCTGTTTTTCTTTTGAGATGACTTGGAAAAGTGCAATTTCGGCAATAGTCCTTTCTGCAGAGCACCGTGTATCAGACACCACGATAACTGCAAAAACGATTAATTGCAGATCCAGTTCCGTGGTAACAGGTACCATGGTATGAGCAAAAACACAACTAATGAAATATTGGTGATTTGAGTGAAGCTCAGAAATCAACCAATCAGAATTTACCTAGAGTGAGGAAGGTCAGGGTTAGGGTACCAGCAGGTGTCCAGCGTTTGGCATAGGGTATCCAGCGTTATGCAATGGGTTTGCCGAACGCTATATAGATACCCAAAGTTTGGCATTCGGTGTCCAAAAATCAGGGGTTTGTGGTTGACTGGATTAAAACAGAAGAAGGTTGAATATTCTTTCAGCCCAAGCTGACTGCGAATCGATTCGACTACGCTAAACGGGGACGTCAGCTGATTTTATTCTAGCGGTATTTCAGTCCTTCTTGGCAAGGCTCTTCTTCAGGCTTGAGTTACGAAAACTAACTTGTGAAAAAATAAATGAAGATTCAACTAATAAAGGACCTGTCTTGCCTACACTGTAAAAAGTTTCTCCAAATAAGGACGCAGTATTTGCTGCTGGGATTAATCTTATCTCTATTGAGATAAAATTAGTCCGAATTAGGGATAATCATATCTCAATAAAGACAAGATTAATCCCAGTAGCAAATACTGCAAGATTTTTTTTACAGTGTATAATACTAATGCAACCTAGTCCGTAATCACTCCATGTATTTCTAAACCCGGAGACCCCGATTTCGTACGGTACATTCTAATCCCTTTAGCAAAACCACGGTGATTTTCCCACTTGCCATGTTTTGCTACCTTGGATGTCTATCACGCTGTCGACGCTTGTCTGCGAGAAGCTTAGAAAAACCGGTTATGTAAATTGTTTCCCTGTTTTCGGTACAAGCCAACGAGTCTCGGAAAAGGCTTAAAACAGACAAAACTGTGGGTTATTTGTTAGAAGCATAGCATAGTTTTAAAGTATTCAAATATTTCAATACTGTAAGTTCAAGAGTAAATAGCGCGAGGGGTCCTTTTAAGCATCTGATTTTGCTGAGGAAGGAATTACCGAGATTTAATTTTCGACGCGTCTGCTGTTTTTGGTGCTCGATTGGGTCGTTGACATTTACTGTCTGGAGTTTCATAACAGATAACACAATGATGCGCAGTTTCAACTGATAACACTGGATGTTATCTGTTATGATTTTACAAGTGTGATGCATTGAACGTTATCTGCTGACTGTACCAAAGTATGCTGAAACAAATTCAGCAGATGTTTTTCCGGCGGTGTTTCCACTCTTCTTGTATGCATAACTTTCAGTTCGCAACGTTTGAAAATCACAACAGTTAACATCCTAGTTTTGAAACTGTGGATAATTGTAGTATTTGTTATGAAACTTCTGACAGTGTTGTAAGATTCTTTTTTTTCTTATTCTGGTTGAATTTGGTTCTAGTGGTGGAGGCGTCTGAACTTCCTTTCACTAAACATGTGTCTTGCAGTAAGTGCACGGCTTATACCTGAACGACATGTCATAATCTCAGCGGCTTGTCGTGTGATTTAATCAAGAATTAATGGAGTCCGTGGCATGTTGCAAGAATTTTGGGCGATATTTTTTGAACTATTACTAAAATAAAACTCATCTGACGTGTCCATTTAGCACATTCATAGAAGAAGATAAGCAAACCAGAACTTAGGGAGTAATAATAACAATAAATTTTTGACCCGCTACAAAAAATCAAAGCGGAGTAGCAATAAAAGAAACAAAACAAACATTAGACAAAACAAAAAGAACAAGAAACTAAAGCAGATGAGTAAGGTCACTGTGGGCGGGTAGATACTTATAAGTTGACTTAGGAAGTAATGCGCCATTCGAATCACGAGGCTCTAGAGGCTACCTTATGAGAGTGTTCCACCCTTCTACAAATAGTAACTATTAGTTACTGTTTCCGTTCCAACCTCACCAAAAGTTACTACGCTGACCGTTCCAACCTTCTCGAAATAGTAACTAATGGTAACTACCACGCTCGGGAGCGTAGTAACTATGGATCTCTATAACGTGATTGGTCGAATTGCCCGTGGCATGATATTCTGCTGGAAAATAGAAAAATCGTTCCAGCCTTGACGGCAAAATCCAGAATTCCTGACGTCATGCGTAGTAACTACGATAAGTAGGATGAAACACGCTCTATGTGTCTCAAATTTTCTTCCTGCTTCCAACCTAGAAAATGGGAAAGGCATACTTGTTTACAGAATACCTTGAATTGCGCAGCTCTCCAATTAGTTCCTCTGTGTCAGTTTTAAATTGAATTGTTTGCCAGAATTGATTAAAATATGCCTGTTATGTTAGGTTTGATCCTTGTTGTTTTTATGCAGAAATATTGAAAACGTGTTCGTGAATAATTATATTACTTAGTTGACTTTTGCTTGAAATTGGAGTGGAGAGATTAGTAGCTGTTGTTGAGTAGTGCCCAAATCCTTAAACCGAAAGGTATTTATTTTCCGGGCAGTATTTTTTTCGGCAATTTGTATTCAGTCTAAAGCTTGGTGTTCACATAACGCGGATCTTTTTTGCGACGCGACGAAAATTCGACTTAGAGTCAAAATGGCGTGGCGCGAATGTTCTCCGCTTGCGACGCCGAATTCGCCTAGGCGACTTTAAATCAGTGTTCTGTGGGCACCAAGCCTTACACTGTAAGCTTTAAGATACTGAGATAAGATTATATCTAATTCGGATTAATCTTATCCCAATAGAGATAAGATTAATCTCAGTAGCAAATACTGCAGTTAAATTTAATCCTTCCTTGGAGAAACTTTTTACAGTGTAGCTCTGACAGGAGGCAAATTTCGCGTTGACAGCCAGATTTCGTATTGTATGGGGATGAAAATGTTGTACCAACTGAATATTCGCGCGGCTCCCGCAGAAAAAATTGCTTCGCATATTTCGAAGCGATTTGTCTGAAAAGAAGAAGAGAAGGCGTGATTTTTTTAAGCTGCTCCCGACCTTTCTCATTGCTAGGATGATTAGCGGCCAGGGCACTCATAAGAAAATACATTTCGTGTATAAGTTCGTCCTGTCCATTTCCGTCGCTGTGAAAATATCTGGCCTAAATATTCCTTGAGCACAAGCTGACTTTGAAACATGTATTCAGATAATGCATAAAACGGATATGTCAGCTACGTTGCTTTAGCAGCGATATTTCGGCCCTTCTTGGCAAGGGTCCTCGTCAGGCCGACGAGGACCCTGATGAAGCATCATCAGATGAAGCATCATAGCTGACGTATCCGTTGTATACATTATTTGAATATATGTATTAAGTCGGAAAATATAATTTCATTATTTACTGTATGATTTTATAAAAATGAATTTATTCTTAACTGCCCTTTTTTAAACTGTCATACGAAAGTCGCCAGGTGACGTCGCGCAATAGTTTTCGTCACACCAAATATAATTTTACTATTTATTATACAGTCTTATAAAAATATATCTATCAACTATAATTTTTGACAAATTTGGTCGGGTCCTGTCAAAATCTAAGCTGAAAGCTACGTCCGATAAGGATTCACATGGGAAATTCACGTCACTATAATAATAATAAAAATAATTTATTTTTAACCCACAAATCGTACAAGACGAAAACAGTGGAGTACAAAGGAATATATGAAGACATAATTAGGCAAAACACTACACATACAAACAAAATCTACTTTGTCAAACAGACGAATAAGCCGATGAGAAAGCGACAGACGCGCGTACGCCGTTTCGGACAGTTTTCTGTGGAGAACAGACAATTTCTCCGTGATATCCGGTAGCGAGTAATTACTAATAATTTTGGAATTTCTTTGCCAAGGAGGGAGAAAAAGAAGAAATTTACTAAAACGAAAATAAGAGGATCGCATAGCTTTAATATCCTTTTTCTTTAAAACAGGATAGACACCAGATAAAAAAAGAATAGAGTGGTCACAGAAGGAAGAGTATAGTTTGCCAATGGGGAGACTTAAATGCGAGAAGTCAAAATATGGGAAAGTCGGTCAGTGTGTGCGCATACCTTGAAGCATAGCTCTTACTAGAAATGATATTTTGACGAGGAAATATTTCAGAAATGCCGTTTTTGAAAATACCAATACTGGGCACGTTAAATTACCGATTTTTGGGATCCCAAAACGTAAGTGGAGGGATCTATGACATCGCAAAAGTTGTCCGTCTGGTAGCACGATAACTGTCGAAGGGAATGGGATATTTTGATTAGTGTGAGGATTCTTTGGGTCAAGGTCAAGTTCGTAGAAGGACTTGTGTAGCCCTGCATTTAGGGGTGGGGGGCTAAATATTTTTAAACAGCTAATGTGATAGTGGATTATGGGGCACGAAGACATGCTGAACACGATGGTGAAACCCATTTTCTCGCCGGACAAGTAGTTCGTCCGGAATCCGGCAAAAAACGGAAAGTTGGTTGAAAGTAAAAGTTTCATTTGAAGTTGATTAAATGTTCGATTTAGGGGTAAGAAGACATGCAGAACACTTATGGGAAAACTTTTTCTATCCGGACAACTGGTTCGCTTGGAATCCGGCTAAAATCGGAAAATTTGTGAATAGCAAAATTTCATTTGAAGTTGATTAGATGACAGATTTAGGGGTAAGAAGAGACGCTGAGTCTGGAACCGGAATTCTTGTATAAGTTAAAGTTTTTATTTGAAGTTGATTAGATGATCTTTATAGAGATGAGGATATACTTTTATTCAACCAATGTTTACAACGGATACGTCAGCTACGATTCTTCATCAGCGATATTTCGGCCATTATTTTAGATTACAGGTTTGTTTCCTTCGCCGAACTTGAACCAGAGGATTGACAGCCTGACGAGGACCCTTGCCAAGAAGGGCCGAAATATCGCTGAAGAAGAATCGTAGCTGACGTATCCGTTGTAAACATTGTTTGAATAAATGTTTCAAAAAGTCAGCTTGGGCTCAAAGAATATTTATGAGGATATACGGTGAATTCGTTTCTGATTTTTTTTTTTTTTTTTTGCTGGAAAATTAGTTCGCTCGGTACTCGGCCAAAACCTCTGGCAGAAGTAAAGCAGGTAGTTTCGGTCAGTATCCTCAAAATAGACATGGCTTAGAGGTATATCTGAACTTGGTTTTCTCTGATGATTAGCGTGGCAAAGACTGGATCTGGGGAAGACAAGACCCAATTGTCTGGATCAAATATTAGATTTCTGGGATTCCATCGAAACATTTGGTCTTGTTTTGTTAGCGTTTTCGAATATGTCCAGCCTTCCCGGTCTTCCCCAGGCTTCCAACGTCTTTCCAGATATCGAGTTTCATCAAGATCTGATCAGCCTTTCGAAAGTTATGCTTGCCACTAAATTCTGGATTCCGCCTCCTCCTCCCCCCCCCCCACGATGGACGGGTTGGGAAAATGACCATTTCCAATTTAATTTGGTTGGGTCCCTGATAAGCCTGCCAAGTCTCATCGTCCAAGCACATCTGGAAGTACTCTAGCTTGAAAACAGCGGACGGACCGACCGACTCACGGAAAAGTGGTCAGTTTATGGTACTTGGCCGGAAGGCAGGTGCCATAAAAATGTCACTTGGCCCCGTAATTCGTGAGAGGGACGACATCCGGATTCGTCAACGGCAACTTCTCGGAACGGCTTCGTAAACGTTAGGTTGAAACCTTTAATTCGAGTGTTCCAACTTGAGTCCGAAACAGCCCTTTCTCCTTGCTTTTGACTGTTACTAACGTCTTAACAACCAACTTCAAGATAGTACTGATTCGAAGTCATCGCTCGACTTTTTGGATCTAAAAATTTGTTCACTGTTTTTCACTTCCTCAGAAACTCGGGTCCTGCCCCGAAGAAATTGTTTTTCAATAACAACTTTGTCAAAGCATTCGTGCGAGGGATAACTCTTCATTCTTGGTCTTAGGCTCGACATCAGCGGGGTCTTTTTTCTGCCGCAGTAAAATTATCTTTTCACTTCGGAAAGGACGAATCCGGTTACGGCCGGACGACAATTACACGAGTGCATACGAGTACTATTTCATATGCGAGTGCATTTCTCGTTATTTATTATTTGTTATGTATTGCTACCCTGTAGAGTTTATGAAATGTGTGAAAACAAATTATTCTAAATATTTTATTTTCGATAGCTAGGGAATATTTGCCTACGCGTCCTTAGAGTATATACCGAAGAGCCTATTGCCGCCGAAGGTCAACCGGTAACGACAAGAGCGATGGATCCTGCCGCCAGAAATAATGGTGTCAGCCCGTTATACTGCGAACTAGAGCAAAACTACACTAGAGAGTAGCCTCAAGACCTATGCCGTCCCTGCATCGGAAACGGGCCTTACTCGTTGCGCCACCCATGACGCTCGCGATGTTCAAACTTGGACCAACTTGCAAGTTTAACTAATTTCTAATGCAGCTAAGATATGCTTTGCACTTATCGATTAAACAGGGGAGGTTGTAGGCTATCATTTTTTTCCGGCTGTGTTCCGAGTAGAGTTACCCGAGCCAGCGCGGGTGCACGACTGATTGAGTTTCAGCAAGGACGTTCTCTATCACTAGTGCTTCTAGAGTCGCTGCTATTCCAGAGCAAAATAACACTACGGAATACCTCCAAGACCTATGCTTTCCATGTTTCTGAAACGGACCAAACTCAGAGCGCCGCCCGCTACGGTAGTATTTACAGCGAGAAAAACCTGCAGGTTTAGAAATTCTCGTAAAGCTAAGATGCGGTCTGCACACGTCGATGAAACAGGAGAGGTTGTATCTTTTTTTGTTATGTTCAGAATATGAAGTTATTGGAGCAAGCGCTGGTGCACGACTGATTGAGTTTCTGTAGGGACGTTCTCTATCGCTAGTGTCACTGCTCTTCGAGTGTGTGTCGTAAGTCTTGGCGCTACTCCCTAGTGTTATGCTGCTCTGAATTCGAGGGTTTGCAGAGCAAAATAACACTAAGGAGGAACGCCAAGAGTTGAAAAAGTGACACACACTCGTATAGCAGCGACACTACCTTCCCTAGCGAATAGAGAATGAAACTCAATCAGCCGTGCACCAGCGCTGGCTCCGATTACTTCATATTCTGAACACGACGAAAAAGCCTCTTCTGTTTCCTCGATGTGTGCAGACCGCATCTTAGCTGTACTAGGAATTTTCTAAGCCCGCAACTTTGTCTCGCTTTGAATGTCCCGAGCGTAGCGGGCGGCGGTGCGAACAAATTCGCTCTGGTGCGAACAAACGGTTAGGATCTCCCGGACGAATTTTCGGCACTTTCATCATCAAGTTTTCCGTGTTGAATTGACCATGGTGCCTAAAATCCGTCAAGGAATTCTAGTCAGGGAGCCCCCGACCCTTGTCGTGTTTTCGAACTATATATATGCATATTTAGCTCATGACCCACCAAATGCACAAGGCGACAGTGGTCCACAAAACATCATTTAGGTAGAATCGTCCATCCTGGCTGAAAGGGTTTAGCGCGCCGAACTCCCAAGCGAAGGATCGCTGGTTCGAGTCTCGGTGGTGCTGATCGTTGGCGTTTTCCCGCAAGACAAGCTAAAGTCCACCCAGCTTCAAACGGGCACCTAGAGAAATCTAGGGAAAAGCACGGGAAGCGTCCGATAATTTGCCCCAGCCACGCATCATTGTCCCGCTCGAGGGCAGAATATCAGGAGATCGGCAGCTGCGTTATGCAAACTTTAACCTGTTTGCATGCGAAAGTTTACTTTTTTGAGATCCCAAAACGTAAGTGGAGGGACACCTATGACATCGCAAAGTTGTCCGTCTGTGATAACTGTCGAAGGACACGAGATATTTTAAGGAAACTTGGTGTAAGGATTCTTTGGGTTAAGGAAAGGTCGGAGTTCGTAGATGGGCTCTGTAGCCCTTCATTTAGAGGTGGGGGAAGGGGTTCAGATTAAGGGGCAAACAAAATATTTTTCAACAGCTATGGTCGAGTAAGGGGTAAGAAGACTCGCGGAACACGAATATGACAACCATTTTCTCGCCGAACAAGTAGGTTGCCTGGAATCCGGCCAAAACCGAAAAGTTTGTTAAAAGTAAAAGTATTTTTTTAAGATGATTAGATGTTCGATTTAGGGGTAAGAAGACATGATGAACACTTATATGAAAACCATTTTCTACCCGGACAAGTAGTTCGCCCGGAATCCGGCCAGAAACGGAAAATTTGTAAAAAGCAAAAGTTTTATTTGTAGTTGAGTAGATGTCCGATTTAGGGGCAAGAAGAGATAGGTTTTTCAATCGTTTTTTACCCGGACATATAGTTCGCCTGGAATCTGAAACCGGAAATTTTTGTCAATTCGAGTTTTCTTTGAAGTTGATTAGATGTTCGATATTGGGGAAGGAGATACGCTGAATTCGTTTTTGAGCTTTTTTGCCTCTTAGTAGTTCCGGGATTTGGCAGAAACCGGAAATGTGGAAGAAGGAAGGTAGGGTGTTTCGATCAGTTTCGTCAAAATAGATACGACTTATAGGGGTGATTACACATGCCGAATCCATACCTGAGTTTGGTTTTCTCAGTTGATTACCTATTGGGGCTTAATCTGTTTTTAAACTTTAATAGTAAACATTTTCAAGGAGTCTGGCTAAGACAAGACCCAGTTGTCTGGATCAAATATTACATTTTTGGGATCCCATCGAAACTTTTGGTCTTGTTTGTCATGTAGATGATGGGCTGGATCAATAGATGTTTTTGGGATCCCAAAAGCCCTTACTTTCATTTTGGGATCCCGAAAAGATGCTCTGATAAAATGATACATAAAAGGTTTAGACTGCGGCGCATTTCATAGTGTTCTCTAGTTTTTGGGATCCCAAAACGTAAGTGGAGGGTTACCTATGACATCGCAAAAGTTGTCCGTCTGTCCGTCTGTAAGCACGATTACTCTCGAAGGGAATGAGATATTTTGATGAAACTTGGTCTGAGGGTTCGTTGGGTCGTCGGACCAGTCAAGTTCGTAGATGGGCTTTGTAGCCCTACATTTAGGGGTGGGGGATGGGGTTCAAATTAAGGGGCAAACAAAATATTTTGAAACAGCTATAATGTGATAGTCGATTATGGGGTAAGAAGACATGCTGAGAACGATGGTGAAAACCATTTTGTCATCGGACAGGTAGTTCGCCCGGAATCCGGCCAAAACCGGAAAGTTTGTTAAAAGTAAAAGTTTTATTTTAAGTTGATTAGATGTTCGACTTAGGGGTAGGAAGACACGCTGAACACGGTGGTGAAAACCATTTTCTCGACGGACAAGTAGTTCGCCCGGAATCCGGCCCAAACCGGAAAGGTTGTTAAAATTAAAACTTGAAGTTGAAGTTGATTAGATGTTCTATTTAGGGCAAGAAGACATGCTGAACACTTATGTGAAAACAATTTTGTATCTGGACATGTAGTTCGCCCGGAATCCGGCCAAAACCGGAAAATTAGTAGAAGTTAAAGTTTTATTTCTAGTTGATTAGATAACCGATTTAAGGGTAAGAAGAGATGCTGAATCCGTGTTTGACAATCATATTTTACCCGGAAATATAGTTCGACCGGAATCCGGCTGGAGTCGGAAAATTTGTTATAAGTTAAATTTTTATTTGAAGTTGATTATATGTTTATTATTGGGGAAAGAAGATACCCTGAGTTAGCTTTTTGAGCTTTCTTTTTTCGCCGGACAAGTAGTTCTGGAGTTCGGACGAAACCAGGAAATTGGCAGAAGTGGCAGGAAGTTTTTGTCAAAACAGATATGACTTATAGGGGTAAACACACATGTTGAATCCATATCTGAACTTGGTTTTCTCAGATGACTAGCCATTTGGCCTTAATCTGTTTCTGAATTTTAATTGTAAAAATGTTCAAGGAGTCTGGCGATGACTGGATCTGACTAAGACAAGACCCAGTTGTCTGGATCAGATATTGAATTTTTGGGATCCCATCGAAACCTTTGGTCTTGTTAGAAGGTGGCATCATGTAGGTGGGGTTCTTATCTGCTTTTAGGCTTGGGATTTGAGAAACTTTCGTCTGAGAACCTGTAGTCGAAATGGTTAAAGGACCCCTCGCACTATTTACTCTTCAACTTCCAGCATTTTAAAAGAGTTGAATACTCTAAAACTAGGCTCCACTTTCAACAAATTATCCACGGCTTTGGCTGTTTTAAGCGATGCCCTTCGACTCGTAGGGAAAATGGGGAAAATTTTACATAACCGGTTTTCTGACGGAAAAACCTCTCGCAGACGACCGTCGAGAGCGTGATAACGCATCGAAGGTAGCAAAACACGTGCAAGACATTGCAACATCGTCGAGTGTTTGGGATCCCAAAACGTAAGTGGAGGGATACCTTTGACATCGCAAAAGTCCATCCCTCTGTCCGTTTTCTGCGCGCTATAACTCTCGAAGGGAATGAGATATCTTGATGAAACTTGGTGTGAGGAGTCTTTGGGTCAAGAGTAAGGTCAAGTTCGTAGATGAGCCAGGAATCCGGCCAAAACCGGAAAGTCTTTTAAAAGTAAGTTTTATTTGAAGTTGATTAGATGTTCGATTTAGGGGTAAGAATACATGCTGAAAACGATGGTGAAAACTATTTTTTTTCGCCGGACAAGTAGTTAGCCGGTAATCCGGCCAAAACCGGAAAGTTTGTTAAAAGTAAAAGTTTTATTTGAAGTTGATTAGATGACAGATTTAGGGGTAAGGAGACACGCTGAATCTGTATATGACAATTTTTTTTTTTACCGGGACATATAGTTCGTTCGCAATCCGGCTGAAGCCGGATTTTGTTTTATAAGAAGTTTTACTTGAAGTTAATTAGATGTTCTTTATACGGATAAGGAGATACGCTGAATTCGTTTCTGAACTTTTTTTTTCTGGACAAGTATGGTAGTTTGTTCGCAATTTTCTGGATCAAGTATTAGATTTTTGGGATCCCATCGAAACCTTTGGTCTTGTTGTTAGAGGGGTTAGAATGTACCGTACGAAGTTCGGACTTCCTGGCTTAGAAATAGATGGAGTGAATACGGAAGTAGGTCACGTTAGTATTATAGGTAAGACAGGTCCTTTAAATATTGGCAGAAAAAGGCTGGAGGATGCTGATCGGGTTTCACCCTCTCCGTTGTTAAAGGACCCCTTGTACTGTTTACTCTTGAACTTGCAGTATTTTGAAATATTTGAATACTTTAAAACTATGCTGTGCTTTCAACAACAAAAAAACACGGTTTTGGCTGTTTTAAGCCTTTTCCGAGACCCGTTGACTTATAGCGAAAACAGGGAAACAATTTACATAACCGGTTTTTGTGGTGGAAAGACTTCTCGCAGACAACCGTCGACAGCGTGATACACACCGAAGGTAGCAAAAAACGGCGAGTGAGAAAATCAGCGTGGTTCTGTGAGACGGGTTAGAATGTACCGTACAAAATTGGGGTTTCCGGGTTTAGAGATTTATGTAGCGATTACTGAAGTAGTTTGCGTTAGTATGAGAGGTAAGACTGGTCCTTTATTTTAAAAAAAATCTTTGCGTCTTAGGTTTTGATTCACATTAAAAGCTAGAACTTGCATGGGAAGCAGGGGCGTCCCGAGGGGGGGGGGGCTCAGCCCCCCCCCCCCCTACGTTTTAGGCATTCGCTCAAATTTTCACCGAAGGCGAAAATTCGGTGAAAACGGGCATTGCGGCGAAACCGTGATGCCCTTTTCATAAAATCGTGTGTCCCCGCATTTCAAAATTGGGTGATTTAACGTGTTTATGGGTTCCCCTTTTCTTTTTTTTCGGATTTGCTAATTCATCCAACTTTGTTCACTCCACATCGATTTCACCGCGTTCGGTCCGTCCTTGCGTCAACTCAGTGATTTAACCTGTTTATTGTGTTGCGAGAGCAATACTTTGGTTTTGTCCTCTTTTTTTTTTTTTTTTTTTCCTATACCGCCGATTTCATTGTATTCCTGATAACTGGTAAGGGTCTAACCTGTGCGGTTTTTACGGAAAGTGTGAACCCTAGGCCGGATTGATGAATATGACATTACATTTTGGAAAGCTCCGTAGAACTGTTGCCTTGAGCCAATAAGGATGCTTTTTGCTTGTCCTCGAGCCAGAGCCTACGGTGTGCGAAATGAAGTGGAGTTATACAGCCCATGTCAGAGAGGACCATCTGAAGTTGTGAAGCAAACCTTTCGTTTCATCAAACCATGTTTCTGCTTTCGAGTGGAAAGCTCCGTTCTAGCACGCAAGCAGGCAGGCATCAGTTTTGAATTGAAGATGGACTAAAATCTATCAGCGTTAAATATATACGACAGTTACCCGGCCCCACAGCCAACATATCTTCTTTGCAATAGTCAGGTAGAATTTTTTTTTCGACGGCGATCGATAGCCGTTGATGAGCTGATCAAAGTATATGCCATCCATTTTTAAGTACAAAGATTCCTTCATGAGATACACCAGTTAGAAAATGTCAAGGGGTTGACAACTTCAGTAATAAGGTACACACTGAAACCAAAAATAGGCGATAGCAGTTGTGAGACACGTAGGGGACATGTATGCAACAGTCAACTGTTACCTCATAATCATCTTTTCTAATCATCTTTGTCGATGAGGGGTTTGCAGCTTTTGCTAGTTGGTGTACCTGTTATTTGTTTCCGGTGTATTCGATGGTAAAAACAATTAGGTTCCCAGCTGTAAGACATGCAAGGGACTTGAAAGTAATAATTGGCTGTTATCATCTTCAGCGATGAGGGGTTTGTAACTTTTGCTAGCTGGTGTACCCATTAATTGTTTCCGGTTTTAAGTAAGAATCGGTTCACGAGCGGCTAGAAATTTGTGCAAATTGGTGCACATTGAATTCGATTTCTATAAATCTGACGGTAAGAAAGTTTGTATCGATGGTCTATCGCTGTCACCTAGGATTAACTGCTTACGCAACGGGTACAAACGATAATGTAAAACAATGAGGTAGTTTCGTAATAATTAATAGTGTCATCTATGGTATTTTAATCCTGAAAGTGACGGATAGCTTTATAATACAAACTAGACTATGTATAGATAACTAGACTATGTATATTGTTCCAAGTTTTCATCCGTCACGATGTCTACGACTGAGAAGGATAAAATTCAACTGACTGCAAAGTCAATTTAGTCCCTTCTTCCGATATTCTTTTGTTGTTGTTAGGGCAATGGATAGGCCTTGATGAGCTGATCAAAGTATATGTCATCCATTTTTTGTACAAAAGTTCTTTCATGAGATTCACCAGTTTGAAAGTTTCAAGGGGTTGACAACTTCAATATTAAAGTACACACTGAAACCATAAATAGGCTAATACCAGTTGTTAGACATGTAGGGGACTTGTAAGCAACAGTAGACTGTTAGCTCATAATCATCTTTGGCAATAAGGGGTTTGCAGGTTTTCCTAGTTGGTGTACCCCTTATTTGTTTCCGGTGTATTCGATGGTAGGAACAATTTGATTCCCAATTACAAGACATGCATGGGACTTTGAGGGGTTTGCAACTTTTGCTAGCTGGTGTACCGATTATTTGTTTCGGGTGAACTTGTGGTCTATCACGAGAGAGGGACTTGTAAGTAGGGATCGGTTCACGAGGGGCTAAAAAATTTTGCGAATTGGTGCCCATTGATTTCTGTAAATCTGACGGTAAGAAAGTTTGTATCGAGGTCTATCACTGTAATCTGGGATTAACTGTTTACGCAACGGGTAAAAACAATAATGTAAAACAATGAGGTAGTT
Organism: Branchinecta lynchi; assembly: GCA_023053575.1. Lineage (NCBI taxonomy): Eukaryota > Metazoa > Arthropoda > Branchiopoda > Anostraca > Branchinectidae > Branchinecta > Branchinecta lynchi. The sequence goes on from JAKZAP010000019.1 coordinate 13,886,089, forward strand.
TCATAATAATGAATAGTGTCATCTATGGTACTTTAATCCTGAAAAGCTACGGATTGCTTTATAATACCAACTAGATTATATAAAATATTGTTCCAAGTTTTCATTCGTCACGATGTCTACGATTAAAAAGGATAAAGTTCAACTGACTGCGAAGTCAATTTAGTCCCTTCTTCCGATATTCTTTTGTTGTTCTTTTTACAACGCTGAAGAATAGCTTTTGATCATGTGATTATTCTTTTTAGAACATACCGTTTTAAAAGCTTTGATAAGCTGACAACTACAGCAGTTAACAGACAGCGAAGAAACAAAACCAAAGTGTTGCTCTCGCAAAACTTTTGTCGGCGAAGCCGGACAAAGGTTGCCGCAACACTTCACGTTGGCCCGGCAACGTAGGTCTAGTTTGGTCTCATTCCCTACCGAATTCGCTAATTCGGTCGCATTCGGTCAATCCATTTCATAATTAAATTCGGCGAGATTCATCTGGTTCTGATTCGTTACCGAATATGGTAATTCACCGAATTTTTCTTTAGTCCGTTTCTATTACTAGACTTGCCAAATTCGGTTGTTTTTGATGGTTCTAACAAGAGTTTTATCCATTACGAAATTTGGTTGTAATATCGCTCTCGATCTGTTCCTTATTTTTTTAGTTAGTTTTTTCGCTATACTACGAATTCATTATTTGCTTCAGCCCAGTTACTGAGTTCGGTAATTTAAGTGGCATTTATTTAGCTCTCGTTCTTTACCATTTACGGTACCTTCAGCTGGTTGCTGTTCATTTTTTTACTTCTTACGATTGCAGTACTTCAGGAATAAGCACGTCTCTTGACGTGAAAACTAGCCTACTTTTGTTTGCTTTAAATTCCGAACAAATGTGCTCTGTATCCACTTTACCCTGGATCGCCCCTTTCGTTGCCAGACAACTCTGGGTTTAATAGATAATCTTGGGATCGCAAAAGGCACTGTCATCATCAGTGTTTCCGAAAAAATTCACTAAATTCACAGTATTCACTAGTTAGACAGGTTGCCTCATTTAGCTGGTGTTTGAGGCTTGAAATTCTGGAGGGCTTGAACTATGTTAAAAGCTAGAATTTGCATGGGAAGTAGTTAAATGTTGCCAGAAAAAAAAGGTGGATTAAAAAAATTTCGCCTGCGGCGCCTTCATTAATTATGAGCACAGTCGTTAGCGACGTTGTCGCCATGCAGCAACACCGTTTTTTGCGATTATTTCTAAGTCCTGTTAGCAAAAGGTCTTCCAAAGGAAAGGCTAGAGACGGCGTGCCACGATTCGGTCAATTTTACTAGGTGCCCCCCCCCCCCCCCAATAAAGAAAGGCTCGGGACGCCCCTGATGGCAAGCAGTTAGTTTCTGCAGAAAAAGAAAATGAGAATTTCAAAATTTCGCCTGCGTTGGTCAGTTGAATTCGGTGGTCAGTTGAATTCGGTTCGGTAGTTAGAAGTGCTGCAGTGGAATTGGACGCAGAAATAGGCCTCTATTGTCCAAGTGGTCTTCGTCAAAAGCGAAGCCTAATAGCCAGGGTCGTCGCAGGGGGGGGGGGGGGGGTGCGGGGGGTGCAGCACACCCCACCTTTTTGAGATCCGGTAAAATGTTGGGCCGGAGTCCCAAAAGTTTACTAAAATTGTTCGGTATTTTTTCGATAGCAGAACTGTTCAATATATTTACGGGGATTCGGTAGTTATACAAAATCCTAAATAGGCTATCTGTAAAAATCTCTTCGGTTTAATGATCGGGATTCGGTATAATTGCCAATATTCGGTAGTTATCACGAATTTGGTGAGAGAATTTACAGAGATCATTTGGTAATTTTTTTTTTGCCGGAACTATTCGGTATATTTATGGAGATTCCGTAGTTACACAGAATCCCGAATAAGATATTGATTCAAAGTTATTCGGTATCATGATTGGGATTCGGTAGTTTAATTCAGTGTAGCTTCCAGGATTAGGAAGTTAAGTTAACCACGAATCCTGACTTTGTTCCAGTTTCGACGAAAGTATACCGAATATGAATATTGTTCGGTAGTCTTTCGATACCAACGCAATTCGGTATAATAGCCGGGATACGGTAGTAATACAGAATCCCGAACATGCTATCGGTCTAAACTTATTCGGTCTAACTGGGATTCTGTAATTTGTTCGTTATAATTGCCAGGATTCGGAAGTTACCACGAACCTCGAAACTCAGAGAGGTCGAGTGAAGCGCTGGTCGCAGACAAAAGGGATGATCTATGATATCATTGATAGTTCTCACTTTTTGGTATCCCAAAAAGAATATATAGTCATAATTCATAAATATTTTGAAAGTTCCGCCTGCAGCACTTTTCGTAATATTCTCTGTTTTGTGGAAGGGCGCGTCATTTGACGGCGGTTTTAAGCCAGTTTTAGGATTGAGATTTCGAAACATTAAAAGCTAGAATTTGGATGGAAATTAAATTTGACAGGAAAAAGCAAACAAAAATTTCGCCTGAGGCGCTCTCTTTATGTGATTATTGGTATGGTCGGTATGGTCTTGACTAGACTATAGTTGCTGCTGCTGCCGGAACGTCCCTCCATCCGGTTTCTGGAACTTCTTAGAGTCTCGGTATTTATTCAACAGTAAATGATAGAATTTGTAACAGAAGCAGTTAAATTTTAGCCTACAGAAAAAAAAAATGGATTTCGAAAACTTTCGCCTGCGGCGCTCGATTTAATTTTCTATTGGCTACAATAGATCGAAGCTGTTACTGCCATCATGCCCGGCAATATATTCTCCATGTGAGCTTCGCCAAAACGCCACCTAATAGTTGGCTTGTCGTCTTTCATGCTGCCCTTTATTGTTACTCTTCCTACGTAATCGTTTCTGTTCCATAATTTAAAGGTCGAATTCTTGGTTCTAGGATTCGGTAAAAATTTTGAAAGATTCTGTAAAATTTCGGCTCTGCACCCCCCCCCCCCCCCACCGAAAATGCACTTGCGACGCCCCTGCTAATAACCGTCTAATCAGGTATTGTGCTGCTTTTTTTAGTGTTGCTATTTACACTGAAAAAAAAATCCTTTTTGAATTTTGATGATGTAAAATGATTTAAGACTGGTTTGGAAATTCTGAAATAATCTAGCCTAACGCTTTAATTGTCACAGAATTTCCGACAGATTCAGTAAAAAATTTGAGCCTGCGTCCTCTCCATGGTGATTTTTTTGAATGAATCTAGTTGCTTTTCTATTTCATTTCATACTAGCATTTACTTACTACATACTTATTTTTAAGAGGAGCCTACTTATTTTTAGAGCGCTCGGAGTGGAAGCACTGCTGGAAAGCCCTAAGTCGTGTTTGTGATTATGTCAATAGTTTCAAGAATTTCTGGGTAGTCCCTGCTATGAAAAAAAAAATGTATGAAGATCAAAGATTTTCAATTACATCAACTTAGGCTGTGCAAATGTAATAGCTTTCTCTTTTGTTTCAGTCGCCAGCGAAGTGGACCCAGGTTCAGTGCCTGTAGCACTGACCAGCATAGAAAAATCTTTTACAGAATATTGTTGATCCGATTTTTATGGAACTTTCCGTATATTTACATGAGAGCTTGGTCACACTGGGCTCAAAAAGCCGCCTATCCCACAAACAACTGAAAATCCTTAGGAGACGTGAGATTTGACTTGTGGCAGCTTGGGGATAATGAGCAGACTGCAAATTAGGGTTCCTTTAACGTAGTTATACACGCTGTTTTGCTCCAACTGATCTCCTGATTAAAACGACAAGTTTTTTTTTCTACTTTTGCAACCCCAAAACCCAGGAAATGAGCTGAAATGAGCCAAGTATGACCAAGCTCTAACTAACGGACGCGAGTACTTTGGGTTGTCGCCACCAGCAGAAGATATCTGGCGTAGCTTGGTTATGAAGGAGAAAGCCAAATCCTATGGCTCCGTCCATCGTTGAAGGTTCCCAGTCCCTCTGCCTAGACATTTTTCTGAAATCGAATCAATCATCGTTTGAGGGTATGCGTCATCTGTACTGCTGTAGTGCTAATGTTTTAAGCTCGTTCAGTGACGGATAGATGTCGTTTTAAATTCAGGAACAGCTGATTTTGCTGATGGTGATGTAACTTAGTGAAATAAATATCTTGTCAAAGGACAAAAGAGGATTAAATAAAATAAAATAGATGTCTGGTTTATTGCTTAAAGTTTGATGGTTTGTACACAGTCTAAGCTTGTCTGGGGCGTTTGCTTTTCAGATTTTACTTGCTTAGTGTCAGCTTAGTGTGTATTGTGTGGCTGGTTTTAGCAGTTTAACTAGGCTAGGCTATTGTTGTTAGAATAGGCTGGAATAGGCTTAGCTAGATTGAAATAAAATAGGGCGATGCTATTTATTACTGCCGTCGGCTTGCGTCGGCTAGGCTAATCTAAACCTGATATTTTGCATGCCTTCCTGAATATGGGAGGTTTTTTGTACTAAGAAGCAGCTATTCAGGTCATTCTTTAATGTTAATTCAGGGATGGGACAAGAGCTATAGGAACAGTTGTAGAATATTTATTTTTTATTTATTTATTTAATTTATGAATTATCTAGTAATCTCCACATTTCAGTGGTGTCCCGATAACTGTGTGTCCCTGGTGTGTCCGAGGTAATATCCTTATTATTAGAAAGTTCTCTAGTTGTGATTCGTCAGTTAAAACTTTCCTTTTTGCTTACTGTACTGCACTGTATTGTTTGTCACTAACTCACTCTACATCTGTGAAATGCGAGAATACGTTTCGGGTTCTTTATAACAATTCATTCTGGTGGCTACATGGTCTACCTTGGAACTGTAGGCTAGTGCTTCTGGGATGTTTGTTGGTGAGGGTCTTCCTTCTTTTGCGGAACTCAGGCGTCAGCCTATCTTCTCTATTCAGACCCGGATTCTTTGGTCTAGCAATCCACTCCTTGTGATCTTTCGGGCCCAAATACACTGCTATTGCTACCTGTGTGGATGGCATGGAACCGTGAGCTGTATTCAGCATTTGATGTTGGGTAGATTATATACCCCTATTGTTAGTTGTTAATATTTATTGTTAGTTGTGAGAATTGTTGAAGATTGAAGATAATTGAATGGCTTATGAATTGGATAAATAAATGTTGCTTCAGTTTTTTCAAACAATCTCATTCTAAACTTAGCTCGATTGACTTACAAAATGATGAACAAAGTAGCATTATTTCCCGGCTTTAGAGCCAGTCTCCCTGCTGGGGACCTTATGTAAATAGTCTTAAATATGTATATTCAAACAATAAAAGAACTTGAATATGACCAAAGTCAATAGCCAGAAAATCCCTTTTCCAAAGCAGCTTCAAAACACAGAAAAGGAACAGAATTTGAATATTCTTGGACACATGACAGTTGAAAAAAGCTCTATCTCTTGACTGTCAGGAAAGCACTGAGACAGCATGTAGGGGAGAGGGGGGCCATACCGCACGGGGGCGAAACCGAACCTTCAATTTTTTCATGACCTAGCATGCAGCTTTTTCTCTCTAAAAACTAATGCTAGATGGCCTCTACCTAGCGCCCATTTGGCGGAAGTTTCAAATCAGTTGGACGAACTTTACATGTTTTGGGAGCTCTTGAAGTTTTTTTGCTCTTGCTGGAAATCTGAACATAGCAGGTCGGTGAAAGATAACTGAATAATTGTGATAGCTAAAATTCTGTGTTTTTCTGGCATTTAGACTAGTATTTTTTCTTTATCCTGTGTGATATTCATTGTGATCGGCCGACAGGTTTGACCACGGCCGCCATTTAATTTGTTTGTGTCTGTCTGGATGATTGAAGGGTCGATGATTGAAGGGTCTGAACCATTTGATGATTTTCTTCTCTCCGGTTCAAACCCTGAAATAATTGTAAGTGCAGAGTATAGTATTGTTAATGTTTATGTATTATATAAAGTAAGAATAAAAAAACCTTGAACCTTGAACCTGGGGCGATTCCGAGTGAAAATTAAGGGGCTATTCCAAATGTGTTTTTGAGTGTTAGGTTTCGCCCCTTGTTGATCAAAGATAACTTTGCTTTAGCTTAAGCTAAATTCTGCCATTTTTTATGCAGGAGAAATCGTAGAATGTCCCTCAGTTCACAGGAGGAACTGAAAGGTCAGTGAGAGGCCTAGTATTTGGATACGACCTTTCTGCCTATAATGTAAGGTGATGTGGGTGCACATTTATGCTTATATATTTGAAAATCTGGTCATTTTGTGTTTTCTATGTTGCTTTTCAAATAAAACACTGAAACCCATCCGGATTGGCCCCTACCCCGTCCGCTTTCGCCCTGTGGTGGGGGCTATCCCGAATGACTGAGAGTCTACTGGTTTTAGGGCTGAGAAGGGTTTACCTTACTCCTAAAATTTTCATAAATTCACCATAGGATGCCCAGTGTCTGCTCTCCTTGACTGTAAAAAAACGAGTATACTGGTTAAAAAATAAGCTTCCAGCAGCAAAAAAAGCAAAAATCGTTCAGTATGGCCCCCCTCTCCCCTACATTTCTTTTAAATGTATTTGCGGCAACATTTGAGGTAGTGTAAAAACACATTGACATTTGATTGACCGGACACAAATCCCTGGTTTTGGGATAGGACTATCTATGCCAGATGGTGTGTAACTACCCGATAAAATATGGATGATTTTTAAGAAGTTCAGAGATCAGAATTCCTTTATAGTGGAGTAGATTAGGGTACCGAGCATTTGCCCTATGATAGGGTAAACAGCGTTTTCAAAACCAGGGATTTGTGGGAGACTGACCCTGGCCCTTGCACTATTGTAAAATTCTGTGAAAAAGGTTGTTGGGAGAATAAAATTCACCAAACTGACTATGATTTTTCTTTCTTGGTCGGTCAACCTAACCAGTGGCTTTGTATACCCTAACCAGCAGTTGGGATGAGATGAGAACTTATAGAATCAGTTAAATTTTGTTGACTCTAAGTCATTTGTTGAGTAGAAAGTAGCCTAGGGTGTTTTGCCTTTTTTTGGCGCTTGTATGCTTTTGTCCTCAGAACCATGAAACAAAGCACTAGTGCAACCTTCTGATGCCTTTTTCTTCCTTTTCAGGTCTGGGATGGTGGCCACATAATCTGGGGAGGGAGGGAGGCCAACTGGCCAGCAGAGAGAATTGAAACAAACCTCCCTTCCCCTGTGCACAAATCAGCACCAGACCCGAACGGAAGAAGACTATAGACAAACTGTATATAAGTGGTTTTGCTGTAAATAGTGTAGATTCAAAATGCCAATTCAGGCCCCTCAGTGGACAGACTTCTTGTCGTGTCCCATCTGCCGTCACAGTTTCGATGGTGTGGTCAGATTTCCTGTGAGCCTGGCATGTGGGCATACTCTGTGCAGGCAGTGTTTGACAAAGCTCCATCGAAAGCAGTGTCCCTTTGATCAGGTAATTATATATCAGTTTGTAATTTCCTTTCAGTAGCATTGCCAAAACTGGCAGTATTTCCTGTTTGAGAATGCAGACCAATGCCCAACCTTGTGAAGTGGTTAATGTTATTTTGGTGGGGTAAAAACCCAGTAAGACAGAAACTCAGGCAAAACCCAGCCCATTCACTCATTCTCCAAGATTGCAGTTGATCAGCGACCACTATTATCTATGTTATTGATGAAATTACCACTCCTTCGTAGAGACCTGTTGTGCACAAAATGTGAGGGTGGTTGAAAAATAGTATGGGGAACACCAGTAAAATACCAGACAATGCTTATTATGCATAACTTTATACTGTGTAATGTTCGAAAAACATAACAGGTAACATTTGAATTTTGTATGTTGAAACCAAGCATCTTTGCACTATTTGTTATGAAGCGTCGAGCCCAAGCTGAGTGTAAATCATGTTTGACAGTGTAAAATGGATGCGTCAGCTTATTTTATTAGACCAATATTTTGGCCATTCTTGGCAGGGGTACTCGTCAGGCTGTCAATCTTCAGGGTCAAGGTCGGGGAAGGAAACGAACCTGTAAACCTGTAATTCAAAGTCAACTTGGGCTCAAAGGATATTGATCCACAAAGTGTCCCTGCTGGTTCTGACCCTTTCTGTTTCTTTCAGACTGCCCTTAGTGTTGAAGCTGAATATCTCCCAGCAAACACAGCTCTTCTTCGCCTCATTGGTGTCAGCCTGAGCCAATCAGATACGGATGCAGAAGACAGTCGATCCGGGATCTTAGAATCTTTAACCCCCGAAGAAATATCCAGTTATGTTCAGTGTAGAAGAATTGTTGAAGAATTAGCCAGTTATCTCAAACCGCTAACGGGGGTCAATGGCTCCACCCCTACTTTATCTCGACCCATGCAGAGGAAGCTAGTGACGCTTGTAACCTGCCAGTTAGCGGAAGTGGAAGGGAAGTCTAGAGCCTACAGAGCGGTAAGTATTTTGAAGACATGTCAAGCCTATCAATGCCCAAACTTGGGAGCGTGTTCCATCCTACTTACCGTAGTTACTACGCATGACGTCACGAATTCTGTTTTTTTGCCGTCAAGGCTGGAACGATTTTTCTATTTTCCAGCAAGATCTCACGCCAGGGGCGAATCCGACCAATCACGTTACAGAGATGCGTAGTTACTACGGTTACTACGCTCCCGAGCATGATAAGCAAATAGTAACTTTTAGTTACTATTCCGACAAGGTTGGAACGGTCAGCGTAGTAACTTTTCGTGAGGATGGAACGAAAATAGTAACTAATAGTAACTATTGTTAGACGGGTGGAACACGCCCTTGGAATCGCTTGTAAGGTTCAAAATAATAATGTACAAATTTAAACATAATTACCTTATAATTAAATACATATAATTAACTACTTTAAACATAATTCCTTCACCACGAGTCTCTTTGGCCGCCTAGAAAAACCAGGGACACTGGAGTGCCCTTGTGAAATTGCCAAGCTTGGGTCTACTGGTCTTTTAACCTGGTACTCACCATTTTCCCTATTTCTCCAACCTCTATGTACCCCCCCCCCCCCATTCTAATATTCAGCCATACCACAATCATGCAGAATATTTCTGATTCACAGTTTCTGTCGATTTACAATTACCAGGGTTTCGCTGTGCTATTTAAAGTACCTGAAGCATCTGTTTCGTTTTTCAAAGTTATGGCATATCCACACGAAGACGGAGAAGTTCCAAGTTAAAGATGCCTGCGTTACACTTTGGTAAATTTCGTCATATCTACCCAAGAAACTCGGCCCAACCAGCACAGGATCATGAATAAATTGATAAATAAATTACTTACTGGGTCCAAACATAGTTTACTGAAACCGACAGGCCTGGGGACTAAAGCAAGAAAACCATAGCACTATAGTTGGTTAGGGTCTGTACCTTACGTTTTTTATTTTCGTTGAAAAATTACAACAGCGGCAGCGCGTCTTAAATAATAAATATATTCTTTATTTCCATAATGGCACAACATAATCTGAAGGCGGCCTTTTACCTCCTTTCCTCGTAATTTATTCGCCTATTTCTCTAGTAGTCCATGCTTGTCCCGTTTGACACTTTGTCAGAAGAGTGGAGTCGGCGAAACTTGAATCAGTTGAAACAAACAAATCAGCTTTCAGGGTAATTTGCTGGTCCCCTATCTTTGCCTAAAAATTCCGAGGTCCGTCTACACCAGTTAGAAGGGCTACCCGTTGCGAAACTCGATCACTGCACCAGTTAGAAGGGCTACCCGTTGCGAAACTCGATCACTGCATGTTCATTTTTTTTCCCAGATTCGTGTGACGGAAAGATAGATCAACTCTCGTGGTTACAATATCAAAAGGCTGTTACTGTCAATAAAAATATTTATAAAACTATAAAATCTTTCACGAAATCCTGAATTACACTGTAGGTATACCTGACGTGTTTTATTGGTATAGGATAGAGTTTGTGTATCCTAGAACTTGTCGTTCGTTTTGGTCGATTTGTGGCGTTTTGGTAGAGGAAGGGAGGATTTGGGAGTGGAGAGGGTGAGATACCATGGCGTTAACTGAAGTCGGTGCTTAGCTCCTTTCTGCGCTCCTGCAGGTTTTTGAGTTTGAAATGTTTTAAAAGGTATGGAAGTTCAGATCCACTACGAATAAGAAGAGCGCGCTTCTGTATTATATCCCGTTTGTTTCTTTGTTACTGCGATTATGAAAAATGCAAAACAGGCGGTGGGTATTCCAGGGTGGGTCTGATGAAAGACCTATATAGTCGTGTACTATGATATTGTCTCCATTAATCCCACGTGCACAGAACAAAGTCAGAAAAAGTTCCAACTCTCACCACAATAGCCTACTTGCCTAAGCAGAAAGGCTCGTACAAAGCTATGTACCGGCGTTTGTTGACTCCGTGAAAAGATGATACTTTTAGTTTATAGTGTAGTTTATAGGCCAAGTGCCATATACCGATCACCTTTCCGTCGGTTGGTCGGTGTGCCGGTCATTCCGGTGATCGCGAGTTAGGGTACTTCCAGATGTGCTAGGACGGGGAAACTTGGCAGGTTGGCTTGTTAGGGACCCAACCAAACTAGCTTGAAAATAGTTATTTCCCGGATCCGACCATCGTGGAGGGAGGGGGAATCCGGAATATTGAAGTATGTATAACTGTTGGTCGGGGAACCGGATCCTATGAAACTTGATATTCGGAAAGACCTCGTGTCTCAGACGTCACACTTCAAGTCCAGGCCAGATCCTGTGACTTTAGGGAAGCTAGAGGGGGAACCGGAAATCTTCTGACACGCTCAGAGTGGAGGGCTCGGAATGAAACTTGGTCAGAAGAAGAAAGGCTAGTCCTAGATACATCGTTGACAGAAACGGACTGGATCCGGACACAGTGGAGGGAGTTGGAAGGGAGGGGGAGAGAATTCCGGTGATGGCGAGCTTAGGTACTTCGAGATGTGCTAGGATGATGAAGCTTAGCTGGCACATAAGAGACCCGACTAGATTGACTTAGAAATAGTCACTTACTAGATCCAACCATCATGGAGGGGGGAGGGGGGGATTGAGGGAGGTAAAATCCGGAAACTTGAGGCATGTATAACTTTCGATCAGATTTTAATAAAATCTTGATAATTGGTGAGAGTGCATGCCAATGATGTTTCTCATTTGTGCCTCAAGGATCAAAAACCTATGATCATTTGTGCCTCAAGGGCTTTGTTTACAAATGAATTACAAATGAGCTCTTAACTGAAAATACTATTGACTAAACGATAGATTTGTATGGTCCCCAAGGGCCCACGATATGTATGCCTTAAGGGTTTTGTACTCATCTTAGTACTCACCTTAAGCACACAGTACAAAATATACCTTTGAGCAAACGATACTTTTTGATGATCCTCAAGGGCCCATGATCGTTTCTGTCTGAATGGTTTGCGTGCGCATCGTCACCGCAAAGTGCAAAACAGTTCGTCTAAACGATACATTTTCACGATACACAAGGGCCTATGGACATTCGAACCTCGAGGATTTTGCTTACAAATGATTGGAAGAAACCCACGAGTTGACACATTCCTACAGTCATCCTCATACCCAAGTTTACAAGTGCTATATGAGCTTCCAGCTCTTGTTACTTGAGGTTTCAGTGACAAGTCAATTTCTTTTCATGTTGAGATTAGTATTTATGTACACCTGACCAAGTTTGGCAACTGCACTGTTAGAAGTTTCATAACAGACAACAGAAGGATGCGCGGTTTCAACATACAGTGCTCAACAGACAACACTTGGGATGTTATCTGTTGTGTTGGAAAACGTTATACCTGAACTGTTATGCAGAAGAAGCATTGCCAAAAAAAAAGCCAAAAAAGCATCCACTGACTTTTTTGTTTGTCGTCATGATGCCAGAAAATTCAGCAGATGCTTTTTGACGTTTTTTTGGCTCTTCCTGATGGCAACGCTTGTAATGCATAACACTTTAAACACAATAGACAACAGCCGACATGTTGTCTGTTACTCATTGTCTGTTGAAACCGCGCATCCTTCTGTTGTCTGTTTTGAAACTTCGACAGTGCGTATACTAGTGGCCAAAACAGAAAGGTAGTTTTGTGTGTGTTGTTTTAGTCGTTTTTACTTCAAGTTTCAGTGAGAAGTCCAGTTTTTGTCATATTCAGATTAGTGTATTTTGTACACCTGGCGAGAGATGCCAAGTTTGGCAACTATGCTGTGACATTTTATTCTTAAAGAACCTGTCTTACGTACAATACTAATTCAACCTACTTCCATAATCACTCCGTATATTTCTAAACCCGGAGGCCCCAATTACGTACGGTACATTCTAACCCCTTTAACAAAACCATGCTGATTTTCGCACTTGGCGTGTTTTGCTACCTTTGATGTTTCACGCTGTCGGCAGTTGTCTGCGAGAAGTTTTTTCGTCAGAAAAATGGATATGTAAATTATTTCCCTGTTTTCGCTACGAGTCAACGGGTCTCGGAAAAGGCTTAAAACAGCCAAAACCGTGGGTTGATGAAAGCACAGCCTAGTTTTAAAGTATTAAAATATTTAAAAATACTGTAAGTTGAAGAGTAAATAGTGCGAGGGGTATATAAATCATCATCATCATCATGCAGAGAGATCCCATGCAATCGACGAGCCTTTTGTTACAATAGGGCTATCGAAGTTTCGCGTGCCTTGTTTTCATTTTGTGTCCGAATGGGCTCAGTGGAGCGGACAGAGGAAAGGCAAACTGGATGTTGCATGCACGTTCCAATTTACCTTATTATTCAATTTAGTTATCATTAGCTAATCAGTGTAGTCTGTCTGCTAAGTAGATAACGCTTGTTATGTAATTGCAAGCAAATTATTTGTTCGGTGTTTTCAAGGCTATATCAATCTGTAACAATGCTCATAGATGGCGACAAGCTAAAAGCTTAACGCCAAATGTAATAATAATAATAATACTTATCGTAACAGACAAACTTAGAACGTGGTAGGAAGCAGGTGATTCTGACACGGATTAGTAGGAAAGAGAATATGGTCAAACTTTGACCATTCTTATTAGCATCCCGAGTTACTCGCTCTGCTTTTGCAAAAGCTATACACATTCAGTACCATGTCTGCAATGGAGAGATGATTTAGAAATGTAACTAACTACTTTTAAGATTTTTTTTGCTTGTTTTTCAAAGGACTTAAAGTGCGCATCTGCACCTTACTGGTTGGGTATGTACTCACTAGAATAAAAAGAGCTACGAGCTCATATGACACTTGTTACGAGTAGGTGGTACAAGAAAGTAGAAGAACTTCATAAAACATCCAAAAATGCGGTTCGGACCTAAAAGTAGGATATTTAGTTTCACTAAAATCCTGAAATTTCCAACATCACCTCCAAACCATCGCCAACCTTCCAAGTTTCAAACCAAGAAATCCACTCGCTATGTCCTTAGACATGCACAAAATTTCCGGTACCCCCTTCCAACCATATACTGCGGCCGAATCTCGTCCGGACTCCTAACTGGATCATGTGAAGCATTTTCTCTTACCTCTTCAGCCTGAAGAGGACCCTTGCCAAGAAGGGTCGAAATATAGCTCTGATAAAAAAACATAGCTGACTTATCAGTTTTGCACCGTCAAATACGACCTCATTCTCTCCTTACAGAGGATCCGTGTTAGGTCAGATACTTGGAAAAGCTTGTATTGTGTTGTCTACCAAGTATAAGTTCCTATGAATATTCCTTGAGCACAAGCTGACTTTGAAACATATATTCAAATAATGTATCCAACGGATACGTCAGCTACGATGCTATGGAAACAAACCTGATGTTTCAATCCCTGATGTTGACCCTGAAGATTGACAGCCTGACGAGGACCCTTCAAAGAAGGGCCGAAATATCGCTGATGAAGCATCGTAGCTGACGTATCCGACAAGGAATTTTGCCAGCTCCTAGGAAGTACGTACCATGAGAAAAGTTTCCTTCTTCTCCTCTGTGAAGCTTTCCAACACGAATCTTTCAAAAACGTAATATCAGATTTTAACATCGCAATTATTTGTGTATTTTTTTTATTCGTACCTTATTTTATGTCCCACTATAACCTTTGATGCCACCTTCTTTTTATACATTTTACCCTTACCCTTACATGTTAACTCTTGATGCTTGACTTGTATTGTGTTTTAGTAGTGAACTGATAGACAAAAATGCTCCTCAGCCGGGATTTGAACCCAGGACCCTCTGCTTACAAGGCAGTCGCTTGACCATCTGAGCTACCGAGGGGCTTGTGAACAGAGTCGCAAACCACTACAGTAGTCTGGTAGAAGCCGGCCATAGGAACAGTGATCCCGCCCGATCCCGTTCACTGCTTATAAAATGTTTCCATCTCAAGGGTTTCTTCACCATTAAAATTATATATTTGGTTTTCACCATGAGACCCCGTCTTGTGGGTCCTGGTATGTCTACGTGGCTCCGACAATGGAATCCTAGACTTCTAAATTATATTCGAAAAAACTGTTTATGGTTTGTTGGTCACGGTACAAGTCCCTTGTGTAAAGTGCCATCTATATTGTATTGTGTTATGTAGAGTAGAGTAGAGTAGAGTAGATCTTTAATTCTAAAAAGTAACTTTCACAGCGTGAACGCCGAATTTGACGTCCAAACATAACTAAACACTCGAATCAATTTGTCAATTCAATAATAATTGCAACACAATGCCTATGCATTATTATATGTTGTATCCGAGGTTATAGTGTCCGGGGTTGACCCGGACACTAATGTTCTTTTTCTTGGTAGGCTGCCATTTCTTAGCGGATTTACATCGTTTTTGTTGTCAAACGTGTAGAATCTCTGGGAGAATAGCTGGTAATTTTTTCAGATTTTTTTCTCCATCAGGTTTTTTATGAGACATTTTTTTCTGTTTTTCAGTTTGTCCGAGCCAACCCCGTACCCATGGGGTTGATTTTTGCAACTTTTTATCAAGAGCTGACAAGTATTTACCATGAAACCTGGTACGAAGTTAGTTCACTAGAAGGCAGATGTTATGTATTTTTTTCAGATTTTAGCGACAAATTTTAATATTTGTTTCGCGGGTGTCCAGACCAACCCGGTGTCCGATCCAACCCCGAGCTCCCCTACTGTCATCATTGCTTTGACATGTGTTTCGTCATGACGATCCTTTGCTAGCCATTTTCTATTTAGCTATTATGGAATTAAAGAATATATTTGTTTTTATTTGTTATTGCCAAATTGTTTGACGGTGTGTAAAAGCAATCTTGTATAGTGTCCTTGAAGGGAAGGGAAGTTAGTCAAGCTCCTTTCTTTTCTTTTTTTTTGTCGAAGTTTTTGTTGTTGTTAATGTTTTGTTTTGAGGGTAATTAGTCCCTGACAGTTTCGCCTCTGGGGATTGAAGATTCTAGTTTTTTTTTCAATAAACCTTTCATTCATTCAAAGAAGACAAATATTCGCTAATAGATGACTAACTCTTCGTGTCGATGAAGAATCGTGGGGTGCCTAGCGAAATCTTCGCGTCGCGTCTTTCGGATTTAGTCATATGGAGTATTTGGTGTTCAGCATCGCTTTTCCACCGTTCTGGATTATTGATTACACTGGATTGATTACAGCAAACCCAACTCTTCTGTACTCCGTGTTAAATCCTGACACTAACTCAGATTCACCTTTTGCTAAGAGAAAAGGAATGCGAATAGTTTCTGCTAAAATAGTAACAAGCCAAATCAAAACGACAGGTGAAAGTAAAAGGAATTAGATTTCCTACATAAGGTAGATAAACTGGAAGTTCTAAGTTCCTCACAATATCAACGGAGAAAGAATCTATTCGCCCTCCCCTCCCGTCTTCCGTGCATCTGTCCGAGAGGAATACTGGCCATCAGTTTTCTCCATATCCTGCTAATTCTTCTGCCCAATTTTTACGCAGTTTCATCCCATCATTTATTTCTGGTCATATCTTGTAAGTGTATTAGTTAATTTGTTTCGTGTCTGTGTTCGTAAATTCGTATTCCTCTTCTAGCTTTTAGATATTTGGATTAAATATAAATTAAAAAGAATATTTAAAGAATATTTAAATATTCTTTTTTAAATTTATCTAGCTTTAAAAACATTTATTCCAGCAATGTTTTCAACGGATACGTCAGCTAAGATTCTTCATAAGCGATATTTCGGCCCTTCTTGGCAAGGGTCCTCGTCAGTGGAATAAATTTGGATTAAACTTGATTGATTGATTGAAAGAAGGGCCAAAATTAGAGAGACCTCCTACGAGATTGTCTGTGCTCCTACACGAATTGCACCAGTAATGAATATTTGATTGAACGCGCTTCAGTTCTGGAACCTTTTCAGGCAAGATCCCTCGGCGACCGCACGGTCACGGAGCTCCTGCTTCAGCACCAAAATCCACAACAGCTTTCAACTAACCTCTGGGCTGCTGTGAGAGCTCGAGGTTGTCAGTTCCTAGGACCGGCTATGCAGGAGGAAGTCCTTCGATTGGTCCTACTTGCCCTGGATGAGGGATCTTCGCTTTCCCGGAAGACCTTAGTCCTATTTGTTGTTCAGCGACTAGAGCCCCACTTCCCCCATGCCTCGAAGACATCTATCGGACATGTAGTGCAGTTGCTGTATAGAGCGTCTTGTTTTAAAGGTAGGGCTAAGGCGTTCTGATATCAAGAATGGATCTTTTTATTTATTTCTACTTTTCAACGGCCAGAAGGGGCCTTTCAATTCAGTTTACTTCAAAAAATTCGCTCACTGACGAAGCCGAACATTGAATTTCTTCCGTCATGAGAAAAACTAAAACTAAACAGGTCTCTCCTCGGGGACAGTTGGAGTAAAGAATCTTCCGCGCTAGATCCAAATCGCGAGCGTAAGCCTCATATGCACTTCCCCCACGAGATTCAGATCAGGAGAGTACGCCGCATATTAAGCGAGTGGGAGTGTACATTAATCTAAGTTAGGCAAGAAAGAGCGTACAGAGAAAAAACCAACAAAAACTAAATGGGTCTCTCCACGGGTACAATTGGAGTAAAGAGCCTTCCGCGCTAGATCCAAATCGGGAGCTTAAGCCTCATATGTAGTTCCCCCCAGGATATTTAAATCAGGAGAGTAAGCCCTCGGGGACAGTTGGAGTAAAGAATCTTCCGCACTACATCCAAATCAGGAGCGTGAGCAGCATATTACTCGAGTCGGAGTGTACATTGATATAAGTTTGGAAAGAAAAGAGAAAACAAGAACAAAACAATTAAAACTAAACAGATCTCTTCTCGGGGACAATGGTAGTAAAGAATCTTCCCCACGAGATCCAAATTGGGACCTTAAGCCTCATATGTAGCTTGCCCAACGAGATTTAGATCAGGAGCGTAAGCAGCATATTACTCGAGTGAGAGTGTACATTGAATATAAGTTCAGAAAGAACAGAGAAAACAAGAATAAAACAACAAGTAGGAGAAGTTTATGTGTTAGAGTTATTGTCTTGTTGATCTTTGTTTCTATATGGCCCTTATGCGTTCAGAATACACTGATCTAATATATCTATCATGACTACCGCCAACGAGTTTGATGACTCGAAGTCAGGTGGTATGGTGGCTTTTTGGGTCGATAGTTGGATACTGCATTCTTCATCATCATATGCACGCCATAGATCATGTCAAGATAATGTAAACGCGTAATGTTGCGCTTTTAGTAAGCGTTCGGAATCGTGACAAAACCTCGCTCTGCTCGACTACTGATTTGAATTAGTTTGGTGTAAGTATTGACACGCAACTAATTCAACAAAACAAAGAATAATAACATTTATTTATTCAGCCAAAAAGCCATATAAGATTAAAGACACCCATCGCCACACAAATCTACTTAAGTAACTGAATGCTCAATCAAGTGACGATTTATGGACGTATAGGCGATTTTCTGGACCGGCCAAACACCGATAGCGTCCGCGCCCTACTAAATTGTTAAAAAGACAAACATAAATTGAAGAATGAAACATTGTTTGGGTGCTTGCTTGCTTGGGTCTTTCGGTCAGTATTATTGACCATGTAGCCTAAGTAACTACTTGTCAAACTCTGACGTATTACTAGACTTCTTCAGTTTGGGCTGCATCATAACTGTCATCAGCTGTGCCGTATTCCACCTGGCGGGCGTTAGGATTTCCCTTTAGATAGCTGGGTAACTTCAGAATGGCCATCTATTGTCTGTCGCACCGATGTGATGCGGCCGGGAGTGGGCGTGAAGCGTTGGGGCCAGCACACTAATTGTTTTATCCTGCAATTTGCCCAAGGCATTAGGCCTAACGTCGTGGCTCACTTTTATTATGTCAGGGTCCGATAGACAAGTCAGTCTGATTCATTTCAGTTTCGTTCAGTCGCGATTAGGCAAGCGTTTCCATGGTGAAACGGGGGGCCTCTAAATATATATTTCGCGTCTCTAATATCCCATGCTCGTGTTTCTTTGAATAAACTGGAACATATTATGTAACCCTTTTAAGGGTCAAGTCTAAAAGGGGGGGGGGGGTCGGGCGCATATAGTCTTTGTAGTTCAAGATTGCTATACCTTTGCTTGTAGGGCTGATCGTTCGATTCATTTCTGTTCCTGAAACTTTCAAACTTGTGTTCTGTATGATCAGACAGACCAGGTTCTACTGTCTGCGCATTTTCTTTGTCTATCAGATCACAATTTTCGTTCGTCCCTAATGGGTAGAATATACAGAAAATTACATATACAACACCTCTTTTGCCCCACCCTTCGGTTTCAGGCTGAATCTACACTGTGACCTGGCGGGAAGACCAAAGTGATTCGGTCATTCTCTCCCACCATTCGAGCCAAGTCTAGGGACTCTGAAGGTCTTGCAAGTTCGTAATGGAGGGGATTGAAAAACTTCTTTAAGGACGTACAACATTTGTAACACGTGTCGCTCATACTGTTAGAAATAACACTGTTATCCCGTCAGTACCCTGTACCTAACACCCGGTAACGCGTAAAGTGAAATAATAATCACAAGAAAAAGATAACAAGACCACAGGAAAAAGCGGTATCAGTCTAAGGAAAGATCTCGGACCGAATAGTCTCAATTCTCCGTGTCCAGTATCTTAAGTTATTTATTGAACTAAGGGCCAACTAAACTAGGCACACTTGCACAGACATAAAAGAAACACAATAACAACGGACAAATCAGTAACGAAAAAAGAGAGAAAAATAATCATCAACCACAAACAAAAAATGGTGCTTGAACATCAAATTTTCCGCCAAGCTGGCAGAGACAGGCAAAAAACGGTCAGAAAAAAGCGGATTATCCGAAGCAAATGTACTAGTACTTTATTCACTATTCTTATTTGCAGTTTCAAAGCGAGAGGGTGACTCATCCCTCATGCAACTCAAAGAAGAATTCCGTACCTATGAGGCCCTTCGTCGAGAGCACGACGCCCAGATCGTCCAAATCGCAATGGAGGCAGGGCTCCGCATTGCCCCTGACCAGTGGTCGTCGTTACTCTATGGAGACTCGATTCACAAGTCGCATATGCAGAGCATAATAGATAAACTGCAGACCCCGGCAGCGTTTTCTCAAGCTGTGCAGGAGTTGGTGATCGCCCTGCAGCGGACGGGAGATCCGGGGGATCTTGCGGGCCTAAGGTCGTCGCTGGAGCTTCTGGCTGCTGTTGATCCAAGTCCAGGTAGGGGCACAGTTTCGTATTCTTTTACTTTTCGGAAGTAGGCTATGAACCCCTCAAAAACCCAAGCTATCTGGTTCTTTGGTGATTTAAAAGTGGGAAAAGGAGGATTGAAAGTGGGAAGAGGAAGGGGGCTTGGGAATTGAGTAGGTTGAGGCTGTTTGAGTGAAGAAAGTTTATATAGGGTGAGTTGAAGTAGCCTTTTGATGTTCGAGAAGAAAGAAAAATATTTTGTTTGGAAGAAGTTTTTTGGTATTTTCTGGTCCGTCTTGCGCGGGTGACCTCTTGCTACATATTATTATTATTATTATTATTTATTTGAATCCTTCAAAACTGAAGAGTAATGTATAAAAAGGAACAACAACGTGTCAGTCAAACTCACACACACTTACATACTAATAAACAGCTGGCCGTTAAAGACAAATTAGCCTACTAAATATACAATGAAGTACATGAAAAAAAAAGAAAAAATGAAGCTCAAAATAAACAAACTAAGCAGGGAACTTTTTTGTGAAAAAAGGAAAAAGGTTGTGATGAAGAAGAATGTTGTCAACCTTTTTATGAAAGTTCTGAATTTTACTATTTAAAGTTTCTAAAGGATTCTTCACTTTAAAATTCGAAGTTAGGAAAGAGTTACTCGCAGAAATCGGGAAGCCAAGAAGGAATTTAGAGAATTTATAATAAGTAACTTTTAGCGCAGAAAGTTCAGAAGGGCGGAAAGAAGAAAAGAAAGCAGACGGAAAAAGAATGTGAGGAAGTGCAACAGCCGTATAAATAGAACCAGGAACATCTCTGCGATACATCCCTCGTAAACGAATAACAGCACCGAATGCTCTTCTTATTTTATCTTGCACATGATGAATAAGGATAAGTTTAATTAATTAATTAAGATGGGCTATTGGTATATGAATATGTTGAATGTTGGTTATGTTGAAGAATAAAACACTGAAGCCTTACTGCCAAGAGCTCGACAACAAAAACAAATACAGATAGGACAACCTTTCGGCATCAAGAGCAGGCACTGTCAGAAATTTAACAACTATTCAATCAATCAATCAATTATAGTAATAATAATAATAATACAAAGCAAGAGAAAAGGCTTTCGCACTTCAGACAACATTTCTAACAGTAAAACAAATTTCCGAATGTTCATTTTCTCGTCAAATACTCTATAGGTGCGTTTTTTTATGTAGTTTCACTGTACTGTGACGTACTTTTGTTTCTGTTATGAAAGTACAGTATGTGTAGTGGACAAATAAAACGCTAAACATAATGTACTTTCGTAACTGAAACAAAAGTACGTCAAACTACAGTGAAACTGCACCGACACTGCATCCGAAAAACGCACCTTAGATGAAATGATATTTGTTCACACAACAAAACCTTCCGGGCCATGGTAAAAAACAAAACAAAATTAAACACACAAATCTACCAGGCTACTACCTGCGAAAACTATCACGATGATTGCCAAAACTATCACGATGATCTATACCCACATGGATGAGTCTACAACAATTTAAAAGTAAGTAGTTATTTTTCACCCGCAATTTCGTAAAGCGGAGTAGATACAAAAATACAAAACACATAAGGTAACACAAATAATCTTCGGCCAGGACACAGGATAAAAAGTCGAGTCCCAATAAAAGGACACAGGATAAAAGGTCCAGCTGTCGATGATTTTCGGTAGAGACAAGGAGACTTTGGAAAGGGTAAGAAAGGGTCGGATCGAGGAACGACTAATCAAAAGTCAATATGTTCAGATCCCTGACATCACATCAGGAAGTACCGAACTCGCGCCATCACTAGAATTCCCCAACTCTCCAACTCTCTAGGTACTTCCTAGCACATCAGGAAGTACCGAATTCGCGCCATCACTAGAATTCCCCAACTCTCCCCAGCACTGCCCGAATCCGGTCCTATTATGTCAGTTACGTATCTAGCACTTGTGCTTGTTCTTCCCATCAAGTTTCATCCCGATCCCTCCAGTCTAAGCGTTTCCAAAGATTTCCGGTTCCCCCCTCTTCCGAGTCTCCCCAACGTCGCCGGATCCACTCCGATTTTAAAATGGGACGCCTGAGTCACGAGATCCTTCTACATGTCAAGTTTCATTTAAAACGGATCACCCGCTCAATATCTGAGATTGCCACTAGATTCCCAATCCCTTCACTCCACCCACGGTGGTTGGATCGGGGAAACTACTTTCTCAAGTCAATCTGTTCGGGTCCCTGACATGCCGGCAAAGTTTCATCGTCTTAACACATCAGGAAGTATCAAACTCGCGGGATCACTAGAAATCCGGACCCCCCCCCCCCCCCAACTCCCCCACAGTGACCGGATCCGTTCCGGTTATGTCATTCAAGTATCTAGGACTTGTGCTTGTTCTTCCCACCAACTTTCATCCCGAACCCTTCACTTAAAGCGTTTCCCAAGATTTCCGGTCCGCCAATGTCACCGGATCTGAGACACGAGGTCTTTCTGTATATCAAGTTTCATTCAGATCCGATCACCCGTTCTTAAGTTAAAAATACTTCAAATTTTCCGGATTCCCCTCCCTCCAGCCCCCCCCCCCCAGATGGTTGGATCGGGGAAACGACTATTCTCAAGTCAATCTGTTCGGGGATACCTGACATGCCTGCCAATTGTCATCGTCCTAGCACATCAGGAAGCACCGAAATCGCGGGATCACTAGAAATTTGCCCCCCCCCCAACTCCCCCAAAATGAGCGGATCCGGTCGGGTTATGTCAATCACGTAGCTAGGACTTGTGCTTGTTCTTTCCACCAAGTTTCATCCCGATCTCTGCACTCTAAGCTTTTTCTAAGATTTCCGGTTTCCCCCTCCAACTCCTCCCAATATCACCGAATCCGGTCTGGGTTTAAAATGGAACGTTTGAGACACGAGGTTCTTCCATATATCGAGCTTCATTAAGATCCGACTAACCGTTCGTAAGTTAAAATACCTCATTTTTCCGGATTCCCCCTCCCTCCACCCCACCCCACCCCAGATGGTCAGATCGGGAAAGCGACTATTTCTAATTTAATCTGATCCGGTCCCATATATGCCTGCCAAGTTTCATCGTCCTAGCTTATCTGGGGAAGTGGCTGAACTAGCAAAATCGGGACCGACGCACCCGAGGGGTTGCTGATTCCGCGCCACCGGTGTACACCTCGACGCGGCACCGTGGCATGCGCCACTTGGTGTACATCGTTTTTGGGAGTGAGCAACCCCTCGGACGGACCGACAGTCGGACTGACGGACAGAAATTGCGATGCACTTGGCCGAAGGGCAAATGCCATGAAAAATGGAAGGGATAACACCAACAACCAACACTAAACCGAATCATTCGGGGTTCACCCAAACAAAATCTGAATAAAACAAAATTAAATATTTCATATAAAGATTTGTTTGCCGTGCCACGGATATATGTTTTGTGTTCTTCTTTTTTTTCGCGTACTCCGTGATAACACTGACAACACTTATTGTTCACTGGCTGTCTATTAATGGAGATATACTGTTTTATAAACTTAGTTCAAATCATTGAGACATTTTCTAAAAGGGATTCCCATCTCTGGAGCTTAAATCCATTGCATTAATTGCTGCCATTTTAGAATGAAGAAATTAATGTGAATTCTTCATAGCTATGATCAGCAGGGGGTTGAGGGTGTTGTAGAGGCCATGTGCTTTGTAGAGGCCATGTGCCTTATTTTTGCATTATATTATTATTATTATTACTAAAGTTGAAAAAAAAATAGAAGTTAGCTCTAGAGCGTGTTCCACCCTTGTGACAATAGTTACTATTAGTTACTATTTCCGTTCCATCCTCACGAAAAGTTACTACGCTGACCGTTCCAACCTTGTCGGAATAGTAACTAATAGTTACTATTTGCTTACCATGCTCGGGAGCGTGGTAAGCGTAGTAACTACGCATCTCTGTAACGTGATTGGTCGGCTTCGCCCTTGGCGTGAACTCCTGCTGGAAAAAAGAAAAATCGTTCCAGCCTTGACGGCAATAAAACAGAATTCGTGACGTCATGCGTAGTAACTACGGTAAGTAGGATGGAACATGCTCCTAGTCGCCCTTACTACACATGCTTTACTTTCTCACAGAGGCTTCCCCGCCAACATATGGGGACATTAAGGACGCTCTCGAAGCCGTCAACACCGTCGTGAAAGGCTTGGTGGACTTTATAGTAGTTCACGGTGTAAGACCTAACGGACACCACTCAAAGGTACGTCAGTGTGTATCGTTCTTAATAAGCTGGATTTTCCGGGTACAGTGCCAGAAGCCCCCTGAAATTTGCACAAGACTGCGTAGTATCAACAGGTATGAGATGCTGACGTTACAGAATATTCCGTTCTGAACTTTTGAGTGTCCTACTTTGATCACAGTAGATTTTTAATGTTTCTCCCTCGTTCATGTCGTAACTGCAAGTTAGTTTAGAAGTCCGGTGTGTAAGATGTTATTCAGTCACTGGAGAGGACGTCGGCGTCTCTACTAACAAGACCAAAGGCTTCGATGGGATCCCAGAACTCTAACATTTGATTCAAACAATTGGGGTCTTCGCCATTCAGTCTTTGTCTGATTCGTTGAATATTTGCCCGGTACCGAATCTCTAATCGAGTCAGAATCAACTTGGAGCTTCAACCAAATTTCCAGTTTCAGCCGAATTAGTGATGCACCATTTGTCCAGCAAGAAAACTAAGTTCAGATATGGATTCAGCGGACCTCCTTACCGCCTCAATGAACTTGACTTGACCTGTACTTTACCATGAATCCTCATTGAACAACATCCTCCCTAGAACAACATTATTTCCTCGTTTGAACATTATGTAAGATAAGATAAGATATTTATTATCTTAAAAGCCCAAGGGCCATGGCAATACAAACAAACGGAAACACAATGACAAACTTATTTCTAACTACCACTAAAACTACAAAATGATCTCTAAGAATCGTTGACGGCTTGAGGAATCTACCTACTTTCTTTTATAGTACCATAACGCTCGCTCTTAAACATTTGCTCGATCCCTTCCTGATCACACTCATTTACTCCAAATATTTCTCTTCTCGAATCATTCAATTCCCTACAATCAGGTGGGGACTGAAACACAGGTCTTTGTTCTTTTAAAGTGCTTCAGTTATGTAGTTAGTTTTCTTTGTTTTGTCTTCAGAAAGTGTGTTGAATTTGCAGTTAGTATGATTTGCATAATGTTTTTTGGACCATGGCCCGTTGGGCTTTCTATGTACAATACACACATACATACATAAGATGTCGCAAACAGTCATTCATACCTCCACACATCGGGCAGAAGTAGGGACCAATTCTCCCGATCGGCCCACCCGTGTACCTCCTCCTATCTCCAAGCGGTAAAATATCAGCACGCATACTAATTAATAATTTCAATTCCTCCCTGTCTAAACCCGCTTTAAAATAAACACATTCACCCCAGGTCTCTTTTGCCTCTGTATAAAACCTTAGAGAACCCTTCGACCTTCGAACTATGTCTCTCCGACGCCCGCAGAATAAACAAATGAATGTCGGCATCCACGCGCGCAGAGCTATAACGATTTGAGAATAAAGGGGTAGGACTGATATAGCCGAAAATTGGTCGATAAGTTTTGTGTCCGGTTATCGCCGGATTCCGGGTGAATTACTCGTCCGGCAAGAAGATAACTTTCATATTCGGATTCACATGTCTCCTTACCCCTAAACCAACTATCTCAGTGGTTTTTAAAAAATATTTTTGTTTGCCCCTTAATTTGAAACCCCTTCCCCCATCCTTAAATGTAGGGCTACAGATCAAAGAATCCTCACACCAAGTTTCATCAAAATACCTCATTCCCTTCGAGAAATATCGTGATCACAGACAGACGGACATTTTTGCGATGTCATAGGTATCCCTCCACTTACTTTTTGGGATCCCTAGGATCCCAGAAAATCTTGCAGTAATTGCTACTGATTAATCTTGTCTCTAAAAAGATAATCTTATCTCTAATTCGGATTAAACTTATCTCAGTAGAGATAAGATTAATCCCAGTAGCAAATACTGCGGTTAACTTTAATCCTTACTCGGAGAAACTTTTTTGCAATGTTTACTCTTCTCAGGCGAGCGAGCATCATTCAAGTGGTTGCAGCAATGGCCACGTTGGCCCCGGCGGGAAGTATAAAACACTCCTGTGTCGCGACTTTCTTACCAAAGGCGCGTGTCCTCGTTCTACTGCTTGCACCTTCGCTCATTCAGAAGACGAACTGGATAAGTACAGGTAAGCAAAATAATTCTGTAGTCTTGCATGTCTGGGCAACGGGAGTTCCGTACTTCGTGTTTTAATATTTCTTCAGCCCAAGCTGAGTGCGAAATCGTGTTTGACAGTGCAAAATGGAGACGTCATCTGCATTTTAGAGCTATATTTCGGCCAGAGCAAAATAACACTAGAGAGTAGCGTCAAGACTTGAAAAAGTGACACACACAAATAACAGCGACACTTGAGATAGAGAACCCTACTGAAACTCAATCAGTTGTGCACCAGCGCTGGCTCCAACAACTTCATATTCTCACAGAAAAAAAGAGTAAAACCTCCCTGGTTACCACGGTCTTTGCAGGCCACATCTTAGCTTTGCCATAAATCTCTAAACTGCTTGAAATGCCACAAGCATAGTGGGAGACTCTACGACTACGACCCGTTGAAAGCATAGGTCTTGGTGCTACTCCCTAGTATTATTTTGCTCTGATTTCGGCCCTTCTTGGCAAAGATCCTATTTTATGCTCAAGCTGGAAAATGAACTTTTGGAAAAACACCCCTAGGATTCTAGCTTTAGAAATCTGATGTTATGAATTTCTTCGTTAAAACTACTTGGAGTTAAAGCTGGTGCTGCTATTTCATTTTGGACACATCTACTGTTTTTGCTGCTCGATTAGGTCGTTTAGAGGGCTGGAAGGTCACTAGTGATTTACCTTGGGGGGGTGGGTCCAGTTTGTGCCGACGGACTCGAAAGACGGACGACGGAGCTCACTGTGCTAAAACAAATCGTCAGTTCATCGGAAGCGGGTTTTGCGGATTTGGTTTATGTGGTCAAGCAACTTGCCTGCCGAGTCGAGTAGGAGTAGGCTTTAAAGGAACAGAAAACTTGACTCAAACTTGACACGGGGAGCTAGCTGACATATCAAGAATGTACCCTGGGTCGATATTGAGAGTAAGAAAAATTCTCGTTACGACCATTGCAGTTTCCATGCAGTTTCCAAGAATTCGATTTTTGAGTTAGTAGAAAAAAAAGCAAAAGGTTTGTTTGCCGGGAGTAGGAATCGAACTAACGACCTCTTGACTACTACCCAGATACTATGGCCGAAACACGGCCAAAGGCGAACTTTTACAGTGCATAAGGGGCAAGGGCCTGCCAGCTAGCTTTAGGAACACTAAGGAGGGGGTTCGAGATAACAAAGAAGGGGGGTCCTGTCGACAATAAGTCCCTGTAGCTTTATCTAAGCCCCCCCCCCTCCCCAGGTGGGTTTGATGGCCGAAAGTTGCGTAGTCAAGTTTGCTGTGCCTTTAAACATACTTTCTGTTAGAAAGGTAGGCTACCTTGCCGTGAAGTAACTTTGATTTTTGCTTTTACTGAAGTATCTTAAATTTTTTTTTTTTAGAAAACAGTGATTTTCGTTTTTTTTTTCTTGATCAGCTAGTTATCCCTTGGACGGATAACTAGCCGATCAAGAAACCCCCGAAAATCACGGTTCTCGATTTCTTTTGTAATGAATGGCCAGCTTGGCTTCAAACATTGAAGTACCTTGTTAATTTTCAGTAGGCTCATGTGGCTTTTTGACATATTGACTGTTGTATTTTCTTAAAGGACCCTTCGTACTATTTACTCTTCAATTTACAGTATTTTTAAATATTTGAATACTTCAGAACTAGGATCTGCTTTCAACAATTAACCCACGATTTGGCTGTTATAAGACTTTTCCGAGACCCGTTGACTTATAGCGAAAACAGAGAAACAATTTACAAACCAGTTTTTCTGACGGAAAAACTTCTCGTAGACAATAGTCACACATCGAAGGTAGCAAAACACACCAAGTGAGAAAATCAGCGTGGTTGTGTTCGAGGGTTTAGAATGTACCGTACGAAATTGGGGTCTCCGGGTTAAGAAATATATGGAGTGATTATGGAAGTAGGTTGCGTTAGTATTATAGGTAAGACAGGTCCTTTAAGCACAATGAAGATTTGACGCCAAGCTAACTATTCATGATGAAAGACAAAAAAACGAGATGTCGTTTTTATTTTATTGATAAGCTAATTATCAACTAAAACAACATAAGAGCCATACGGACTTGAAGAACGCTTCATCGACATGCAAGTAAAAGAATGATGTGGACTCGGCATCCCATACGATGACCGACAGATAAAAATAAATAAATGACTAATCAAAGGTAAAAAAATAAATAAAATAACGACAACACAACTGTGCATGGTTAAAAACTTCTGTGTAGGCCTATATATACATTTCAGTGGATATTTTACAATTACTCGGAAATAAGCCAGTTCTTAACACTCGTCACTGATTTTCATTCCACTATTTACAAACTCTTTCATACTACTTGAAACTTCCTAATTAGCTGATCAATAAAAAACCTAAAATCTCGTTTGTGTGTCCTTTCAGCAAATACGTTCGGTAAAATCCAGTGAAAATGATATTCCGTTGATCCCCCATTTTGATTAATTAAATATATTAATGTTAGTACGCAAATAGTTGAAGTACTAGACAACCGGAGCGAGGCCCTGTAACAGCTTAAACGAAAGACCCCCCCCCCCCCCCCCCCTAATTTTTTTTATAGAAAACGTGGAGCTGGTGTAGGGTGAAACGCAGCGCTTAGTTCTACTTTATTTTTTGTCGTCTTATTACTTTCAGAAGAGGGCGCAAGGACTCCTGCGGCAAGCGGACCCACTTTTATGACTCCCACGACTCAGACGAGCACACCACAACGCCTCCAAACGGCCAAGTCCTCCCTCCGCCTACCCGAAACTACCCTCCGGATTTGGGACACTACTGTATGGCCGCTTATGGAAACCCTGGCATGCCATACAATGTCTCGGCTGAGAATGTGGCAGTTCCACCAAGTGCCATGTATGCCGCTACTGCGCCGCCTATTGAGCCGAGATTCCATGAGACGACGAGGGCACACTTTGCAATTGATCCGGTCCATTTGAGGCCGTCTGTGGTGAGTAGGTTTCTGCCCTCCGTCTCTCAATTAGGGAACCGAAATAATTCCTTGAAGAGACCTAACCTAAATTACCCCCCGACGTTACCAGAGTCTCTTAACAAGGGAACTGAAATAATTCCCCAAAAAGAAGATTAACTTATTTTTTAACTTTTGTTTGGACCCACCAAATACGTATGTAGTCAACTAAGCTATTGCAAGAACCCATAATAAGTTGAGGAAGACCCTAATTGTCCAAGGTTAGACAACGTTTATTATACCGAGAACAAATAATCAGGTAGAACCTCCGTCTCCCTATCTCTGTAATATGACCATGCGGAGTCGAGTATTTCCCCGTACCTTTTCCGCTGCAAACGGCTACTAGCTTCGTGGCACATCACGTTTCATTACCTCTACAAATACCTGTATCGCTGTGAAGCCGTGTCGAGGAAAAATAGAAGTCAAAGCTGATTGGTTCTCATGACACGCTCCAGAGCGGGTCAGCGCGCGGAGTACGCCTCCTGCATTTTCTTTCTCTGTGATGAGCAACGGCGAAGACGGAAGTAGAGTAGATGGGAAAAAAACTACAGTACATACCTCTTGGTCCGCTCAGTTTTGTTGGGGTATTCATAGTCGCTAGATGGTACCAAAGACAGAGGTCCTATCTGATTATTTGTTCTCTACTATATCTGTATATACAGCTGAGCAGATTAAGTACAAAGTCAGGAGCGCTGGAAATACAATAATAAATTGTTGTGTCTTTTTTAATTATTTCTTCGAATTTAGTTTTTATGGGACCAAAAAATATTGTGTAAATACTATAATATCGATAAAACACGGAAAGTTTTTTCATCCAAAGTCAAGGGGGACAAGCGAGGCTGAAAATAGCCAGGACGGGTTTGCAATCGTTGAGAAATCCAGCAGAGTTTCAACGTGTATTTGGCTCATGTTATTAGTAAAAAAAAAAAATTGGTTTTCATGTTTGGTTGTTTGTTGGTTCTCCGCTTTATTTTGGTATTGTTTCATTTGATGGTTATCATCCACTTTTTGGCAATAGTTTTTGAAATTTCCCGTCTGTGCTGAACAAGGGAAGCGGTTGTCCTCCCGAAATATTCGCTTAGTTTTTCATCATTTTCGTTGGCCTTTAAAAAACTCATTTCCGTCCATGTTTCTTCTGATTTTTTGGCACATGCCTTCCGGCCAAGTGCCATATACCGATCACTTTTCCGTCGGTCTGTCTGTGGGTCGGTTAGTCCGGTGTTTGTGAGTTAGGGTGCTTCCAGATATGCTAGGACGATGAAACTTGGCAGGCATATTAGGGACCCGACCAAACTAAGTTGAAAATAGTCACTTGCCCGATCCGACCATCGTGGGGGGAGGAAGGGGAGCCGGAATCCGGAATTTAGTTGCATGCATAACTTTCGAACGGGTTATCGGATCTTAATGAAAGTTGATATTTGGAGAGACGTCATGTCTCAGATGTTCCATTTCAAGTCCGGACCGAATCCGATGAATGTGGGGGGGGGGGCGCAGGGGGGGGACCGGAAATCATATGACAAGCTTAAAGTGGAGGGATCGGAACGAAACTTGGTGAGAGGAACAAGCACAAGCCCTAGGTAAATCATTGGCAGACGCGGACGGGATTCGTGCACTGTGGTGGGAGTTGGAGGGGGGGGGGCGGAATTTCGGTGATACGGAGTTAAGTTACTTTTAGGTGGGCTGGGACAGTGAATCTTGGCAAGCGTACCAGGGACCCGACCAAACTAACTTGGAAATAGTCACTTCCCCGATCCGACCACCGTGGGGGAGTGGAGGGAAGGGGAATCCGGAATCTAGAGGTACGTATAACTTTGGAACGGGTGATCAGATCTTAATGAAACTTGATATTTGGAAAGACCTCGTGTCTCGGATGTCCCATGTGAAGTCCGAACCGGATCTGATTATTGTGGGGGGGAGTCAGGGGGGAGCCGTAAATCTTGTGACACGCTAAGAGTGGAGCTATTGGGATGAAACTTGGTGGGAAGAACTAGCACAAGCCCTAGATTCATCAGTGACAGAACTGGGTCGGGTTCGAGCACTGTGGAGGGAGGAAGGGGGGTCCGGAATTCCGGTGATCACCAGTTAAAGTACTTCCAGATGTGCTAGGACCATGAAACTTGAACATTAGAGACTTGACATGATTAGAATATTTTTGCCTCATGGGTTTTGCTTACAACTGAATTTCTTAAAGTGCAAATGATACTTTTGATTAAAATATAGATTTCATTCTCCCGATGAGCTCATCATCATTTTTGCTTCAAGAGTTTTGATTACAGATGAATTTCTAGCGCCCCTAAAGTGCGCATCATCACAGCCAAATGTATTACCAAACGATACGTTCTCGTGATTTCCAAGGACCCATTATCTCCAGGGTTTTGCTTACAAATAATCACAACAAACCCACGAATTGAAGAATTCCTACTTTCATCCTCTGACCCAGCCTTGCAAGTGCCATATGAGCTTGCAGCTCTTGTTTGTGATGTGTATACATTCCTGTATGAGCTTTTCTAAGTATTTTAACGGATCGGAATTTTAAACTGACATGTTCTGTAATTATGTTTGTTATCGATTGTATTTTTAAATTGTAACATATATGTGAGTATTTATGACTATGTCGACCACGTAAGACGATCCACCACTATTTGTGTTAAAAGATGTCATGGAATTAAACGAATTAATTAATTAATTAAACCATTACTTTTTACAGCCGGCGGTTGTCCCCACCATCGACCTCGCTCGTCGGAAAGAGATGTATATCAAATCCGCCAGTACTGGTAAAGTCAATACCTTATCCGGTCGGAAACCGGATGATGAACTGGTACCGTTTGGCGAGCCTCTGGTCAGTCGGTATGGTCCCATCTCTAGGATACCTCAGGGACCAATGACAACGTCCAGGAGCCTTTCGCAGCTCATGACCTGGCATGGCGTGGATAATACAAGTAAGGATTTTAATAAAACAATATATAGCTCAAAGAAGTATTTTATGCATCTTAGCAAGAACAAATATTCTGACAGAACCTCCGTCTCCCTATCTCGGTAATATGATTATGCGGGGTCGAATATTTCCCCATATCCTGTCCGCTATACGAACGAGCGGAGGTTACTAGCTTCGTGCGACATCACGTTTCGTTACCTCTACAAATAGCTAAATCGCTGTTAAGTCGCTGGTGAGGAAAAGTAAGAGTCAAAGCTGATTGGTTCTGTAGACGTGCTCCAGAGCGGATCAGCGCGCGGAGCACGCCTCCTGTCGGCGTCCTTCACTATTTCTTGTGCGATAAGCAACGGCGAAGACGGAAGAGGTGTAAACGGGTATCAATATCAGCTCAAAGCTAGAGTAAATACCTCCAGGTGCGCCCAGTTTTGTCGGGGTTTTCATAGTCGCTGCATGCGACTAAAGAAAGAAGTTCTATCGGATTGTTTGTTCTTGATCTTAAGTTAAAAAGATTGATGATAGAAAGTTTTTTGTTTTTTTTTTGTATATATTTACTGTTACATTTAAGCTTTTAGCTTGTTGCCATCACTTGCGACTAAAGACAGAAGTTCTATCGGATTATTTGTTCTTGATCTTAGTTAAATAGATTGATGATAGAAAGTGTATTTAAATTTTAGTACTTATTTATAATTGTATTTAGCTTTAAGCTTTTAGCTTGTCACTATCACTAACTATCGTGTTAGAAAAAAAAAATGCGATTGCTGTCAGTTATGAAGGGGAACGTTTTAAAACGACTGAAACGCTAAAACTAGTTCAAACACGGGAATAATCTTGTCAAACGCCTGAAGAATTTTCGATTTTCCTGAACTTCTGCACAAGTTTTTCTAAAACCATTCGAACTTTACAAGAATTCTAAACAGTTCAGAAATTAAATTCCAACATAATTCAAATCATTTCTCAAAAGCTTTCCGAGGTTTCGTTGTTTCGTTTCGTTTTGAAGGTTTGCTTTTACAAAACTGTTAGGACGCAGCCATCGCACGCCATAATGAAGTGTTGAAAATCGGGGATGTCGATACTCTTTATGACAATGTATCTTCTTCACAACGGTGCCTAACTGTGGGACAGCTGTATTCTAACCTAAGGGCAATTCTGGCGATCTCTTCGATTCGCTTTCCGAAAAGTAAAGCGAAAATCCACCGAGCGCAAGAACAAGCAAAAAGTCGCTGAGCCTCAGTTGCACCTTTACAACTTCTCGCTGTCTTGCCGAAACCACTTTCCACTCGCGAAGTCGATTCGCTCTCCAAGTCCTGGCGGAAACTAGCGGAGCGCGAGAACAGCTTTGGAAAGCGAAGCGACTTTTAGCCGAAGTCGCAAGAATAGCTGGCGGATAAGCTTGTGGAGCTTTCCAAACCGCCAGAATAGTTTAGCTAGGCAACTTTTAGTAGGCTAGCTAGGCATTGAAGCCTGATTGAAGCTAGCTTGATAGACCGATTATAAATCATTTCTCACCAATATGTTCCACAATATCGTGTGCGACATTCACGGCGATAGTTGCGGCGATATCTGCGCTATCGCCGTAATTAGTATGCAATATAATTACGCGAGTTGCGTATTATGCTAAAGCTGACTTTCATAAGCATTTTCACAAAAAAGCGCCCTGATTAGTTTGATTATTTTGAACTTTGTTTTTCCGTTGTACTTCGTTGTAGATTTAGTAGGTTTAACTGTGTGTGTGAGTTTGATTGACTGACATGTTGTTCTTCCTGTTTATACTCGATACGCTTCAGTTTTGAAGGATCCAAATAAATCATAATAATAATATTTTTTAGCCAAGCACTGATGCCGAGGTGCGTGCCTAGCACCAATGTTCACGTCCATGCCTAGGTCCAGATTTTGGGCCAGGCTCGGAGTTCTAGGCTCTAGAACTTGGTGCCTGGCTAAGCTTGGGCACGTGCCTACGCATTTGTGCTTGGCTAGGTATGCTTGTGAACGTGGCTTAAGGGAGTCACTTACCTTAAGTCAATTTGTACTTTCACACTCTGTGTCTGAGCCTTAGCGCACTTGTTTTTGAGATCCAATACGTAAGTGGAGGGATACCTATGGCATAGCAAAAGTTGTCCGTCCGTCCGTCTGTGAGCACGATAACTATCGAAGGGAATGAGGTATTTTGATGAAACTTGGTGTGAGTGTTCTTTGGGTCAAGTGTAAGGTAAAGTTCGTAAATGGGCTCTGTAGCCCTATATTTAGGGGTAGGGGAGGTGGTTCAAAGTAAGGGACAAACAAAATATTCTCAAACAGCTAATGTGATAGTCGATTATGGGGTAAGAAGACATACTGAACACGATCATGAAAACCATTTTCTCGCGCCGGATAAGTAGTTCGTCCGGAATCCGGCAAAAAACGGAAAGTTTGTTAAAAGTAAAAGTTTTATTTGATGTTGATTAAATGTTCGATTTAGGGCTAAGAAGATATGTGAACACTTATGTGAAAATTATTTTTTACCCGGACAAGTAGTTCGTCCGGAATCCGGCCAAATCCGGAAAATTTGTTAAAAGTAAAAGTTTTACTTGTATAGTTGAATATATTTCCGATATAGGGGTTAGAAGAGATGGTGAATCCATATATAACAATCCTTTGTTACCCGGACATATAGTTCGGCCGGAATCTGGCTGGAACTGGAAAATTGTTATAAGTTAAATTTTTATTTGAAGTGGATTAGATGTTCGATATGTATGTATTGTACATGGAAAGTAGGTATTCATGGTACAAAAAATATTATGCAAATCAAATAGTAACTGCAAATTCAACACACTTTCTGAAGACAAAACAAAGAAAACTAACTACACAATTAAAGCACTTTAAAAGAACAACGACCTGTGTTTCAGTCCCACCTGGACAAACACTGCCAGGTTTTTAATAGTAGTAAATGATCGACCACACATCAAACCATTTAGCCACTCCTCACCGCCTGTCTGTCTCTGGAGCAGCTCCAACCTTAAATCATTGGGTTCCTGGCAATATGACTTGAAGTGGCCCACACTCTCCTCCGGCTCCCCACACATAGGTCACGAGTAAAGACCATCTACCGACGCTCCCTCCCCAGGTATTTCCTTCTTGATCCTAACGGCAGAAAATTTCCCCTTGAACCCATATAAGATTTTAGCTCTTCTCTCTTAAGGCCGGCTTTAAAATACACTTCTTCACCCCACACTCTCTTCCACTGTGAATACGACTTGAGAGACAGCGACGCCGAGACCTCACACGTCCACTTTTGGATTTCTTGACACTCAAAAATCCATTGCACTTGTGTAGCTTCTGTCCCGACCACCTTAACTTCCGCCGATCCAGCATTCCACAGACCTGCTATTGAAAACAGCCCTTACCTTACTCTGCCAAGCATCTTTCCTGTTATCATTAAGGTCCTCAAGCAGTGCAGCCTTCACGAGTCTATTATCTGGCAAACTTGATATCCGTTCCAGTACTTCACCATTTTTACAAGTCTCTTACCACTTAATGAATGAATACCTAGGTCACCTCTTAGTACTAATCCGTTAAAGTTTCCACTTACCCCGATCAACCCTTTATAATGACTTAGCTGCACGCGCTCAATTTTCTCCCCCTTTTCATATCCCCACACTTCCGCTGCATATGTTAATATTGGGCTTATTTTTGTATTGAATATTACTCTCTGAATTTTCATCTCTCTTGGGCCTAAACATTCTATCGTACTTTTCATTACCATCCATGAAGCTTTCTGGTCTTTCGCCGCTATACCATCCAACTGTGCACCCCACTTCCCCTTAGCCGAAAACTTACAACCTAGATATACAAACTCTTTCACTATTTTAAGTTCGATCCCTTTACAATAAAATCTTTAATTGCATTCCTCATTTTTACCTAAAAAACTAGTAAGACAAATAAGACTAGAAGATACGCTGAATTTGTTATTTAGCTTTCTTTTTTTTGCCGGACAAGTAGTTCCGGAATTCGGCCGAAACCGGAAAATTGGCAGAAGTAAGGCAGGAAGATTTCATCAGATAGATATGAATTTTAGGGTAAACACACATGCTGAATCCATATTTGAACTTGGTTTTCTCAGATGATTAGCTATTTGGCCTTAATCTGTTTCGGAATTTTGATAATAAAAATGTTCAGGAGTCTGGCGAAGACTGGACCTGGCGAAGACAAGACCCAGTACTCTTGATGACTATCTCTCCTTGCAGATGCATAATCTCGGGCCTCTCCGGGTATCTAGCGGAAGAAGGCAGAAGTGGTGTCACAGCTGCTGCCAAAGATCGCGGTGATTGATTGACACAGGATTTGAGTCGTTGAGTTTGAGTCGTCCGGATACTTTTACTCCTTCTTCCTGAGGATCGCTGGTGTGTTTTGCACTTAGTCATACAGAGTATTGTCTGGATCAAATACTGAATTTTTGGGATCCCATCAAAACCTTTGGTCTTGTTTCTTTACGGAGTATACGAGACTGTTCAGCGCTCCTTGAGCTACCTTCGTTTTGAGGCTAGCCTCAGTCGCGCCCGTCAGTTCAATTTCTTAGAAGGGGGATAATCGATTTTATTCTTTTGCAGAATACCCTCCAATCCACGGGTACTTCAGTAGAGTAGAACCTCCCGCGTTCGTTCGACCTCAACAACAACAACCTCCACCGGTACATCAAGTTGCCTCAGATTCGTAAGTTCACTTTTAATCTCCCACACAGTCAGTCTGTCCCTCCCCCCCCCCCCCCCCCCCCCCTTCTGATCTTTACACAGCACGATTGTCTAGGCCATATCGAATGTTAGAAATGTGTAGGTTGGCCGTATTTTCAGGTGATTCAAAACTTTCCACTTGAGCAGTTCACTACTACGCCGGATGCAGAGCAAAATAACAATAGGGAGTAGCGTCCAGAGATGGGTGAGTCCGACCATGAAAGGATTCGAATCCGAATCCAGGGCTAGGTACGAATCCGATTCCAAATCCACCATTTCATGCTGAGGATTCGAATCCGGATTCGAATCCGACCTTAACAAAAATCAAATCATGTACAAAGGTTATGGTTTAAAAATCAGAGGTGATAAAAAGCACTGATATCTAAGGTAATCAGATAACGTGATAGATACTGGGGATGGTTGGTGGTGGAGACCAAAAAGGCGGCTTGCCTAAGCACATTCCGTAAAAATTGGGATACGGATACTGGAATGATGAATTTGCGGAATTTAAGCGGATTCGTTAGATTGAGGGTTTGGGATCCGAATCCGGCCTGACAAGCAGAAGATTCGAATCCGGCCAAAAGGACGAATCCTGGATTCGAATCCGAATCCGATGCTTGGCAAACGGGCCATAGTCGTAGCGCTGCCCATTACGAGTGACCAACTTACGGATTCAGGATTTTCTGGTAAAACGAAGATACGGTTTGCACACATCGAAATTTGTTTTGCCGTGTTCAGAATATGGAGTTATTGGAGCCAGGGCTGGTGCACGACGGATTGAGTTTCAGTAGGGACGTTCTCTATCACGAGTGGTGCTAATGTCGCTGCTATTCGAGTGTGTGTCACTTTTTCCAAGTCTCGGTGCTGTTCCCTAGTCGTATTTTGCTCTGGCCGGACCGGACGGGTTCTCAGCATCAACTGACACGCTACCCGACGAAAGGTTGCTATGTCTGTCTCAAATGAACTCGAAGTCGCTCCAGGGGATATAATCGGGTGGTAAGAGATAGATGGTTTTAAATTTTTTGTTGTTGTTATTTTGGTTTTATGTTCGAAGAGGGGAATATTAAAAGTATGAATGTTGAGTGATCTGACACTGAAGGAAAGGAACCCTTAGAGGAAAGAGTGCTGGGAATAGGAAGAGCAAATAGATTTATAAAATAAGTGTTAGAGTAGAATTACCCTGGTTTGGCCCGTGTAGTTTAAAATTAATTGCTCAGAAATAAAAAAAAATGGAAAGGAAAATAAAATTGTTTACATTAGAATTCATGGCGTAGTTATAAATTAAATATTGCAGTTCGAATTTTGGATTTGGAAAAATAATTGTAGTTTTCGTGGTTGTCTGTCTGGTGGAGATCGTTTGCACCAATTAGGGAGCCTACGGTTGGATTTTATATTTGTGGCTGTGATGATTTGCGGACTTGCAGATATGAAAAAAAAAAGTAATAATAAAAGAAAAGAAAAAGTAAAAATAAGAGTTAGTAAGTGATGAAAAAAAAATCTTTGAATTGGTAATCGGAAAGTTATAGAATACTTTAAACAGTCGAAATGGTATTTGACGGTGCAAAACGGACAAGTCAGCTACATTTTGTTAGAGCTATGTTTCGGCCCTTCTTGACGAGGGTCCGCTTCAGGCTCAAGCCGATCAAGCTGGAAAATGTACTTGTGAAAAAACAGTTAAAGATTCTTCCTTAAATATCTGATTATATGAACTTCTTCTCTGAAAATTGGTTGGAGTTAAAGCTGGTGCTGTGATTTCATTCTGGACACGGCTGCTGTTCGATTGGTTCGTCGAAAGGATAGAGATTCTTCTGCATTTTGATTTTGGAGTCACCTGTCTCTTCTTCTTCTTTCCAGCTAAGACGGATACTTGTCGGCCGCATGTATGGGCGATTTGAAGTTCCGTACTGTGTTGATAGATAGTAGTCCTTCAGCCTGAGCTGACTGCGAATCATATTTGACGGTAAACGGATAAGTCAGCTACATTTTATAATCGGATAAGTCACCTACAAGCCGCAGTCGGCTTGGGCTGAAGGATTATCTATCAACATAGTACGGAACTTCAAATCACCCATGCATGCCGCCGACAACTATCCATCTTAGCTGGAAAGAAGAAGAAGAGAAGGTGACTCCAAAATCAAAATGCAGAAGAATCTCTATCCTTTCGACGACCCAATTGAACAGCAGCCGTGTCCAGACTGAAATCACAGCACCAGCTTTAACTCCAGCCAATTTTCAGAGAAGAAGTTCATAAAATCAGATATTTAAGGAAGAATCTTGAACTGTGTTTCCACAGGTTCATTTTCCAGCTTGACCGGCGTGAGCCTGAAGAGGAACCTTGCCAAGAAGGGCCGAAATATAGCTCTAATAAAATGAAGCTGATTTATTTGTTTTGCACCGTCAAATATGATTCGCAGTCAGCTGGGGCTGAAGGACTATCTAGTTGAAATGGTGATTAAAGTTTTGAAGTTTAAATCTTATATGTTTTTCCGAAAGTTTTCCGGAGTTATCGTGCTTCAACGATCATTAGCGCCGAAGAGGTGGGATGGCACTTTTAAGTTTCCTCGGAAGTAATAACCCGGAGCCTGTACCGCGCTAAAAAGAGCCAAACATGGAAAATGTAAGAATCAGCGTCGTGTCGAACGAATCAGGGGCGTAGGTTGAAGAGTGATTTACATAAGACTTTAATATTCCTCAGACCGATTGTGAGGCCAGGTTCGTAGATTGGTCTTTGTACTTCGTGCGTTTATATGTAAGAAACTGAATTTGGTTATGCTATCTTGATTTCGAAATATACCTCTCTCTATATACAAGGGACCTTAACCGTGACAAATAAAACACAAACAAAATTTGAATTGAATTTAGAAGTCTTAAGGCTCCAATAGCCGAATGTCCTGGGTTCAAATCCCGGCTGAGGAGTAGTTGTTTCTTGTTTCGTGCGTTTATATGTAAGAAACTGAATTTGGTTATGCTATCTTGGTTTCGAAATATACCTCTCTATATATACAAGGGACCTTAACACTGACAAATAAAACACAAACAAAATTTGAATTGAATTTAGAAGTCTTAAGGCTCCAGTAGCCGAATGTCCTGGGTTCAAATCCCGGCTGAGGAGTAGTTGTTTCTTGTCAGGTCACTACTTACAAAGTTTAAGCACAGCCTTATTTAGTTATAAGCCTTTAGTTATTACCTCAGATTGTTAATTGACTGGAATCCGGTGGTAACATGAATCCGGTCGTAGCCGGAAACATGGGAATACCCAGAGATAAGTGCAAACAGGAAACTAGGAAGAACAAAATATTAATAGGAACCGGGTCCTTCATAAATCTGATTATTTATTTTTTGACCGATCCTACAGTGATTCATCATTCTAAATCAAGGTAGTCTGCTACTTCTCGTCTGGGGGAGTAGTTCGGCCGGAATCCGGTACAAGCTGACATTCAAGAACAAACGTAGTGTAAATGTAAATCGTCCCGTCGCCGAAATCATTCTTGTTTAAGCTTGAGTAACTGTATGTGCAGATACAGATTTTCGCAGTCGGATGTGAATTCGCACGTCCCCTCCAGGATTCTGACACTTATGCAGATTTTACGTACATTCGAATTTCGCATTTCCGGTTGCAAAATTTCATCCTGCCATATGTACACGTAGCTTAGAACAGAAACCCCGCGTACATTTGAACTTTGAAGCCACGTGTGTAGGATGTAGTTTTATTTCCCCTTTTAATTGCTGATTTCTCGCGTCAAGTTTACTCACTACTGGTCGAACTAGCTAAGAGATTTGGCGGACCGGTCTTTCCTGACACTTTTTCAGGATGTTTAATTTATCGAATTACTAGTAACCCGGTTACGATTTAGAGATCTGGTATCACTTTCCTGCCCTGTGGTTCATTTTAGGATTGCCAAATTGTTTTTGATCGGTCAGGTTCAGGTTCTTTTTATCAATAGTGCACTTTACAATAATACAAATCAGTCATGGGGGCAGACAGTTATACGACACTGTAAAAAGTTTCTCCGAATAAGGATGCAGTATTTACTGCTGGGAGCAATCTTATCTCTACTGGGATAAGATTAATTCGAATTCGGGGTAATGTTATCTAGACAAGATTATTCCCAGTAGCAAATACTGCAAGATTTTTTTTTACAGTGTAGCTCGTTACCTCGGACCCATATTGAAGAATCACAATAAACAGACAAATGAAAGTTGACGGTGCAAAACGGATAAGTCAGCTACATTTTATGACACCGTTTTGCACCGTCAAATATGATTCGCAGTCAGCTTGGGCTGAATGAACATCTATAGCATGTATATTGAAAAATGAAAAAAAAAATTTAATGTGATAATACACAAAAAAATAAAGACTCGTTCGTTTTACTCATACTTAAAGGACCCCTCGCACTATTTGCTCTTCAACTTGCAGTGTTTTAAGATATTTGAATACTTTAAAACTAGGCTTTGCTTTCAACAAATAACCCATGGATTTGGCTGTTTTGAGCTTTTTCCGAGACCCGTTGCCTTATAGCGAAAGCAGGAAAACAATTTACATAACCGGGTTTTCTGATGGAAAACTCCTCGCGGACAACTGTTGACAGCTTGATACACATCGAAGGTAGCAAAACACGGCAAGTGAGAAAATCAGCGTGGTTTTCTCAGGGGGTTAGAATGTACTGTAGGAAATTGGGGTCTCCGGGTTTAGAAATATATATGGAGTGATTACGAAAATAGGTTGCGTTAGTATTATAGGTATGACAGGTCCTTTAATGGTCGACTTGCTAGTCTCATATACTTGTTTGTCCAGTAAACTTTGTATTTGCTTCCCGACAGCATCGGATTAAACCCCGTGGAGGCGTTTAGGTAGACGGAATCCCCCCCCCCCCCCACGCGAATTATAGTTATTCGATGACCTTCACTGGATGTAGTGATGGGTAGGTTTCCACCGAAACGATTTAAGAAAACTTGTTTGTAATTTTCTTTCCAAATTAATAATATATTATACTGTTTAAGTATAATAGGCCTACTAATTCAAAAATTAGTATGATTTTGCTCTGTCGTCGCGGTGCTCCTAAAAAGGGCGGGGGGGGGGGGGGAGGGTCATCGCTGGTCCTTACCTTGCCTACTTGATATGCTTGATAATCGGACACTGTTTTATGAAGGTCCTGAAGCGTTAGTGCCGTGAAATTTATTTGTTTCCACCCCGATGACAGATGACTACATTCACGGATAGAAATTGCCCCCCCCCCCCCCGCTCCTCAATCTTAAAGGTTTGGGTTCATTTAAAAAAAAAAACAGATGTTGCTGGCTGCGTTGAAATCTGTTATAGCGATATTTCGGCCCTTCTTGACAAGGGTCCTCTTCGGGCTCAAGCTAATCAACTATGATTCGAAGTCAACTTTGGCTGAAAGAACATTTGAACAACACAAATCTTGGCTTGAGACCGTGAACCCCGGGGCTGAAGGTTCACAAGCCCACCCCTTCTCAAGATCGAGGGAGGTGAGAACGAGGAAAGTTTACTGTTCTTTGTTGATTCTTTCGGCATACAAATTGCTCAAGGAATTCTTGAAAGGAAAGGCTCCGCCCTAACTGATGGTACGTGATACCCTACAAAAATACCCACTATCCAAAAGAAACACAATGAAGCCAGACAATAAGATATACTCAATAATATATTAAGAAATATCTCCTTATTCAGAGAAACAGGAAAATTAAATTAGAAATAATAATTCTTGGGATTTTACTGACTTAAAAGTTACTGCTTGTTATTACTGTGTACAATATAATCACTTCGTATTTAAAAAGATAATTACTTTACCTATATACTACATTCTTACAAGAGAACTGAACTCTTTGGAAGCCAAGACAAGTCTCCGAAGGATTCTCAACACGAAACGTACGAAAGCTGTTGCTACTGTTGGTTTGAGGCAACGTTGGCCTATCTGTGTTTACAGCTATATTTGTAAGAAGGCGTTGGCTATACATAACCTATGTGTTTACACTTTATAGTTTGAACAAAACCTTCACCACCCTGGTCTAGACGGATGTTTATGCACTGTTTGGGAAAATATTACTTGTTCACAAAATACTGCGAGAAACATAGCTATGATTTACAATTTCTTTCATTATATAACTAATATACATAATTGACTAATATCTAGTACAAGTCTTTAATTGAAGGTTACAGGTCAGGATGAGTTGCCTACTCACGATTTTAGTATACACAACTGTATGTGCCGGGCATTGCTGTGTCTGGCCGGTGCCGGCTGACAGCAGCTGGCACCGGTTGTCTCGATCATGAGGGGTTGCCTACTTTAGATTTTAGCATAGCCTACTGTAAGTGTCGGGTACCGACACCGGCTGACAGCAGCTGGCACCGGTTCCCACGTGTTAAATCCTTAAAATTAATATGTTTGGAAACGGGGATTGGTTACTTTGGTTTGGGCCGGTCCCGTGAAAGGGTGTAGCCTACAGCAGAGGCCGGGGAATGGGTAACCCCTCGCTCGGTTATTACAGCTGCAGATGTAAGGGCGTTCGAACGGCCCATCACCCTGTTTTGGAAAGACAGAATAATAATATAACCTGCAGTCGGGAGTGCAGAACTTGGTTGGATGCCAGCCATGTCACGCTTCCCGCCCTTTGATTCAGATTTCTCAAAGGACTCGTTTTACAGCTTTATATTACGTGATAGTTTATAGTATCGCAATTACATCTCCTTTCAATGTGTTCAAGAAACAGTACAATAAATAAACATACAGAAGGACCAAGAGACGAGTATGATGATGAATTTTGATTGAAACGCTGGACGTGAAAAAGGTAAATAGTGCATTGCAAAGCAAGTTAAGGAACAAGACCAAAGGTGTCGATGGGATCCCAAAAATCTAATATTTGATTCAGACAATCGAGTCTTGTCTTCGCCAGATCCAGTCTTGGACAGGCTAATCATCAGACAAACCAAGTTCAGATATACCTCTATAGGCCATATCTATTTCCGAGCGAACTACTAGTCCAGCAAAAAAAAAATACAGAAACAAAACCAGCGTATCTTCTTATCCCTATAAAGAACATCTAATCAACTTTGAATAAAAGTTTGACTTG
The DNA here is from genome assembly GCA_023053575.1 of Branchinecta lynchi. Classification (NCBI taxonomy): domain Eukaryota; kingdom Metazoa; phylum Arthropoda; class Branchiopoda; order Anostraca; family Branchinectidae; genus Branchinecta; species Branchinecta lynchi. The sequence goes on from JAKZAP010000019.1 coordinate 13,929,587, forward strand.
AAAAAAAATCCGGTTACAACCGGATTCCGGAATAATTATATGTCCGGGTAAAAAAACATTGTCATAAACCGACTCAGCCTCTCTTCTTACCCCTTAATCTGTCATCTAATCGAACTTTTGCTTTTATTTCAAGTTTTGGCCGGATTCCGGGCCAACTAGTTGTCCAACGAGAAAATGATTTTCACCATCGTGTTACGGCATGTCTTTTTACCCATAAATCAAACATTTAATCAACTTCAGATTAAACTTTTACTTTTAACCAACTTTCCGGTTTTCGCCGGATTCCGGGCGAACTACATGTCCGGGTAGAAAATTGTTTTCACATAACTGTTCAACATGTCTTCTTGCCCTAAATCGAACATCTAATCAACTCGAAATAAAACCTCTAATTTTAACAAACTTTTCGGTTTCGGCCGGATTCCGGGCGAACTACTTGTCCGTCGAGAAAATGGATTTCACCACCGTCTTCAGCATGTCTTCCTACCCCTAAATCGAACATCTAATCAACTTCAAATAAAACTTTTACTTTTAACAAACTTTCCGGTTTTGGCCGGATTCCGGGCGAACTACTAGTCCAATGAAAAAATAGTTTTCACCATCGTGCTCAGCATGTCATCTTACCCCATAATCGACTATCACATTAGCTGTTTCAAAATATTTTGTTTGCCCCTTAATTTGAACCCCCTCCCCCACCCCTAAATGTAGGGCTACAAAGCCCATCTACGAACTTGACTGGTCCGACGACCCAACGAGCCCTCAGACCAAGTTTCATCAAAATATCTCATTCCCTTCGAGAGTTATCGTGCTTACAGACGGGACGGACAGATATTCTTGAGCGACCTGTTTTTCGGAAGAGAAGGAATTTGGTCAGTTTGTAATATAATGTTCGAACAACGGGAGAAATCGTAATGCCTCGTTTGCCGTTCCATATTTCCGCTTCCCTGGAGCTTGACGAGTAGGAGGCGATTTTCGCTTCGACTGCCGGATTCCTCACCGCCAAACAATTTATCACTCCAGTGGCTCAGAAAACTGGGGACACAATAGTGGTTTAAATTTCAAAGGAGAGAAATCGGTGTAGCGATATAACAATCGTAGTATACTAACTAGTTTCAGTAAACAAACACAAACACTATGGCTTTTTAAAACACTGAGGTAAAAAAGAAACATAGCACAAACGAGTTTCCTTATCGATTTGGGCTTTTAGAGGCAGAAATTTATTTTGTTGCCGGGTGCGATTCCTGGTAAAAAGTGATCGTGTGCCGGCGAGAACAGATTTCCGAACTGCAAGGTAAAAGGGAAAGATCGCTTAACCTTTGAAGTTTAACTGAAAATGGCCGAGATAGGACAATCTATTTGTGTTGCGAGAGCAACACTTTGGTTTTGTCGTTTTTTTTTGGGTTTTTTTTTCCTAGTACGGTTTTTACGGAAAGTGTGCAAAACCTGTGCGGTTTTTACGGAAAGTGTGGACCTTAGGCCGGATTGATGGATATGACATTACATTTTGGAAAGCTCCTTAGAGCTCTTGCCTGGGGCCAAAAAGGATGGTTTTTGCTTGTAATTGAACCATAGCCTACAGTGTTTGATGTAAAGAGGAGTTGTATAGCCTATGTCAGAGAGGACTATCTGAAGTTATCCAGTCAAGCTTTCGTTTTCATCAAACCATGTTTCTGCTTCCGAGTGGAAAGCTCCGTTCTAGCAGGCAAGCAGACAGGCACTAGTTTTATACTGAAGTTCCCCGTGCCCACAGCCAATATATCTTCTTTGAGAATAGACAAATTTACAGAATCAAAAAAGTGTCATTTTCCCACGGGTCCGGAAGTGCTGCCGTCTATGCCCATTTCTGTTCGTGATTTCAGCTGAGTTTATGATTCCATTTCTCACACTTGAGAGTGAGAAACAGAAATGATATCAGATGGGCCTCTTAAACTTTTAAAGTTCTCTCACTGCTAAAGAAATTAGAACGTACCCTTTACTCCTCTACGTGGTGATATTAGAAAGCTAGCCTACGGCAAAAAAGTCAACTTTTGAACTAATACAGATAGAATTTTTTTTTTCAACGGCATTCGATAGACCTTGACAAGCTGATCAAAGTACATGTCATCTGTTTTTCGGTACACAAATTCCTTCATGAGATACAACAGTTCGAAAGTTTGGAGGGGTTGGCAACGTCAGTAGTGAGGTACACACGGAAACCAAAAATAGGCTGATCTCAATTGTGAGACATGTAGGGTACTTGTATTCAACAATCGCTGTTAGACCAGAATCATCTGCGACAATGAGGGGTTAGCAACGTTGGTAGTTGGTGTACCTATCAATCCTATTATTTCGTGGATAGATGTTCCTTCGGCATAGATATTCCTTCGATAGATGTTCCTTCGATAGATGTTCCTTCAAGCCAGCTATCTTAGCTGGCTTGTTCGTTTTGCACCGTCAAATACCTATTATTTCTTTCTTGTGTATTGTATCGTGAGAACAATTTGGTACCATGTCCATCACGGGGAGATGGACTTGTAAGTAAGAATCGGTTGCCAGAAGGTTCGTGAGGGGCTAGAAACTTGTGAAATTGGTGCACATTTTGTTTTATCTCTGTGAATCAGAGGGTAACAAAACAAATCTCCTTGGTCTATCGCTGTAACATGGAACATACCATTTAGGAACATACCATTTAGGAAACAAGACAAATTCAGCATTTAACCGTTAGCGAAGAAACAACCTGGATGGGTGGACAAATTCAGCATTTAACCGTTAGCGAAGAAACAAAACCAAAGTGTTGCTCTCGCAACACTAGCAACACTTTAGTCGGCGAAGGCGAGCAGAGGTTGCTGCAAAATTCACGTTGCCCAGGCAACGTAGGTCTAGTTATCACTTATTCTCTCAAAGAGGTTTGAAGACCCGATGAAAATGCGTTACTTCGTTGCTCCGAAAAAGGTAAATAAAATAATAAAAGTAAAAGCAAATTGGTTTGTGCTCGTATCCTGCTTCATACTTGCTTCTTGCTAGATTGCAGGTCTGTTTCCTTCCGCGGCCTCGACCCAGAAGATTGACAGCCTGACAAGGACCCTTGCTAAGAAGGGCCGAAATATCGCTGCCAAAGCATCGTAGCTGACGTATCCGTTATATGCATTAGTTGGATACATTACCGACGAAGATCACCCATTTTTTTTTTTTTTTTAATCTCTTTTAACGTTTCTCGCTCAAAAATCTCGCTTCGCAAGTCTTGTAACCCGAAGAACCGACCCGCCAAGTGAAAAATGTACTCCCCTTGTAAACCGCACATACGGCAAAAGAAGGACCAGAACGAAACTTACCTTCCCCTCACATCTTTCCCCCAATGGGTGATGCTCTAGCACTTTGAAGATAACTATTATTTTTTAAAACGCTTAGGATGTTAGGTGTCACGTTTTCCAGACATTGCTTCTTAAAACGTTGCGGTTTTAAGGAAAACGTTGCGGTTTTAAGGGAAAAAAAGGAAGAGAAAAGACAAGAACACACAAGATGTAACACATAAGTTGCGTTTTTGCTGATACCATGGTATCTGTTACCACGGTAACTGGCTCTGCAATTGGTCGTTTTTGAAGTTATCGTGGTATCTGATACACGGTACTCTGCAAAAACGACTATTGCCGTAATTGCAGTTTTCGAAGTCATCCCAAAAGAAAAACAGATATCCAGTTACATTACTAAGTGCTAAACTTCTTTCTCACCAATCTGCCAGAATTTGATGAAAGTGAGATGACTTTTCAGATATCACGACCAGTTAACACGGTCGGACCGTAGTATCAGAATATCTGATACCACGATAACTGGCCAGATACCACGATAACTGCAAAAACGATTTTAGACCGTGGTATCAGATACCATGGTATCTGGAAAAACGCAACTATAGACTGTGATACTCTATTTACACAACAAGCGAACGAATAAAACGCGCAATTCGCTCAGATACTGCAATAAACGGATGTGTGTCATTATACTTTGCCGACAATCTAGAATTACGGGCCCACGGAGGTAGTCCTAGAAGATATTTTCAATACCTAGAAAATGTGGAGCGAATGCATTTTGTATCTTTCATAGTCAGTAGTGACCAGAATGACGACAGCGCTAGTATATGCGGCTTCGCTTTTTGTATGCCATAATATCTGGTGAACCCGCGTATCCTTAAGTTATGTGAGCCTCGTTCTTGTTGCAATAGCGCTGTCGCATCGCTGCTGCAGCTCTTCTTTGGTTTTGCACAATGTGCGTTTTTGGATTCACTTTGAAGCGGCAGTGCTGCAGCACCTTGCAGGGAAGCACGGACTTGGTCGGTGAGCAAGTCCGTGATTCTCGAGAAGCGCTGCCGTCTTCCTCGGAAGCACTGCAATGCAAAAAAGGATGTAGAAAGAATCAGTCCGGAATCGGCCGAGAAGTGGACCTGCAGCATGCAACAAAAACGAGGCTCTGTTATGACAATTCCGACAGTGTAGTAGCCTCCCTATTTGAGCAGTTGATTTGTTTGATCGACAATGTTTTTTTTTTTGTTTGTTTTTTTAATAAAATTAAACTGGTAATTTTCAGATACTTCGAGTCCGTTCAGATGAAGCAGAAGCTCGACAACATTAAACGCCAGCTTGACGACTTGAAAGTCGCCGCATCAGGCCATGGCATTCAGGATCCGACAGTAAACCTGGAGAGAGAGCAGTTGAACCAAGACTTGATTTCGTTGAAAGCTTGGCTCCACGTTGCTCCCCTTGGAAGGAAACGAAGACCGGAAGATTTCGGGAGCCGATCTGCCATCGGACGTAGCTGGTCCTTCGGAACAATGACGGATTTTGAGATGAGGAATATTACAAGTTCCGATGATGTAAGTAACTACTTGTTTAAGTAATTACTTGTTTTGCAAACAACGTGCATAACTAATAAATAGTAGAACAGTCTTTTATTGATGCCTGGACCGGGGACAAGCCGAATAGGGGGTGATCGTCAAACATAACATTCAGTAAACAATGAGTCTTGTCAAACTAATTAAAATGCAATATTTGTTTATTTAAATCCATCATCAGCGAACAAGGGCAATATAAACTAAAAACTAAACAGGGACTCAACCCGGGGAAGAAAAAACAAAAAAAAGTTCATTCCCCCACGAAACCCAAATTGGGAGCGTCAGTCTCACATGCTGCTCAAGTTTGTTATTTTTCCTTTCAGTTTCACTGTTTTATAGGCAAGAAACCGAACCAGGGTAGTGAAACATTTGTAGGTGTTCAACCAAGCATACTATCACCTTGGTCTTGTTTTTAGCTTGTAGAATAGTTAAATAGGAGTGGTGAATTAAGAACGTAATATCTGCTAGACAAAGACAAATATTTCAGCTTTCTTATAAGGATTAAAGAATTTTTGCATGTCCTTCTTCATCTATTGGGACACTTCGGGTAACCGATAACTAGGACCTTTTAAGGGTTCTTGATGACACAAGAAAAGTGATTTAAGTGTATTTAATTTATTTATCTTATGACGAAAATTCGGCGTTAACCGTGGTCCATGACTTTTTTGAAGCCACACAGAGTTGAGCCGTTGATAGTTTTTTTTTCCGAAAGGCTGTTCCAGATGGTGAATACCTACGGAGGAAAACACTGCTACTCGCGCCTATTAGCTGGTCAGTTGGAGCTTCTTGGAATTATTTATACAAAAATAATGTGTAAAACAGAACTATGCCTAAACCAGCTCGTCCCATTCATCGACACATAAATACTATAAAAATACACACGACAACTAAATTATAATTGTATACATACTATATTATTCACTTGTTATAAAATGGGTACAGGTTGTGGGTTTTGTAGGCTTTGATTGTCTCGTCGGCTTTGATTGGGAACTTTCTAATAATCTAGGTCTTATAATAATAATAATGTTAATTAAGCCGTAAGACCACACAAGATTCAATACATGTGTCATTTCACAAATAAACTGATACACCTCTAGAGCTATTATGGCACACAACTTTCTTTCCTGGGTCAAACCGCTAAACGCTAATTTATATACCTCTGCGATGCATATGGGGTTCGAATATTTCAGGATACCCGGAAGCGATACCAACCCACCCCCACCAAATTTTCCCAGGAAATGAGAAAGCGCTTGGCACTCTGAATCTTCTTCCTGCAACTTGCAAAGAGGGTAAAGGTAAGTCTCTCCCGTGCCAACTTTCCTCCTGTTAAAAAGTTTACTCTTTGTTTTAGGATGATGAAGATCGTGGCATCGCCACCGGGATGCGGGAACTTGAACTCCGCTTTCAGCACGACCTCGATGAGGAGCCCGAGTTTCTGCGTGAAAACGAGTAGCGCCTTTTATTCTCCAACGCTACATAAGTATTGAGAGTTATTTATATGACTAATTTCCTTACGTTGTTCAGTTCGAGGAATGTTGGGAGTGGGTGAATGTCGTCTCGTATTTTCGGCATTAGCTGGTTCGTTAGCAATAATTCACTAATTGGATTTTTCACATTGAAAGTATGTAGAGTATCTTGCTTGTTGTACAACAGGGATCAGGTGCTCCGACAATCTGATTATCTTCTGCTCGTAAATTTAAGAAACACGATGTACATTCAGTTTGACGGTCGATCGCTACGGCAACCGTCGAAAGTTTGGTACCCTTTAACACATGTTTGCACGTCTTTTCATCGCTATGAGAATCTGTTATGAACCTGTCGTCCAACATATTTCTAACAGGCGGATACGCCACCACGTGATATTTAAAGCGTTTTAAACTGGCTTTGAGCGTGAAGTGAATGGTCTCAAGAATAGATAATGCTAGAAGCTTTGTCTCTCAGCCAATGGGTGGAGCAAGAATCCGCGATCGTTGAGAGGTTACCTACACCGTATATATTCTGTTTGGCATCGAGTCATATAGCTAGTGTGTTGAGCAAGGCAGATATATGATTTTGGAAAAGAGTATAGCGATCGTTTTAGACGGGAATTGCGTAGTCGGAGCTAGTGTTGGGTGATACTTGGATTTTTCGATCTATCGATATTTTCATTTTCGATAATCGATATTTCGTTTTCGATAATCGATATCGATATTTTGGTGCCATGTTTTGTTATATTATACGTCTCATTTCACCAGAATTTAAGAGCAAAATTGTCGTAGAAAGCAACTTAAATCAACTCAATAAAAACTGAATAACTAAAGAATATATTGTTCCAATTTTGGGTACATAAATGTTACTTATGTTGGATTATTTACAATAATTATAAATGAAAAAATATCGGTTTCGATATCGATATTTACGTTTCGATATTTGGTCCGACCGATATCGAATATCGCCCAACACTAGTCGCAGCACGGACGGGAAGAAGAGAGGGTTTCTACAACACAGCAGTGTTATAAGCTGTTATGTTGTTGTTTGATGTTATGTTGTTGCTGAAAACACCTGCGCTCGGCTAACAGTTGAGGAATTGTGCGGGAGCTTACCAGGATCATTCAGCATCTCAACAAAGGACGCCAACTCTGAATTTCAGAAATTCGTGGTTGATTTCTTCCATGTCACAGTGGGCTTTCAAAGTCCTTAGCATCCCTTAAATCTTATCCTCCTTACCCTTTGTCTGACCTTTGCAGTTAATGGAACGGTAGTTCGGACAAGTCCCACTTGCCTCAACCGTCATAGATTCCGTTAGCTGGGAATGAGAGTTGAAGACATTGATCTTAAAATCTGTAAACGGCGGCCGTTAAAGTACCTGGCAGGTTACATATGTATTCAATTGAGTCTGTAAATTAGAGTAACATAACCAAGAGAGGTTTTAAAAATTTAGCGGTATATTAGTTATCTTCTTTGCGTAGAGTCGAGCGTGACATAGGCTTGGCAAAGTGTGCGGCCCAGGTCATTTATGCCTTGACTTCTTCTTGCAAAGACTACACTGTTTCGAACTTTGCCGCCTCAAATGAAACGCACACGCTTTGCCGAAGTCATGTCGCGCTCGATTCTGCGCAGTGAAAACGTTTAACTGCTCTACCGAATATTTTTATTTTTCTAGATGAAGAAGAATACATATGCAAAGTGTTAGGCAATGACAGTACTTTATATACTTTAAGGTAGGAAGTTTAACGGCCAAATCGTAATGAAGGCTGGGTTTTTACTCTCTCGTCAATCCCGCCCGTTCTAGTTTAGTGCGAGACTTAAAGTAGCGGGGAGTGAAAATCAGATTGCAGGAACTTTACTGATAACCCTGTTACCGTTAAAACATTAATTACTGCCATCAAATGTTGCAGTATATAAGTAGCAATTTTTAAGACAGTCGAATGGCAACCCGCTGTGAACACTTAAAGTAGCGGCGCCAGACGTGAGAAATCGATTGTGAATTAATCCAGTGATCATCGTGTGTATTTGGTGATTCATGGCACAAGTGAAGAGAGAGTGAAGCTACCATAGACTAGACGTGAAATTGTGTTCTTATGCTTAAAGCGCTTAAAAAAAGAGGCTCTGTGACGTGTTGTGATGTTCAGGTCAGATATGTCTACACCGTGTACTTGTTCGGTATGTAGTATTTATTCACTCGATCAGCTTCTCTTTCTAGCTCGTTGCCTAGATCGGAAACATTCAAAATTCTCTGCAACAGATTTTGAGCGCGTTCCACCCTTCTAACAATAGCAACTATTAGTCACTATTTCCGTTCCAAGTAGTTTCAACCTCGTGAAAAGTTACTACGCTGACCGTTCCAACATTCTCTAAATAGGAACTGTTATGCTTTCCGCACTCGGGAGCGTAGTTAGCGTGGTAACTACGAGATGTGACGTGATTGGCCCGATCAGCCCGGGTATGATATATTGCCAGTACAGGAAATTATGTTCAAGCCTAACACCAAGAATGATCCGTGACGTCATGCGTAGTAACTATGGTTAGAAGGGTGGAACACGCTTTTTGGGTCAACAGATAAGTCGTTGCAATTGGTTTAAGGCGTCTTTCTGCGGCGCAGTTGTTTGCCAAACGTGTGTGAGTGTTTTTTGCAAACAGGAGACTGTGAGCGTGTTCAACCCTTCTAACAATAGTAACTATTAGTTACTGTTTTCGTTCCAACTTAGTGAAAAGTTACTACGCTGAGCGTTCCAACCTTCTCGAAATAGTAACTAATAGTAACTATTTGCTTACCATCCTCGGGAGCGTAGTAAAGCTTGGTCACTTCGTATCTCTGTAACGTGATTGGTGGGATTCGCCCATGGCGCGATATTCTGCTGGAAAATAGAAAAATCGTTCCAGCCTTGACGGCTCCAGCCTTTCGGATGTAAGTTCAGCAAATAGAACTTCAGGCTTAAGTCCTTGTGGTTCTGTACAAGGAGTATCCTCGTCTTTGTCTATATGCTTGACACAGTAGCTAATTTAAATTTAAATTTCCCGCCAACTCCGAGCCACAAGATCTGAAACCACCTCGTCAGTCGTTTGTCGAATTCGAGCCTCCTTGGTCGCGAAAACACACTTGTGGGCCACACAGTCGACCGCGGAAACGCTCTTTCAAGCCACTAATTCTTTATGGGATCGCGGAAAAACGCCTTAAGGGAAGGGCTGTCGTCCTAAAATCTGTAATTTTGAATTTTGATAGTTTCCCATCTGAATATTTTGTCTGAAACACGATAAAAATTTAAATCTGTGGTATGTTGACATAACTTTCAGGTTTTTGTTTTGTGGCTTAACCCGTTGCGCGATAGGTATGATTTAGGCTTTGTTTTGACCATCACTGATTGTTGCTTCCCATTTATTGCTGGACTTCATTTATTGAATGCCTGGATTTAGAGCGCGCCGTGAGTAACAAGGTCTTCCCCACCCAGCCTTGACCTGTTTTAACCAGCCCTTAGCAGTTTATCATAAACCTCTATCTTTTGGATACCATATGCCAAACGCTGGACACCTCAAGACCTTGATACTCGTCCACTTGCGCGCAGATATGTTGACTAGTTGTGTTTGTGTTCTTCGTTCACTTCAGTTCATTTTCCCGTTTTTGCCTAAATTTTACAAAACGAAAATGTGGCGCGGATACCCAGCCGGATACTAGTGCGCACCCAATTTTATAGCTTCGCCTAGCGGTTGGCGGCTTTTTGAGAACATAAATCGATACTGCATTGAGCTTATACCCACGCCAAAGCATAGGTAAAGATAATGTAAACGCGTAACGTTCCGCTTATGGTGACCCTGACAGAGCCTCGCTCCTCTTGGCTTCTTGTTTTGAATTATTTGCGGGCAGACATATATAAAATGTATTTGCTTTAAGAGAAATCGCTGCAGTACCGATTTACGGCCCCAAAACGTCACCATAAAGTGGCAGAGTGTTTCCGGCAAAAACGGGCCAATGAGCAAAAAGGCGACCAAGCGACAACAGGTATTAATATTTCCACGGCCTCGCGCTGCGTCTTCTAGGTTAAAATTCTACTGTGTCAAAAATGTAAAAAAAAAAAAAAAAAAAAAAATCTGCGGAAAGAGATTAGATGTATGACGTCAAATACGACGTCGACAGGAGTTCGATGCCATTTAACACGAAGAAACATGTGAACATGAATTTATTCCCAAAAACATGTGGGGCCATAGCGGGAAACAAAATAAACACAAAATACCACTCAAAAACTCAATTTATATACCAAAAGGAGGGAACCAATATTTCAAAAAAACGCTCCTGATTCTTCATGGCCTGCTTGAGGAACCTCCCAATCTGATTAAGGTCCTTAAATTTGTCTTCCCCATAATCTGAACCAAGTTCTCTTCGTCCATCCTGTCATCACCAAAAATCTTTGTTCGTAAATCTTTTTGCTCAGCGCATTTTCCCACCAAATGCAAAATATCCTCCCCTAACCAACCCCACAGAGGTCAAAAGTAAGGTATACAAGTATATTCTTGTATTAATGCTTTAAAGGAGGCCCAGAATTGTCAAGTTGCGACTTTTAGCTGTGATCTTTCGCAAAAGATCACACGGTTTTGATTTGTGTGTTTTACGGAAAAATGACAGAATTCTGATAAAAATGAAACTCTTTCTTGTGTTGTCAAACTTATGACAGTGTGATTGGAATGTAATAATTACTCCGACAAATAATTCAACGTGGAATTAACAGGGCTCTGACTGGATCCACCACAAACAACGCTAGAGGCGGGGTTACGTTGTGAAAAATACTATCTAGGGAAAGATTAGTTTTGGCTAGAGAGCAAATGCATGAAAACCTCTGTGAAAAGAAAATCGAGAAGGGGCGGACTGATGATGGCTCTTGTTATTGAAAAATAGATAAGTATCAGGCTTCACTTCTGCTTTAAGAATGTACACATCGCCCTTCGCTGCCCCAACTGAGGAGAAAAGTCGTAGTTACAGATATTTGTATCTCAATCAATCAATCAAATTTATTTCCTAATAGCTAAGGGAGTAGAGGAATAAAATATTTACGAAATACACAAAAACAATAACAAATCAACTAATACGCTTACGAGACATGACCCGAAATAAATGTTGAAATGTTATTCAGTTAGATCCCGTAAAAAATAATTTAGGGAAAATAGGTGCAGGCAACCACAAGAATAATCAAACAAAATTAACAAAAATGTCAAGACCAATTGTTTGGACCTAGTATCTGGGGGAGACTAGACTTAACTTTCTAATGATGGTGAGAAATATCCGTTTTCTTCAGGTAGTGTGCAATCTCTATAGCCCTCTCTTGATGATAAACTCTGAGCGTGTTCCACCCTTCTAACAATAGTTACTATTAGTTACTATTTCCGTTCCATCCTCACGAAAAGTTACTATGCCGACCGTTCCAACATTGTCGGAATAGTAACTAATAGTTACTATTTGCTTACCATGCTCGGGAGCGTAGTAAGCGTAGTAACTACGCATCTCTGTAACGTGATTGGTCGGATTCACCCCTGGCGTGAGATCCTGCTGGAAAATAGAAAAATCGTTGCAGCCTTGAAGGCAAAATCCAGAATTCGTGACGTCATGTGTAGTAACTACGGTAAGTAGGGTGGAACACGCTCCCTGTGTATCGACGAAGTAATAACTACTTTAGTAGTCGACCGTGTGTTAGGTAAATTTTTAATTTTTTTATTTATGACCCGCTTTTTGCGTAACAGCGGAGTATGAATAAAATACAAAAGTAAAATATACATATTAAAACACTTAAACAAAACAATGTAAATAAACACGACAACATTAAATCCCGATTAAGCTCCAGTCACTCTGTAGAATTTCAGCCTGGAGAACACGACAACATTAAATCCTGATTAAGCACCAGTCACACTGTAGAATTTTAGCCTGGAGAACGCAAGCGCTTGAGTTTTATATTATGAATTTCCTTTTTCTGTTGATTTTTTTCCAAAAATTGCATTACATTAATGCGTGAGTACTAGAGATAAAACTTAACAACGGAATCGCTATGTTTTCCCCATTTCCAAGAGTTATTTATCCGTGGTGTCTCTTTGTCTAGGGTTTGAATTCTTGTATATTATATTGCATTTTCAGCTTGACTCTGTCCAGTGCACCTTTGATAAAATCCGTTGTTTTCAACGCGTCGTCGTCAGAAGAGTTTAGGGTCTCCAGTGTCAGTAGTTTCATAGCGTTTACGCAACATACATGAGACAACACACTACCTATTGACACATTATAGTTTCGAATTGAATAGTTCTTTATCGCATTTAATTTTTTTTTAAGTTATTTATAGGCAACAACTAAAAAGTTAGGTGTCATTAGACCCCCTTCTCCTGCTACTCAGGAAAGATAATAAAATCTGCGAGAAACAGGGTGATTTGACAAAATTATGACAGGCAGTTGTGAAAGTTCATTAAGAAGGCGAAGAAAACTTCGATAAAAAACGCAACTGGTATCTCATGGAAAACTTCGACCGTTTTAGCCGGCTAATGACCCGGAAAGAAGCCGCTTCACCCTTTGGTTTTCGCGGAATGAAGCCCCGGAAGAGTTCGTTTTCTCTTTAGAAATTGGATGTAGTTTCGGCTAGTTTCACTATAGATTAACTTACTTTTGTTTCAGTTATGAAAGTACAGTATGTGTACTGTTTTACTTGTATACACCACATACTTTGCTTTCATAACTAAATACGTCAAACTACAGTGAAACTACACCGAAACTACATAAAAAAAAACACCTTTACAGGGTAATGCCACATATATTCTGTAACGTCAACAGGTAGCGTAGTGTGTTAATATGCACTTGTTGATGCGCATCCATGTGTAAATGTTGAAAATTGTGACATTCTAAGATGGTATTTGGGGCCAAAAATCGATGCTTCATTCACCTTTCAGGTTTCTTAAGTAGGCTTAACATGTTTTATAAATATTAGTACGCACACATTTTAAAAGGAGCCAAGCGGAGCGAGGCCCTGTCACGTTCCCTAACGCTTCTTCAAAGCAGAATGTTACACGTTTGCGTTATCTAGAGATAGATCTGAAGCATGTGTATACGGTTAGTGCAGCATTTATTTATGGCCGCAAATAATCCGTCGCATGGGGAAGCTAGCTAGCAAACGACTATAATTCAGTATCGTGCCGACAGACCGAGTTGCAGCAGCATTCGAGAAACTCTAGCCAACTATGTAGTCGGCGAATCTCTCCGCTGTCACCATTAGTAACTGGTTGGTGACTGACAAATCCAGTGGTAACTGGGGGTTCCCAGCTTCATTAACGTAATCGGCCGTAGAGGACAGAGACCTAACATGAATTAACGAATGACTAGTTTAAAGGACACCTGAATGAAGAGTACCAAGCAGAAAACCCAATCCAAATACGAAATAGTGTTTCCAAGCTATGATTGTTGCTCCATTTTGCATCTGTCATTATTTCAGTACCGAACAATTTTAGAAATGAACAAATGTCTCCAATCGACCGTTCTTGTGGAATATTTTTTAACCAGTTAAGCCCAAACGTATGTGTAGAAGAAATTCCAATACGATCGGGCCAGCGCTGTACAAGATTTGAATGAATTGCACTTTTTCTCTTGGAGTCGGCATGTGCGAACCTCCAGAAACAAACATCCCTATTTTGAAAACGTCACGCTAAGTAGAAGAATGCTCTCCGTGGCCATGTCTGTAAATGCATCCTCCATGGTGTGTTCAAATATGGTTTCATTGTTCAGGTGTCCTTTAATAGCCAATTTGCCGTGCAAGATATATGAAAATTATACAACAGTACACTACACTTTACAATACTCAATACCTTCATAGCTAAAGCGCACTTTCAAAATTGACGAATCTTAAAGGACGGCCCCTCGCACTATGTACTATTCAACTTACAGTATTTTAAAGTATTTGAATAATTTAGAACTAGGCTTTGCTTTCAACAAATAACCAGGCGCGTCGATAATGGGTGGGAGCGACCGACCAAATTAAATAAGCCCGGTTAGACGGGCGCTCACCCAGGAAATCCCAGTGGGCAGTGCGCTCGAAATAGTCAGGAAGTGTAGTTAAGATTTACCAAGAAACTGAGTTGACATCCAGCTTGTACCTATGCCGTTCCGGGTTCTTGAGCGTTTGAGACTTCAGGAATCGGATTCTCGGTCGCAGGTTTCGAGCTTGCCAGATTGACAGTTTTAACATGATCTGTTATGTACCAATATATCTCAATTCATGTCGAAATAAGGATAGTTTCTTAACAGAACAGAACTATGACAAGTATTTTCCTCCATACGCTGCAATGACGGGGCTGATTATTGCAACATGTCGTTTGATTTTGATTTTATTTGTTTTTTTAACTGAAAACTCAGAACAAGTCTACTCTGTTTCAAGTCTTTTTTTCCTAGATGATCAGTAGGCTACTTCTTTCTCGGAAAGGGTCAGACTGAAGCACATTGCCAACTTCCAGCTAAATGTCTCAAACTTTCTGGATTCGTCGTGAACGAAGACAGACGAGAAGATCCATGCCAAGTAGCCATTAATTTCGTGTTGGATCCGAAAAGACGGATTCTGATCAAACAGGATTTAAAAAAAAATTGCCTGCGGCACCTTTTGTGGTTGGCTCTATTTACTGAATACTCGCGTCATTTCATTCTTGTTTAGGCTTGGAATGTCGGGGCCCGGGTCACACTAAATCTAGATTGTGAGGGGGGGGGGGGGGGGTAAGTAGTGTTTTGCCGAAAAAAGTCATGGTCTAAGTTTTGCCTGCGGCACTCATTTTCATTCTGACTGATATACAGACATCAGGAACGGGTGTAGGGTGGGCCATTGCGGAAGCGAATTCCTTTTGATACAGATGACGTTCACCTTAAGTTTCATGTGATCATGCGATGCTGCGTTTTTTGGCTATTGTTTCGAACTGGTATGACTCTTGAGTCGTCGTCGTTGTCGTACATCTGTACATTTTGAGATAGTTTGGCTGTTTTAAACCTTTTCAGAGATCCGCTGACTTCTAGCGAAAACAGGGAAAAAATTCACATAACCTGTTTTTCTGATGGAAAAACTTCTCGCAGACAACCTTCAACAGCGTGATACACATCGAAAGTTGCAAAACACGGCAAGTCAGAAAATCAGCGATGGTTTTGTTAGAGGGGTTAGCATGTACCATACGAAACTGGGGTCTCCGGGCTTAGAAATATATGGAGTGATTATGGAAGTAAGTTGCGTTAGTATTATGAGTAAGACAAGTCCTTTAATTATTTTAGCTTTATGTCTCAGGTCAAGAACATCAGGGAACTATGTTGTAGTCTTTGATAAAATTTCCCCCGGGGATCTGAGAGTTGCTCGCGTTCTACCAGAAAATGGCCCTCTGTACCAAAGCAAAGCGGAAGTGTGTACGGGCGCAGCCGGAGGAGCAGATCTTCGGTTGCGGGATAATACTAACTAATCTGAAACGAGCGACTGTTCCGGCCTGGCCTCTCAGTACCTTGCTCCGTTTTAGTATGCGATACGGCAGAGCTGGTGGACTCATCTGGAGACGCCTTTTTCAAGGACTCGGACTCGGATTTGCTGGACTCGCAGCAGCTCTGCGATACGGTCGTGAGACAGTCTGGATAGGTCGCTAACTTTCACGTACCTAAAATACAACATTGACAGATCACGTAAGACGGCACATTATAGCCAGTGCCGTCTGGGGCCAGGGGAAACAAGAGGCCAAGCGGGGGGTGTATATTGTTGAGGAATCAAGCTACGGGTGCTGGCCGTGTTGCTTTTTTCATTACGATCCAGGTGTGACCAGCTACGTTGCACCGTCATTTACGTTACCAAAGTTATGCTCAGACTGATGTAGCGCTTACACGGACAAGAAATCCCGCCGAGAAGAAACGAATTCTGGTCGACTCGTAAGGATTCCGTTCATGAAGACGACTAGAAAAAAAGAATCATTACGACGAGAATTCCAGTCCACTTGAGAGGAATATCGTCGGCGGCGCTGATAAAAAGACTACAAAAAAAAAGTCTAGCCAGCCTTTGAAAGCAGCAGTCATCAGTACTGATGCCATGCTCTCTGAAAACATTTTTTTGTATTGGCTAGTGAATTTCTTTTTGTCAGATTTTCTGGTTTGAAGATTTTGTTGTTTTTTCCTCTGTGTGTAAACATAATTTTGTCACCCAGATCGGATTCTGTTAAAGTTTTCCTTTACTGGTAAACGCTGCATGACCGTAGTATGGCCCGGTCAAGAATCGTGTGTGCTAATGTGCTGGCCTTTTTACGTTTTTTACTTTTGACCAGGGGCCAAACCCGTGGATGGCCTAGGGCCCGCCAAAAGTAAGATATGTCACTGATTATAGCCCCTCAGACACAGGAACCAGCCTACTCGAAAAGAAGCTGGCTCTAGACTTAAGTGGAAACTCCGCTGGCCATCGTGAGCTTGTCGTAGCGGCCATCTTCAAGCGGGTTACAGTTCAGAATCATTTTATTTTTTAATAATCATTTAATATTCGTTAAAACAGCCTGGGATGTCAAAACGTTAAATAAAAATATTATAAGCACTATTGGTTTCTTTCCACTGTTGTGTCATGATCTTGTTTGCTTTCTGCTTCCAGGCTTAGCGAAGTACAAATGATCTGCTATGTACAAATGATCTGGTATACGGCTGTGCTTGATCGGCGGTTTCTGGAGAAGTGGGTCGCAGCGTTTTAGTTTCTCGGCCCGACGTGTGTTGCCGCTAGGAGTTGAAGCGGAGGCGTAGTTCGTTACGACAGACTGCGATTCTTTTGTCGTCGCTGTAAAACTGTTCCTCTGGGATATCATGGCTTAGGGGTATTAGACCGAACTTGACGAGTGTCGGGTCATTCAGTTAATATTCTGTCAGACCAATGTGAACTTTGTATGGTTTTGGGGATCCCAAAACGTGAGTGGAGGGATTACTACGACTTCACAAAAGTTGCCCGACCGTCTGTACGCACGATAAATCTCGAAGGGAACGAGGTATTTTGTATAAACTTGGTGTGACGATTCTTCGTGTCAAAGGACATGTCAAGTTCATAGATGGGCTCCGTAGCTCTATATTTAGGAGTGGGGGAGGAGTTCAAATTAATGGGCCAACAAATTATTTTTTAAAAGCTAATGAGATAGTCGATTTAGTAAGCAGACATTCTGAATCCCTAAATAATAATTGTTTTCTAGTCGGACTTTTATTTGGAGTTGATTAGAGGCCCGATACAGGGGTAAGGACACATGCTGAATCCGTGTTTGCAAATTATTATCCCCTAACATACAGTTCGTCCGGAATCCCTCCAGTACCGGAACTTTGTTAAAAGCGAGGTTCGATACAGGGGCTAGGGAGACATGTTGAGTCCGTATATACCAATTATTTTCTCTCCGGACATACAGTTTGCCCGAGATCCGGCGGAAAGCGGGAAAGATGTTGGAAGTAAAAGTTCTATTTAAAGCTGATTAGAGGTTCGGTGTAGAGGAAAAGAGACATCTGGAATCCGTGTGTGGAAATATTTTTTCTTGTCGGGCGCCCGGAATCCGGCCGAAACCAGAAAGTTTGTCGAACTTGAGCCGTTTGACCGTAATTTTTCAATTAAACACCCGTGCGGTATCAGTTCTCTATTTTCGAACGGCTGATTGGTGATAAATAGTAAAATTTTAAGAAGTCTGACGAAGACCAAATCTCTACACGCCTGGTGCCCTACACGATTGTCTGGATAGTCCCGACAATCATCGAACTTCCCAGGATTGCTGCAAACCATGTTGAACAAGACCAAAGGTTTCGGTGGGATCCCAAAAATGTAGTATTTGATCAGACAATTGGGTCTTATCTTCGCCAGACTCCTGGAAAATTTTTAATATTTAAATTCAGAAACAGATTAAGGCCAAATAACTAATCATAGCTTTGTCCTAGACGAATGCTCGTCGTGGCCAACTAGTTGGCCATGCTGGACTTCTATATGAAATTTCTGCCCATCCAACTAGTTGGCTAAAACAAGAAAATACCTATAGGAGCAGGGGGTTATTATCCAAACTAGTTGGCTAAAATAACAAATTCCTATAGGAACGAGGATGAATATCCAACTAGTTGGCCCATCCAACTAGTTGGCTAAAACAAGAAAATACCTATAGGAGCAGGGGGTTATTATCCAAACTAGTTGGCTAAAATAACAAATCCCTATAGGAACGAGGATGAATATCCAACTAGTTGGCTAAAATGAGAAGACTCGTCAAGGAATACAGAATTATCAAACTAATTCTCTAAAATAAGAAAATTTGTATAGAGACACATTGATCATTCAATCAGATGGCTGTTAGTTCATTGACTATTAGACAAAATGGCGCATAGCCAACTAACGGGATCGAAATCCTTGTTGAGACTGAAAGCTGTTCTGACTAGTTGGATATTTCCTGAAATTCTTATCCGTGTTCATACAATCGGACTAGTTGGATATTTCCCGAAATCTCTATCCAAATTCATACAATCCGACTAGTTGGATATTTTCTACAATCCCGATACGAGTGTGAAATTTATCCAACTAATTGGATATAAAGTTTTCTCCTATACGATTTCTCGTCGTAGCCAACTAGTTGGCAATGTGGGATTTCCTATACGAAATTTCTTACGGTAGCGAACTAGTTGGGTACAAAATTTTCTCCTATATGATTTCTGATCTTAGCCAACTAGTCGGCAACGAGGGATTTCCTGTACGAAATTTCTTACTGTTGCGGACTAGTCGGAACACAAACACAAATCCTATACGGATTTTTATCGTAGCCAACTAGTCGGCAATGCCGGATTTCCTGTACGAAATTTCTTACAGTGGCGGACTAGTTGGAACACAAACACAAATCCTATACGGATTTTTATCGTAGCCAACTAGTCGGCAACGCGGGATTTCCTATACGAAATTCCTTACAGTGGCGGACTAGTTGGAACACAAACAAAAATCCTATACGAATTTTTCTCGTCGCCAACTAGTCGGCAACGCGAGATTTCCTATACGAAATTTCTTACAGTGGCGAACTAGTTGGAACACAAACAAAAATCCTATACGAATTTTTCTCGTAGCTAACTAGTCGGCAACGCCGGCTTTTCCTATAGGAAATTTCTTACAAATGCCAACCAGTTCGACAGTGACCGCGAGGTGTATATGTATGATTGAATATTTAGATTTTGTGTGTTTATACGAGAATTTCTTATATTTTCCAACTAGAGGTGTCCCGATTGACCCTCTCCAACCGTTTCTCCTTGCTGAATCCCAGCGAAGAAGATGAAAGTCGCGATAGTGTCGAAAAGTCTTGGTGTAGCCTCCACGAAAATATTCGAAATGCGGCTGACGAAATTCTTGGACGCTGGAAGCGGAGAAGGTCAAAATAGGTTTCCGACCGAACGACATAGATTGCTGTGCGCAAGCAAGCCGTTAGTAACACCAACTAGGCGGAGTTCAATGCCCTTCGGAAGGAATACACAGGTCAGCGCGACGGAATAGTCAGGACTACTTGGATAGCATCGTAGACAAGATGGAGAAACCGCAAAGAAGTCAAATTCGAGGAAGCTATTCCAGCTCCTTAAAGAAGCAACTGGCAAGAATCCCGCCATCTCCTCTTCTTTCATCAGACCCCCCTGGAATACGCAGCACCCGTTTGGCATTTTTCATTATCGCAGGAACAAAGAGATAAACTAGAAAGAATACAGAAGCGGGATCTTCTCATTATTCATAGTGGACCGAAGCTTCCCTACTCATACCTTTTAAAACACTTTAACCTAAAAACAGTGCAGGAGCGCAGACAGGAGCTAAGCACTGACCTCGGTTCAGCCATGGTATCTCATCCTCTCCACTCCCAAGTCCTCCCTCCCCCCTATCAAAATGTTAGAAGTCGACCAGAACGAGTGGTAAGTTCTAAGGTTCCAAAGCTCTGTCCCGTACCTACAAAACACGCTAGATATGCAAAAAGTTTTGTTCCTTCGTTCGTGAAATATTTTAACGAAGTTTGATTTTTTAAGCGTACTGACATTTTAAACATACATTGTAGTTTTTTCTGTCTGTTCGACAATAATCGCAAATTTGGTTATAACCACGATAGTCGATTTTTAAAATAAACTTTCTATCTATCTATCAGTCCGGAACGACCTAGGAGTCCTGCTTACGAACAAGACCGACGTCGTCGAGCAATGTAAGGCCCACTTTCAGAAACTCCTGTACCCGATAGTTGCTCCAACTACCAACGCAATGCCTCCCAATCCTCCCCCGACCCCATTTACTTCTCAGTAAACACCGATCCCCCGAGCATTTCTGAAATCCAGGAAGCTGTAAAAAAAAGCTGAAAAACCACAAGTCTCCTAGCCCTGATTCTATCCCAGCCGAAATCTTCAAAGCTGGGGTTCCGGGCACAGTCTCTTCGGTACGATCTGGGGACTCCATCATCATTCCGATTTTCAAAAAAGGAGTCAGGACATCTTGCAAGAACTACCACGATACCTCCCTGATCAGCGTAAATATTCTGTATAATTCTCCGCAACCGATTCCGGACACAGAGGAACGCGAGAACTAGGCCCAACCAGGCAGGTCTCCGGCAAGGGGTGGGCTGTGTTGACCAACTCTTCACCCTTCGACAAATCCTGGA
Organism: Branchinecta lynchi; assembly: GCA_023053575.1. Taxonomy (NCBI): domain Eukaryota; kingdom Metazoa; phylum Arthropoda; class Branchiopoda; order Anostraca; family Branchinectidae; genus Branchinecta; species Branchinecta lynchi. The sequence continues at coordinate 13,950,546 of JAKZAP010000019.1, forward strand.
ACATCGAACCAAGTACCAGCAAATCTCTGTGGTGGCTTCTATCGATTTCATCACTGCCTTCGACTCAGTGGTGCGGGATGGAATCTGGAGAGCTATGACTGATACCCGACAAAATCGTCCGTCTCATCCAAGCATACTAACAGCATACTAGGGCCCGAATCCAGATCGGGGGAGAACTGTCGTCACTTTTTTTTTATATTGACTACGGCGTACGGCAGGGCTGCGTACTATCGCCCACGCTCTTAAACTTCGTAATCGACTGGATTATGAGAAGGGCTATACAGAACCATGCGGGCATCGAAGTCAGCCCCGAGTTCTCCGTGACTGACCTCGATTACGCTGATGACATCGGTTTGCTCTCAGACTCAGCAGCCCGGGCCCAAAGGATGCTGGATGATGTATCAAAGGAGGCGGAACCATTGGGGCTCAGAATCAGCTCTAAAAAAACAAAGTATATTTCCAACGAACCGTCGGATTTGGGCATCAAGCTGACCCAGTGTCCCATAGAGAAGGTTGACAAGTTCAAATAACTTGGCTAACTCGTGAATGTGACAGGAAGCAGCTGCGAGGAAATCCTGGCCTGAATATCAGCTCCTAATGGCGTTTTCGCTCAGCTAAAAAGGGTCTGTGGAATCGTACAGGCATCAGTCGAAACACAAAGGTTAGAGTTTACGAAGCCATGGTCAGATCAGAGCTGAGGCCGAATCTCTTAATGTGTTCGACCATGGATGCCTCCGAAAAATCTTGAGAGTGACACTCCGAGACGGTCTCAGCAACAATGAAATAAGGAGAAGGCCCTCCCAAAAATACGGTGCAGCCTCACTAGCGAAGAAACGCCGATTGTCCTGGTTCAGCCGCGTGAGCAGAAGTGAAGATTCCACCCTGGCGAAGAAAGCTCTGCTCGCCACCCGGTTGGAAGAAACTCCGGGGAGGTCAGCGTAAAACGTGGCTGAGCACCCTCAAGGAAGACCTCGAGCCCATCGGAGGCTTCCGCCGGCATGGGAGGAGATGGGATCCCTACTGGCTTCAAATCTCGGTGCCATTCACAGAAGACCGAGATTCGTGGCATACCTTGGTCCGTCAGCTGCTGTCGCCAGGGAGAGCTGCACACCTTGCGTCCTGACACAAGTACAAGTAGTCGAGGGATCGGGAGGAATTTGGTGGTAAGAACAAGCATAAGCCCTAGATATGTTCTTGACAGAAACATATGTATCGGGTCTCTTTGGGGGGGAGTTGGGGGGGGTTTCCGTCGATTGCTTGTTAGAAGTTTGAGGGGGTCTCTGAGCTAATTCGAAAACTTCCAAATGTGCCAAGGACGATGAAACTTGGCAGGCATATTAGTGACCCGACCAAATAGACTTAAGGACCCGACACAATGCCCTAGGAAAAATTCCGTTCCTGGATCCGATCATTTTTGGGGGTGTTAAGGGAAGGCCTGAATCCGGAAATTACTGATTTCTGTAGGTTGCGAGCGGATGGTCCGATTCGAGTGAAACTTCATGGGCGACAAGAACTGATGACTTAGGTATGTAAAACGTGTGTACGAACCACATGCAGTCATGGTTGGGGGAGATGGAGGGGGGGGGGGGTGGGGGGGCGGAAACTTTGTGATATGCACAAAAACCAAACGAATAGGCAACGGGATGCAAGTTGGAGAGTACCGAGTTTATCCGGCCCATGGCCACCAAACGACTAAACGATCGGAGAGTGGTGAAGCGGGAACCAGAAATTTGCAGATACGCTCTGAGTCGATTCTAACTTGAAGGACGGAAGAGATATGCGACGTTTATGTGTCCGAGTCGTGTTCGGCTACAGTGGAGGGAGTCTTGTGGCTGGCATAGTGGTCAAACGAGTGGAGCGATTTGAATGAAACTCGGAAAGTAGGGAGTTTGCCGTAGATGATATATTTTAGGGTCCGGACCGCCACGGTGCGGGTGGGAGGGGGGGGGGCGCGAAATTTTACGCACAATGGTCATATTCGAATGAAGCTTGATAGGGAGTAAGAGAAGATGGGGGGGGGGGATGCGTCTAGGGATCACACGAGTGAACCTAAAGCTGGAAGGCTCTACAGTCGAGGCGATGCCAGGCTCAGACTCAAGTGATACTAGATATCCCATTTCTAGGTCCGAACCTAGGGTGGTTGAAAGGGTATTTTGTGACGTTATCATCTACTTTCTTGCACCAGCTACTCGTAACAAGTGCTATATGAGCCCGTGGCTCTTGTTTTTTGTGTGTTTTTTGTCGACCGAATTGAAAGAATTGATTTGGCTGAAAGAAGCTACGTTATTTGAATCGGTTATCCAGCAATATTCTCCCCTTTTCTCTAAAAAGGAAAATGTACACGCTAGACGTGTATATTTTCTCCAGGCAACTTATATCTTTGTTCTCTATCTTTTTACAGCAAAAATTCCAAGTCAGTCAATTTAGTCTTTTTGCAGCTGAATTTCAAAAAAAGTAACCAGCTGTTTCAAATTCCAAAGTAACCGCTACCCCACCTTAATTTATCCGTGTCACTTTGAAGCTGAAAAGCCAACTTATTGTTGTGCCATTTAAATGAATACACTGACTAATTTGGATTCTGCTCAGGGATTTTTTTATTTTCCACTATCTGCTCTAGTTATGACGTTCAGAATATCTGCGACCGTCCCCACAAGGTAAATTTTACTATGACGCGGGAAATTCTAATCTCAACACAAACGCTGCTTTTCAGTGGACAGTGGTGAGCTTGGGAAGATTGCTTAGTGCCTAAAAAAATAATAAAAAAAATAATAAATCTTTCTCGTAAGGCCTACAACAAAAATACAAGCGCATTGAGGTACCACAGATCACATGGAAATTGCACTATTTTAAAATCTATTATTTGTGAATAGCGGAACAGTGAAGTAAAGCGCGGGTCTTCAAGCCAATTTTAGTGAATAAGTGATGGGTAGCTAGATTGTCATATCCCAGCCCTTTTCGGTTAAACTTTAAAGTATAACTGAAAAAGGCTTAGATAGGGCAATCTAATTACCCATCACCTATTCACTTGAAGATGCTCGAAGACCCGATGAAAATGCGTTACTTCTTTGCTCCGCTATTCACGAATAATCGATATTCATACAGTGAAATTAACCTGTCAGATTTCTGGGGGCTCTATACGGTTGTAGCTGTGTTTTCTGCTTGATGAAAACGATAAACGAAAAAAAGTGTTCATGCAGCTAGCTACCTTCCACGAGCTGATTGGCGATTGAAAAGCCGCGTTTATATTGAGATTCAAATTTTCCGCGTCATCGTAGAATTTTGCTTCGTGAGGACGGCCGTAGATATTCTGAACGTCATTCTAGAGCAACTAGCGAAAAACAAAAAAAAATCCCTTAACACAAGCCAAATAATGCCGTGTGTTCAGTTAAATGATACAAAAATAAGTTTGCCTTTAAATTAAACTTTAACGAAAAAATACACTATCTAAAATTATTACACTTATTTAATCATCGAGACTGATCTACCATCGACAATTTGACAGAACTGACCAGGGGCGGCTAGGCGTTTGGTAGATCTTGAGCCTGGAGGTTATGTCTTGAAGCTTGCAACCATGGTAAAATGAAAATATAACATTTTTGATCCTTGGTGAAGAAACACTTCAATCATAAATTCTGTCACTGAAGTCACTAAATCTGAAATTAGTGTCCATAATGACCATACCCAAGTGCATCGTCTGTACTTCAGCGGAGGAGGTCTCTAAAAAAAAAACAAGACCACAGGGTTCGCTGCGGTTACAGAGGTAAATATCTAAGGTAAGGTAAAAGGTAAGCCATTGCTGCATTCCTTGCAAGACATATCATAATATCATTTGCTTGCTTTCTTAAACCATGGAAATCTTTGCTTTTGTTGACATTCAAATTCTCCGCGTCTGGGTGAATTTCTTGTTGTCGAGCTGGCGGCACACATTCTGACCGTTATTACTACAACGCCGGATGAAAAAATAAAAAAAATCCCTTAGATGGGTCAGGTTAATTCGGTGTATTCAAATATCGGAAGTAAAATAAGCTGCCTTTTGAGTTAAATTTTAAAGAATTGGCCCGGGACAGCGCTGCTGCCCTCCTTAGGTATCCGCGAAATCGAGGGATTGCTCTCTCTCCGCCACCGGTGTACACCTCGGCACGGCACTAGCGCGATACCGCCGGCCACCGACAAAGTTTCTGCAACTGTTCGCCACCTGGCTCCCAGTAACGAAGGAAGAATTATCGAAAACATGCTGCCGAAGTAGAAGCAGAACTAGGTATGAGGACGACGCTGTTGACCAAAAGCGCCAAGTAGACAACGATGTTTCTGTGGTAGTGTTGGGCGATATTTGGATTTTTCGATACATCGATATTTTCACCTTCGATATTCGATAATCGATATTTTCACTTTCGATATTCAATAATCGATATATCGATGTATTAACTTTCGATATATCGATATGATATTTGTTTACCATGTTTCGCTATAGGATACGTCCCGTTTCGCCAAAATCTAAGAACAAAATTTTCTTTGAATAGCATCTTGGGTCGTCTCAAACTCCGAATAAATAAGAAATGAGTTACGGGAAACATATTGCTCCAATTTCATATATATAAGTGTAGGTTAGGTTGGATTATTGACAATAATTAGGAAAGAACAAATATCGTTTTCGATATCGATATTTACGTTTCGATATCGATATTTGGTCCGATATATCGATATTGATATCGAATACTGCCCAACAAATATCGTTTTCGATATCGATATTTACGTTTCGATATCGATATTTGGTCCGATATATCGATATTGATATTGAATATCGCCCAACAACAGTCAGCTTCAGTAGCCTATATTTTGCTCGTGACGAAGGTAATTCAGTGGCGACCAAACATTTTTTGTTATGTGTAGGATGTGCCAAGAATGAAGCTTGGCAGGCATATTCAACTTGGAAAAAGTCAGTTTCCCCATCAGTCCCTCTGGGAGTACAATATAGGTATGCTTATTTGAACGTTCGTTGACTTCGAACTTTGCCATTTTGATACACTTGCTGTGGCTAAAATATATACCAGTTAGCCAAAGTAGGTAATTAAAGTTCAACGGGCACATCAAACTACCCCAATCCCACTCTGCAACAACCTAGGAACAATGCTTGCCCCCTAGATCAGCAGCTTTTTCAACAGTTTCCTCTCTGTAATATTTCAAAGCGTAATTTTTTGGGCCAGTACAGGCTCAATTTACTAGCTTAGACAAAGATAAAAGTGATGTTCCTTATAATACTTAGTAGATCTTTATTTAATGCATAAATCAACTTGTATAATTCAGATTTGAATAGATTATTTTTTTTTGAATGATTTCTGTAGCTATGTCATTTTTTATAAGCTTACTGCACATTCTGGGACATTTTATAAAGCAAGCTAATCAAGCTTCACAACACTATTCCACAAAAAAAAAACTTTTAATAGGCACTTTAAGCCATGGAACTTCTGATGAAACACTAGAACAATCAGGTAAACTGCATCTACGGCTTGACTTTGGTGACATCTCAAATATATCCTTTTCTATCAAGCATTGCTGGGAGTTTTTGAATTTCCTGCCACGATATACCAGCTCCTAAGATTTGGATCACCGAAATGCTAGAGAGGTAAAGACAAGGGATAACAAGAAAACGGCCGATTTTCGTAGCGCCTTCTAAAGGAAGTCGGAAATGTTTATTTGTGAAGCATTTAATGCAAAGTAAAGCATTAGAAGTGTCCATTGTGCTTTAAGGATTGACAAGATTGGTTTATAAATTCTCATTTTATAGAGCCAACCATTCTTTAAAGTACTCATCTTAACCACAAAGTACAGAAAATACTTTTGAGCAAAACATGTATTTTCATGATCCCCATGAGCCCATGATTATTTGTGAAACAAGGGTTTTGCTTCAAAACGAATTTCCAGCTCCCTTAAAGGACCGCTCGCACTTTTCACTCTTCAACTTACAGTATTTCAAAGTATTTGAATACTTTAACTATGCTGTGATTACAAATAAATAACCAACGGTTTTGGCTGTTTTAAGCCTTTTCCGAGACCCGTTAAATACAACCGCCGACAACCGTCGACAGCGTCATACACATCGAAGGTAGCAAAACATGGCAAGTGAGAGAATCAGCGAGGCTTTGTTAGAGGTGTTAGAATGTACCGCACAAAACGTGGGTCTCCGGGTTTAGAAATATATCTAGGGATTACGGAAGTAGGTTGCATTAGTATTATAGGTAAGACAGGTCCTTTAAAGTGCACATCCTAACGAAAAAGTAAAAAAAATACTTTTGACCAAACGATAAATAATCATGATGCCCAAGGGCCAAGATAATTTTTGCTCCAAGGGTATTGCTTACAAATGAATTAAAGTCCAAACAAATTAAAGTCCAAATAAATAGTTTGAGCAAAATATATATTGTCATGATCCCCGTGAGCCCATCATCATTTTTGCCTCAAGGGTTTTGCTTTCAGGTGAATTTCTAGTGCCCTGAAAGTGCAAAAATAGAATACTTTTTACCAGATCATTCTCTTGATTTCCAAGGGCCCATGATCATCCTTATTTCAAGGGTATTGCTTATAAATAAACACAAGAAACCCATGAATTTGCAAATTCCTAAATTTCATCCTGTGATCCAGCCTTGCAAGTACCATTTGAGCTTCTAGCTCTTGTATTCAACCCAAGCTCATGAACATTGCAGACTTGCTTCATTCTTGGCCAATATCTGATGAAATGTGTTTACATGTACCTCAGAAATCATGGTTTATCGCAATATTTTAATTTGAAGAAAAAAAAACCGCGGCACCGGCGCCACTGCGACACGTGCCACTTGATGTACACCGTTTCTGGAAGTGAGCAACCCCTCGAGCCTTTACACTGAGTTCGTATGTTCATCCTACAGACGCTGAATGTTCTCAGATGGATTAATTATCTCTCCATGACAACAGGGAGCTCTTTATCCCTTCAGTCGTACGCACTGACCGCACAAACCAATCGGTTAAACCCGTCTCAGGCCCCAACAAACGAAAAGAATAAACAACATGTGCCCTGGATAAGAGTAAAATGCCAGCGAGATAACGGTCATAGTAATTATGACGAGTTATTATAGGCCTTGGGCAAGGCCGCGTCCCCACTCCTGCGAAAAATACCAATCTTAGCAAATTGGCTTTCACTGAGACGATTGCCCAAAGGCGCTCGGGTCATGCCCGAAACCACAGAAGCTAGATTTAATAGAGCACCCTTCTATTACGCCAAAGAATCTGCGCAGTTGCGCTTTTCCGAAAGTGTGGTCAAAATCAAGAATTCTGAGTGCTATTTATTACGCCAAAGAATCTGCGCAGTTGCGCTTTTCCGAAAGTGTGGTCAAAATCAAGAATTCTGACTGCTATTTATTACGCCAGAGAATCTGCGCAGTTGCGCTTTTCCGAAAGTGTGGTCAAAATCAAGAATTCTGACTGCTATTTATTACGCCAAAGAATCGGCGCAGTTGCGCTTTTCCGAAAGTGTGGTCAAAAATCAAGAATTCTGACTGCTATTTTCCAAACAAAACCGTAGCTTAGGCAAAAGACCAACAAGAAAAAGCTGCGTCTGATTTACTTCAAGTATGCGAAGTATTTGCTTGTTGTGCCCTACCACCATGGTCCAGTAAGTAGTACGTAATCAGGACATTTTGTCGGACAGACACGGTTGTACTAATTCCAAGAGATTCGTGAATTTCCAAAATTAGTTCGGTACTCTACATCATCCCTGGGTGACTCTTTAGAGTCCGTCTCTACCTAACTGTGAAATCTTGAGTTTATTGGGTCCGTTGTATGTATTCATCCTAAACTTTATTTTCTTGCAGTTTTTGGGATCCCAAAACGTAAGTGGAGGGATACTTATGACATCGCAGAAGTTGCCCCTCTGTCTGTCCTTCCGTCAGCACGGTAAGTCTAGAAGGGAATGAGATATGGTGATGAAACTTGGTGTTAGGATTCTTTGAGCCAAGGGAAAGGTTGAGTTCTTAGATGAGAGAGAGAGGTTTATTATACAACTTTCGTAGCTCTTGGTTAATTTGCAGTTGCAAAAGAGCTCTGTAGCCCTACATTCAGGGGTATAAATATTTTTAAACAGCTAATGAGATTAAGAGGTAAGAAGACATGCTGAACACGATTATCAAAATCATTTTTTCGCCGGGCAAGTATTTCGCCCGGATTCCGGCCAAAACCGGAAAGTTTGTTAAAAGTAAAAGTTTTATTTGAAGTAGATTAGATGTTCGATCTAGGGGTAAGAATGCATGCTGAAGAATTATGTGAAAATCATTTTCTACCCGGACAAGTAGTTCGCATGTTTTATAAGTTGAATAGATGTACGATATAGGGGTGAGGAGATACGATGAATTCATTTTTGAGATCCCAAAACGTTAGTGGAGGATACCTATGACATCGCAAAAGTTGTCCGTCTGTTAGCACGATGACTCTCGGACGGAATGAGATATTTTGATGAAACTTGGTGTCAGGATTCTTTGGGTCAAGGGTAAGTTCAATAGGTGGGCTCTGTAGCCCTACATTTAGGGGTGGTGGAGAAGTTTCAAATTAAAGGGCAAACAAAATATTTTTAAACAGTTAATGTGATAATTAATTATCGGGTAATAAGACATGCTGAACACGATGGTGAAAACCATTTTCTCGCCGGACAAGTAGTTTGTTCGGAATCCAGCCCGATGAAAAATTTGTAGCCTGCGTAGTAGTATGGTAGTAGTACGAAATACTATGCAATAGCAAAGAATATTATCATTTAATGTGCCTCAGACTAGTCCAATCTTATGTAGTAGTATCCAGTAGCATCCTGTGTTGCCATAGTGGCATCCGGTCTTGCTAATAGTAGCATATCGTAGTATACAGTAACACGGTAGCCTTGAAGTAGAAGCATGTAGTGGCATCGTTAGTACTGCATGCTACTTTTTGGTACTACTTCATAGTATATTTTGAAATAAATTTTTCATCGGGAGCAAAAACAGGAAAGTTGGTTAAAAGCAAAAGTTTCATTTGAAGTTGATTATATGTTCGATTTAGGGGCAAGAAGACATGCTGAACACTTATGTGTAAATCATTTTCTACCTGGATAACTAGTTCGCCCGGAATCTGGCACAAACCGGAAAATTGTTAAAAGCAAAAGTTTTATTTTGAAGTTGACAGACTCAAGGGTAAGAAGATACTCTGAGTCTGTATATAACAATCATTTATTACCCGGACATATAACTTGTCCGGAATCCGGTTGTAACCGGAATTTTTTTTATAAGTTAAAGTTTTATTTGAAGTTGATTGGATGTTCTTAATAGAGATAAGATATACGCTAAATTCGTTTCTGAATTTTTCTTTTTTTGCTGGACAATTAGTTCGCTCGAAATTCGGCCGAAACCGGAAATTTGGCAGAAGTGAAGCATGAAGTTTCGGTCAGCATCGTCAAAATATATATGGCTTATAGAGGTATATCTGAACATGGTTTTCTCTGATGATTAGCCTGGCGAAGACTAGATCTGGCGAAGACCAGATCTGGCGAAGACAAGACCAAATTGTCTGGATCAAATATTAGATTTTTGGGATCCCATCGAAACCTTTGGTTTTGTTGAGCTTTGTTCTTCTGCCGGACAAGCGCCGCAGTTCTGCCGGACCTTTGGATCAGTTTTGCTACAGGTACCTTAGAAGACCAACCGAAATATGTGACTGTTTACGCTGGCAGATCACGGCTAGAGCCGCTCTCCCCCAACCCAAACCTCTGGCAAAAAACGAGGAATGCTGGAGTTCTGACGGCTTTTTGGGATCCCAAAACGTAATTGGAGGGATACCTATGACATCGCAAAAGTTGTCCGTCTGTCCGTCCGTCCGTCTGTCAGCACGATAACTGTCGGAGGGAATTAGATATTTTGATGAAACTTGGTGTGAGGAATCGTCGAGTCAATAGAAAGGTCGAGTTCGTAGATGGGCCAGATAGCTGCACACTTCAAATTAAGGGGCGACAACAATATTTTTTAAAGAGATAGTCGATTACAAGGATAGACGACATGCCGAACGCGAATATGAAAACCATTTTCTCGCCGGACAAGTAGTCCACCCGGAATCCGGCTAAAACCGGAAAGTTTGTTAAAAGTAAAAGTTTTATCTGAAGTTGATTAGATATCCGATTTAGAGGTAAGGAGACAAGCTGAATCCGAATCTGAAAACGATTTTCTCGTCGGACAAGTAGATGGGCGGAATTCCGGCCAAAACCGGAAAGTTTGTCAAAAATACAAGATTAATTTGAAGTTGATTACAGGTTCGATTTAAGAATGGTGAAACATACTGAATCCAAATATGAAAGTCATTTTGTCACCGGACAAGTAGATCGCCCGGAATCCGGCCATAACCGGAAAATCTGTTAAAAGTAAAAGTTTATATGAATTACATTAGGTGTTCGATTTACGGGTAAGAAGGCATGCTGAATTATTTATTTATTTAATTTTATTTATTTATTTATTTATGACCCGCTTTTTGCGTAACAGCGGAGTATGAATAAAATAAAAAAGTAAAATATAAAATATTAGTGTACGACAATCATTTATACCTGGACACATTTCACCACGAATCCTGCTGAAATCGGAAAATTTGTTAAAAGTTGAAGTTTGTGTGAAGCTAAATATGGAGATATGGATGGTATGGAGATACGCTGAATCTGTTTTTGAACTTCAATTTTTTGCAAGACAAGTAGTTCGCCCGGAATCCGGCTGAAACCGGAAATTTGTCAGAAGTAAGGCAGGAACTTTCGTCAAAGTAGACATGACGCAGGCTATAGGGGTAAACTCACATGCTGAATCCATATTTGAACTTCGTCTTCTCCGATGATTACCACTGGACCGCTACAAGACCTGATTGTCTGTAAATAATAAATTTTTGGGGTCCCATCGAAACCTTTGGTCTTGTTCTTCTGTCGATCTGCAGTCTGGAGCTGCTGTGACGGTGGGGTAACCTTCTCTGCGTTACTTTGACTCTGCAATACAAAAAATTCATTACGACTTAAAAATGTAGTGACTTACAATAATGACTAATTCATTATGACTTCATGACTTAAAAAAATTGTTAGGTCTAGGCTACCAAATTTTCGCGTTTGGGCAAATTTCATGGAATTTTTCGGAAGATTCTGTCTGACAATAAAAATAAAATTTATAAATGGATCCATCGCATGTTCGTACCCTCTCATGCGAACCTCTAAATCGGGTTTCAAAACCTACGTGTCTGCCAGATTTGAAGGTTTCGGCCGAATTCCAGGCAAACTACGTGTCCGGCAAGAAAATAAAGTCTCCTTCCCCCTACATCGAACCTCTGAACAAATCAAGTCAAGTTCGAGTTCGAGTTCAATGGGTTTATAAACAAATACAAAATAAATCCTACATAACCAAAACACTCAGTCCGTTTCTGGACGCCGAGTACCACAATATTTACATTTTAGACATAATACGCAGAGTGGTCACTGCTCCTACTCTCAGACACAACCTTGCCTCTCAAAAAACAAAAAAAAATAACCAATTACCTTCCTGCACCTTACCCCAGGGGAAGCCACCCCATCATAAAACAAAATGTTACTATTATTTTATTCTTAAGCATATTTAAAAAAAAAAAAATTATTTTATTTTACCAGACTTTATTTAATTATTCTTCCGCAATGCTAATAAATGATTTTTTATTTATTTTTTAAATGACGCAAGGGAGCTCCTACCTCTCAACTCATCTGGGATCAGGTTCCATATTTTTGCGCATGTTATATTCGGAGCAAAATCTGATCGTACAGTCGGGGTGAAGGGTATGTGCAGGTTTGATGATGATCGGGTCCGATTATACTGGTCCCAGATAGGTCGAAACGATGTTTTGAATGAAGATGGCAGCTCACCAGCTAAAAACTTAAAAACAAAAGTCAAGCATGACAGTTGATTCAGCGACTCCAGTGACAAATACTCTTCATTTCTTCCAACTATTACCAGACATCGTTTGTGAATCGAGTTCAGTTTTCGCACGTGAGATTTGAAGGTCGATTGCCAGATCATTGCACAATACTGTATATGGGGTTTTATAATAGCGTTGTACAGGAGGACCAGTGTTTTCTGCGGCAAGGTGTTCTTCAGTTTTTGTATTATTGCAAGATTCCGGGAAAGCTTCAGCTCTACTGCTTGGATGTGATGCACGAATGACTGGTTCTCATCAAGGAGGACTCCCAGGTATTTTGCGAAGCGCTTTTCTGGCCGACTGATCAGACCTCTTGATGTTTGGATACCACATATCTCAGGCTGGACACTTCCGACCCGAGACAAAAATTAAACGCAAGATTTGTCAACATTAATAACAAGTGACAATGACACTAGATGAAGCAAGGCACGCGAAGGGTAGGGAAGTGGGTCACGGTAGGCTATTTGGTTAAACAGGGGCAATAAGACAAACAGTTCCACCACCTGACAGACAACACATAACATATCTATTTAAGACTTCATAACTATGTCGATATTTTTATCTCCATCTGTACTAATTTACAGTCATCAGAGTAAATAAAAAAAAAATCTACCATGCTTTAAGAACATCGACAAAAATAAACATTGCATAAGTTTTTAAGCTTTGAAATTTGAAAGGCCTAGAAAAAAATAAACATTGCATAAGTTTTTAAGTTTTGAAATTTGAAAGGTTTTGAAGCTTTTGAAGTAAAATTTGATATTTGTTAACCAGGTGACGTGGTAAAAATATAAACGTCACCGAGAGGACCGGGAGTTGCCAGACGTTATAGGCTAACGCCAATATATACTAACGCCAATATATGCTAACGCCAGACCTTATAAGCTATAGCTGTTGCATAAAGCGAACAATGCAAGTATTAGGATGGTTTCTCTATTTAAACCAACCGTCGTTAAACGAACCTCTTTAATCCAAAGCAGTTTTTTTTTTTAAATTACGCTTCGAAAAACTCATATGGCCTAATCGGTCCGTGAAATTCAAACAACATCCCGAGACATGAATAGATAATGTAAAGCTACGCAATATTCAACTTGTGTTCCAAAATGAGTGATTTCAACTCGCAATCAAAATTTCCAGTTTTCATTATTTTACTCCAGTATATGCAGTATAAGAGTCGAAATGGGAAGTTTGCCGAAATATTTCTGAAAGCATTTGGTAGTTAGGCTTAAGACTGGCAACTGACTGTAATACTGGTACTGTCAACACCGACTAAACAGTAATAGATTACTGTTACTATTATTATAATGTTGGTCTACAATTTTGAAGTGCCTTAGATTTGTTTATTTCCATTCTTCATTTACTTTGCATCGTCTGTTCTTTTGAACTGTGATGGGTACACATTTTTATGGCACTTGAGCTTACTCAAGTGCCATATAGCGATTGTTATTTCTGTCCGTCAGTCGGTCTGTCGGTTTGTCGGTCTGTCGGTCCCGGTTTTGCTAGTTCGGGCACTTCCAGATAAGCTAGGACGATGAAACTTGGCAGGCATATCAGGAACTGGACCAGATTAAATTAGAAATACTCGCTTCCCCGATCCGACCATCTGGAGGGGAGTGGAGGGAGGGGGAATCCGGAAAAATGAGGAAAAATGAGATATTTTTAGCTTACGAACGGGTTATCGGATCTTAATGAAACTTGATATATGGAAGGAACTCGTGTCTCAGACCCTCCATTTTAAATCCAAACCGGATCCGATGACATTGGAGGGAGTTGGAGGGGGAAACCGGAAATCTTGAAAAACACTTAGAGTGGAGGGATCCGGATGAAACTTGGTGGAAAGTACAAGCACAAGTCCTAGATACATGGCTGATATAACCGGAACGGATCCGCTCACTTTGGGGGAGTTGGGGGGGGGGAGAAGTCCGAATTTGTAGTGATCCCGCGAGTTCCGTGCTTCCTGATGTGGTGGGACGATGGGAATTGACAGGCATCTCTGGGACCCGACCAGATTAAATAGGAAATCGTCAATTCCCCGATTCGACCATCTGGGGGGGGGGAGTGGAGGGAGGGGGAAGCCAAAATTTGAGGTATTTTTATCTTGCGAACAAGTCATCGGATCTTGATGAAATTTTATATTTAGGATGACCTCGTGTCTCAGACGTCCCACTATAAATCCGGACAAGATCCGATGACACTGGGGGGAGCTGGAGGAGGGAACCGGAAATCTTGAGAAACGCTTAGAGTGGAGGGATCGGGATGAAACTTGGTGGGAAGAACAAGCACAGGTCCTAGATACGTCATTGATATAAGCGGACCAGATCCAGGCACTCTGGGGGAGTTGGGGGGGGGGGGGGGTCCGGATTTCTAGCGACCCCGCGAATTCGGCATACTTCCTGATGTGCTAGGGCAATGAAACTTGGCAGGTGTGTCAGGGACCCGAACAGGTTCACTTGAGAACAGCCGTTTCCCCAATCCAACCATACTGGGGGGAGTGGATGGATGGGGAGTCCGGAATCTAGTGGCGTGTATAACTTTTGAACGGGTGATCGGATCTTGATGAAATTTTATATTTAGGATGACCTCGTGTCTCAGACATCTCACTTTAAATCCGGGCCGGATCCGATGACACTGGGGGGAGTTGGAGGAGGGAACCGGAAATTTTGAGAAACGCTTAGAGTGGAGGGATCGGGATGAAACTTGGTGGGAAAAACAAGCACAAGTCCTAGACACGTCATTGACATAACCGGACCGGATCAGGGCACTGTGGAGGAGTTGGGGTCGCGGGTCCGGATTTCTAGCGATCCCGCGAGTTCGGCATACTTCCGGATGTCCTAGGGCGATGAAACTTGGCAGGTATGTCAGGGATCCGAACATATTGACTTGAGAACAGCCGTTTCCCCGACCTGACCATCGTGGGGGGAGTGGGTGGATGGGGAGTCCGGAATCTAGTGGCGTGCATAACTTTTGAACGGGTGATCGGATTTGAATGAAATTTGTCTGGTGAGCTATCGCCTCGAACGTTCAGTGTCACGTCCGGTCGATACCTGTGGGGATGGAGGGGGGGGGAACTCCAGAAACTCTAAAAGCAGAGGGATTGGGACGAGACTTAATGGATGGAACAAGCATTAGGCCTAGATGAAATTGAAGGAGCCAGATGGTTTCGGGGCTCTGTGGGGGGAGTTGAAGGGGTTTCCTGGAATTCCGGTAGTCGTGAGTTAGAATAGTTCCAGATGTAAAACGAAAACGAAACTTTGCAGGCATATGAGCGACCCGAATTATCTTGACTTAAGAACCTGACACAACATACCCCCGGAAACTTCCGTTCCTAGATCCGAGCATCTTTTGGGGAGCACGAGAAGAGAAATATGGAAATTGACTTCTATAAATTGCAAACGAGTGGTCTGATTCGAGTGAAACTTTATGGGTGATAAGAATCGATGGCCTTGACATGTAAAACATGCGTTCGAACCATATGCAACCACGATTAGGGGAATTGGGGGTGGGGGGACTTTTGACATGCACAAAAACCAAACGGATGGACCGAATGAGATGCAAATTCGACAGTGCCGAGTTTATGCGGCCTAGATTTGTTATTTGGCGTCCGGGCCGAATTCTGCCAAGGTAGGGGGGGGGGGGGTACTGGAAACTTGCAGATAGGCTAAGCTCCAATTTCAATCAATCAATCAATCAATCAAGTTTAATCCGAATAGCTAAAAGCTAGAAAAGGAATAATTTCAGTAAAACTTGATGGACAGGAACAGGGAATTAAGAGATTGGGCCCGAACCGGCTCCGACAACGTTGGTGGGAGGGGGGGGGGGGTTGCCGGAACTTTCCAAAAATGCTCAGATTCGAGTGAAACTTGATAGATGGTATAAAAGAAGATGCTTTAGGTGGTCGATTTTTTATATTC
The DNA here is from genome assembly GCA_023053575.1 of Branchinecta lynchi. Lineage (NCBI taxonomy): Eukaryota > Metazoa > Arthropoda > Branchiopoda > Anostraca > Branchinectidae > Branchinecta > Branchinecta lynchi. Next base: position 13,966,409 of record JAKZAP010000019.1, read on the forward strand.
CGAACCAGATTCGGCCACGGTAGGTTGAGATAGAGTGGGTACCGGAAATCATGTAGCACGTCTAGGGATCAAACAAATGGATTTATTGGGATGAAAGTTTGAACAGTCATGTGCATTTGCTACAGACAATCGAGACGATGCCGGAACTGCTCAGAAATGAGTGAAACAAAATATCCTATTTCTATTTCCGAACCGCATTTTTGGATGGCGGGTGTATTTTGTGACGTTCTCATCTACTTTCTTGTACAGCCTACTCGTACAAGTGCCATATGAGCTCGTAGCTCTTGTTACTTATGTACTTACTATAATAAAAGAAAAACATAGATAAGTTAGATTTGAAAAGAAAAAACACGGTCGAGACATTACAATAGAGGTATCCTTTTTCGAACACTTACTTAAATTTGAACATGCGGTTTTGAGCTGAATTTTCAGGGGGCCCTTAAAGTCTAACTGAACCGGGATGTGACAGGACGATCTAATTACCCATTACTTATTCACTCAAACCGGTTCGAAAATCCGATGAAAATGCGTTACTTCGTTTCTACGCTATTCACGAATAATCGATTTTCGAATAGTAGACTTTCCCTGTCGGATTTGTGGTACCTCTACGTGTTTGTGGCTGTGTTGTATGCAGGACGGAAAGGATTTGTCGAGATTTGTGACAAGCATGTTCACACAGTAAGCTCACGCATAGCAAAGCTCACCTCCGGCCACTGAAAAGCCACGTTTGTACCGACACTCAATTCTTCTGCGTCAAGTAGAACTTGGCGTTGTAAGGTTGGCCGTAGTTGTTCTGAAGGACATAGTGGAGCATAGTGGAAAATTGAAAAAAAAATCCATATCACAATCCAAGTAATTCAGTGAATTCAATTAAATGACAGAGAAATAAGTTGGCTTTTCAGTTAAACTTTAAATCAGCTACTTTGGTTAAAGTGAAATTGGCACTTTTCAAAGTCAACAGACGTTCAAATAAGCATACATCTACCGTACTATTAAAGAAGCAGGAAATTCTCAGCAGCGTTAATTATCTATCCTTTTCGACAGCCAGTTTCACGGCTTTCAACATATCAGTGATAATTTACAACTATTTCCAAAACTCACATTTTGCAATAAAGCATCTCGTTTCCTTCAAATCGCTCATGGTATGCTAAATCCCTTTCCTTAATTCAAAAACAAAAAAAATCACCTTCACTAGTTTACCTCGCAACTGGACTGACTAAAAGCGACTGAAATGTATTCGGGTCTTCAGAGGTATTTCATTCATTCATTCAGCTCCAGCGAAGCGCTGCGCACCCAGAGCGGGTGACGTCACGCCAATGAGCTGGCTTCAAAATAATGCTAGTTGCTAATGGTTTTCGAAATGATGTTTGACGGGGTCAATATTTTGCGTTTTAAGGAAATAGGTGTTTCTAAGAAGGCTTACGATGAAAAGAATAGTCTGATTTTTTTTTTCCGGGATGACGTTTAAATAAAGATATATTTTATTGTTTTGAGGATAATTCCAGTGTTTTCCAAAAAAGAACCAACGTTTCTGTTGTTTTGATGTTAAGGTTCTACGGAATGAAGCTTAAAGATAAAACAACATTTTTGTTTCGAGTAAAATGCTACTGTTTTTTCAAATGATTTTTTAACAGCAAATAATACTGTTGTTTTAGGGTATTTCTACTGTGTTTCGAAATATGTGTTTTTCGGAATATGTTTTAACAGAAAACAATATAGTTGTTTTCAGGATAATGTTACTTTTTTTAAACCATGTTTAAAGGGACACACTTTTAGCTTTTTATGGATAATGCTGATGTTTTAAGTATGCTTATTATGGAAAGAATTGAACAGAACATGATTACTTTACAGAGCCTCATACGGTCAGGGCTATTAAAAACCAAACTCAAAACAAACAAAATAAATGCCAATCGACAGGAACAATTATGAACACATCTGTGTAAAATCCTAAAACCAGCGGATTGCCCACAAGTAACAGAAACCGGATTAACCCTTTTGCGTGGTCAGGAGGCAAAGAAATACGAAATATGCATTAGAAATCCGAACTTAAAATATCATCTAGGCTATTTGATGAAAGTCTGGAAGGATTGGCCTGACTTTATTGCGGAAGGCCGCATACGCGCATACTAAAAAACTGTTCCTATCTTATATAGGTGGTAAACTCGGGACTACTACCCAGCCGATTGTGAATATAATCACCAGACTCTTTGAACATTTTTACCATTAAAATTTAGAAACAGACTAAGGCCAAATAGTTAATCATCGGAGAAAACAAAATTCAGATATGGATTCATCGAAGCTGGTCGAAACTTCCTGCCTTACTTCTGCCAAACAGTCAACTTCAAATAAAACTTAAATTTATAACGAATTTTCCACTTTCCGCCGAATTCCGGGTTAGCTATATCTTTGGGTGAAAAATGACTGTCATATACTGATTCAGCACTTCTTACCCTTAAATCGGACATCTAATCAACTTCAATCAAACTTTAGTTTTTAACCAATTTTCCTATTTTGTCCGGATTCCGGGCGAACTCCTTGTCCGGGTATAAAAAGGATTTTCATATAAGTGTTCAGCATGTCTCTTACCCCTCAATCGAACATCCAGTAAATTTCAAATAAAACTTTTACTTTTGACAAACTTTCCGGTTTTGGCCGGATCCCGGACGAACTACTTGTCCGGCAAGAAAGCGCTTTTCATCGTCGTGTTCAGCATGTCTTCTTAACCTTTAACCGATTATCTCATTAGCTGTTCAAAAATTTCGTTTGCCCCTTAATCTGAACCCCCTCCCCCACCCCTAGATGTAGGGCTACAGAGTCCATCAATGAACTCGACCTTCTCCTTGACCCAAAGAATCCTCATACCAAGATCCATCAAAATACCTCATTCCTTCCGAGAGTTATCGTGCTGATAGACGGACGGACAACTATTGGGATGTCATAGGTATCCCTCCACTTACGTTTTGGGATCCAAAAAAGCAGGAGCTCTGCCTTTCAGCCTGTTCCACCCTTCTACCAGTTCGTTTAGTTCGTTTCAACCTCGTAAAAGTTAACTGCGCTGACCATTCCAACCTTCTCGTGGCGACTATTTGCTTACCATGCTCGGGAGCGTAGTAAGCGAGGTAACCACGCATCTCTGTAACGTGATTGGTAAGATTCGCCCGTGGCATGATATTCGGCTGGAAAATAGAAAAGTCGTTCCAGCCTTATGGGCAACAAGCCAGAATTCGTGACGTCTTGCGCAGTAACTACGGAAGTAGGTTAGAACACGCTCTTTATTGACAGTGAAAGGGCAATAGCCTTATAAATATTCCTTTAGCCCAAGCTGACATATATTCAAAATAATGCATTTAACGACTAGGCATTATTCGAATAAATGCAGTAGCCCTTTTTGAACAGCGGTAGCCTCATTGGCGAACAAGAGATACACAAATTCAACAAGATAATTTCGGTTCACCGAAATCTTTTTGGAATTCGGAAGATCTGGCCGCAGTATCGACATGAGAGAAAATCGAAGCGGGAAGATCTATTTTCCATGTCTTCTTCTCCCTATGTCGAAACTCCAGGCACCCGATTAAAGGATAACACGAGGCTTGCCGAATTCCGGTTCTTGTCAGATTCCGCCCGTAGCTCGACCAGACAGGAAAACGACAGCTGAACAACCTTTAACAACCACAGCTTCAGCTGCGAGGAAAACAAAGTAGACATTTAGATTAAAATTATGTCAGCATACCGTCGAATGTCGACATTCTAAACGGCTTGATACACAAGCATAACCGAAATTCCGTTTTCGATTTCCGGAGAAAAGCTTTTCAGCTCAGTTCAATTCGGTCCAATCTTCAACATATCCAACATTCAACATATTCCTATACCAATAGCCCGTATTAATACGTGTCAAAAGGTCATCTGTGCAAGATGGACAACAAACTACCAAATCTATTTATCGAAAAAAAAAATCTTTTTTTTTTTAACTTAGTTCAATTCAATCAAAATCAACTTTCTTCACTCAAACCATTTCAGAGCTTTCGAGCTTCAGGGGTCCTCTTTGTATACAGTAACGGAACTACACCCAATTTTGGGGTCCCAAATCCCAAAACGTAAGTGGAGGGATACCTATGACATCGCCAAAGTTGTCCGTCTGTCCGTATGATAACTCTCGAAAGGATTGAGATATTTTGACGAAACTTGGTGGGAGGGTCCTTTGGGTCAGTGTACAGATCAAGTTTGAAGATGGGCTCTGTAGCGCTAAATGTGAGGGTGGGGGAGGGGTTTCAAAAAAAGGGGCAAAACAAATATTTTTTGAAAGCTATTGAGATAGTTTATTTAGGGGTAAGGAGACATGCTCAATTCGAATATGAAATTTATTTTCTCTCCGGAAAAGTAGTTCACACTGGAATCCGGCAAAAACCGGAAAATTTGTGACAAGTAAAAGTTTAATATGAAATTGATTAGATGTTCGATTTAGGCAAGGAGACGTGCTAAGTCCGAATATGAAATGTTTTTCTCGCTGGACAATTAGTTGGGCCGGAATCCGGCCAAAACTGGAGAATTTGTTAAAAGTAAAAGTTTTATTTAAATTTGATCAGATGTTCGATTTGCGGGTTCGAAGAATGCTGAATTCGCACATGACAATCATTTTCTCACTTGAGCTTACTCAAGTGCCATATAGCGATTGTAATTTCTGTCCGTCAGTCGGTCTGTCGGTCCCGGTTTTGCTAGTTCGGGCACTTCCAGATAAGCTAGGACGATGAAACTTGGCAGGCATATCAGGAACTGGACCAGATTAAATTAGAAATTGTCGCTTCCTCGATCCGACCATCTGGAGGGGAGTGGAGCGAGAGGGGATCCGGAAAAAATAGGAAAAATGAGATATTTTTAGCTTACGAACGGGTAATCGGATCTTAATGAAACTTGATATATGGAAGGACTTCTTGTCTCAGACCCTCCATTTTAAATCCAGACCGGATCCGGTGACACTGGGGGGGAGTTGGAGGGGGAAACCGGAAATCTTGGAAAACACTTAGAGTGGAGGGATCCGGATGAAACTTGGTGGAAAGTACAAGCAAAAGTCCTAGATACGTGACTGATATAACCGGAACGGATCCGCTCACTTTGGGGGAGTTGGGGGGGGAGTCCGAATTTGTAGTGATCCCGCGAGTTCCGTGCTTCCTGATGTGCTGGGACGATGGAAATTGACAGGCATGTCTGGGACCCGACCAGATTAAATAGGAAATCGTCAATTCCCCGATTCGACCATCTGGGGGGGGGGGAGTGGAGGGAGGGTGAAGCCAAAATTTGAGGTATTTTTAGCTTGCGAACGGGTGATCGGATCTTGATGAAAATTGATATTTAGGATGACCTCGTGTCTCAGACATCTCACTTTAAATCCGGGCCGGATCCGATGAAACTGGGGAGAGTTGGAGGAGGGAACCGGAAATTTTGAGAAACGCTCAGAGTGGAGGGATCGGGATGGAACTTGGCGGAAAAAACAAGCACAGGTCCTAGACACGTCATTGACATAACCGGACCGTATCAGGGCACTGTGGGGGAGTTGGGGTGGGGGTCCGGATTTCTAGCGATCCCGCGAGTTCGGCATACTTCCTGATGTCCTAGGGCGATGAAAATTGGCAGGTATGTCAGGCATCCGAACAGATTCACTTGAGAAAGGTGTGTGGAAAACTCAAGAAACTCTAAAAGCAGAGGGATTGGGACGAAACTTAATGGATGGAACAAGCATTAGGCCTAGATGAAATTGACGGAGCCAGATGGTTTCGGGGCTCTGTGGGGAGAGTTGGAGGGGGAATTCCGGTAGTCGTGAGCTAGAATAGTTCCAGATGTAAAACGACAACGAAACTTTGCAGGCATATTAGCGACCCGAATTATCTTAACTTAAGAACCTGACACAACATACCCCCGGAAACTTCCGTTCCTAGATCCAAGCATTTTTTGGGGAGCAAGAGAAGAAAAATATGGAAATTGACTTCTATAAATTGCGAACGAGTGGTCTGATTCGAGTGAAACTTCATGGGTGATACGAATCGATGGCCTCGACATGTAAAACATGCGTTCGAACCATATGCGACCAGGATTAGGGGAATTGGGGGACTTTTGACATGCACAAAAACCAAACGGACGGACCGAATGAGATGCAAATTCGACAGTGCCGAGTTTATGCGGCCTAGATTTGTTATTTGGCGTCCGGGCAGGATTCGGCCAAGGTAGGGGGGGGGGGGGACTGGAAACTTGCAGATAGGCTATGCTCCAATTTCAGTAAAACTTGATGGACAGGAACAGGGAATTAAGAGATTGTACCCGAACCGGCTCCGACAACGTTGGTGGGAGGGGGGGGGGTGTACCGGAACTTTCCAAAAATGCCCAGATTCGAGTGAAACTTGATAGATGGTATAAACGAAGATGCTTTAGGTGGTCGATTTTTTTTTATTCCGAACCAAATTCGGCCACGGTAGGTGGAGATAGAGTGAGTACCGGAAATCGTGTAGCACGTCTAGGGATCAAACAAATGGATTTATTGGGATGAAAGTTTGAACAGTCATGTGCATTTGCTACAGACAATCGAGACGATGCCGGAACTGCTCAGAAATGAGTGAAACTAAATATCCTATCTCTATTTCCGAACCGAATTTTTGGATGGCGGGTGTATTTTGTGACGTTCTAATCTACTTTCTTGTACAGCCTACTCGTACAAGTGCCATATGAGCTCGTAGCTCTTGTTTTAGCTTTAGTTTTTTTCCAGACAAGTAGTTTGTCCGGAATCTGGTCGAAGTTGGGCAGAAGTAAGGAAGGAAGGAGATACGACGTAGGCTATAGGGTAAACCATATGCTGAATCCGTATATGAATATTTGACAGCGGAAAATGGATATCTGAATATATCTGAACTTGTTGAAATTCAGCTGCCGTATCCGGTTTCCTCTGTCAAATACGAACTTGGTCTTCTCCGATTATTACCATTTGCCTTAACCTGTTTGTAAATTTTAAAAGTAAAAATGTTTAAGAAGTCTGTTGAAGATCAAATATCTACAAGACCGGATTTGGGAGCAAATATTAAAATTTTGGGATCCCATCGAAACCTTTGGTCTTGTTTAAACTGGCATGCCTGACTCTTATGACTCTTTTCTATGCGGATCAGGCTCCCGCTTGTGGCTTCCGAAGAGTTCATTGGCCAGAAAACAAGAGCTAGAAGCTCATATTGCACTTGCAAGTTGTGTCAGAGGATGAAAGTGGGAATTTGTCAATTCGTGAGGTTTCTTGTAATCGTTTGTGAGCAAAACCCTTGAGACAGGAATGACTACAAGCTCATGGTGGTCATAAAATGTAGCGTTCGGTTATTTGCGGTGATGATGCGAAATAATGCATTAATAATTTATTTGTAAGCAAAACCCTTGAGTCACCAATGATCATGGATCTTTTTTTCTTTTTTTTTTAGCTTAATTTCATATTTTTCTTTTATTCCATCCATTCTTTCTAATCTTTACACTTCCATCCCATCTTTACAACCTTAATAAATCCCTTCCTTTAAATTTTTTCTTTTAAAACTAAAACTTAATTTTCAGATTTAAATGAAAATGTATCTTTTGTGTATCTTCTTGTCATTATCATTTAAATTTAAATGATAATGAAAATGTATCTTTTGGTCAAAATTACTTTTTCACTTTGCAGTTAGAATGCCCACTTTAAAGGCGCTATTCACTTGTAAGAAAGACACCTAAGGCCGAAATGATCATGGGCCCTTGGGGATCACGAAAATGTATCGTTTGCTCTAAACTATTTTTGGCCTTTGCGGTTATAATGTGCACTTTAGGGAGGTCGGATCGGGAAATTAGGTATTTCCAAGTTAATCCGGTAGGGCCCCGGTACGCATGCCAAGTTTCATCGTCCTAGCCCACCTGGAACTACCTTAACTCCGGATCACCGGAATGCCCCCCCCCCACAGTGCCAGGACCCACTCCAGTCCTGTCACTGATGTAACTAGCGCTCGTGCTTGTTCTTCCCACCAAGTTTCATCCCGATTGGCCCCACTTTAAGCGTGTTACAAGATTTCCGGTTCCCACCTCCACCCCCCTACATTCATCGGATCCGGTCCGGGCTTGAAGTGGGATATCGGAGACACGACGTCTTCCAAATATCAAGTTTCATTGAGATCCGACCTCCCGTTCGGAAGTTATACACACCTCAAGATTCCGGATTCCCCCTCCCTTAACTCCCCTCCCGATGGTCGGGTCTGATATGATTCGGGAATGAAGCAGTTCTCTTTCATCCCGAGTCAAAGCAGGATGTCTGTTATTTTAGAACTTATAATAAGAGTTGTTATGGTCCATCTCGGCTAGTAGGCCTCGCGTTTGACTGGATATGTGGTTCCAGCTTCCCCAGGATGTGTGAACCAGCTTGATTAGGGATTTCTGGATTGACTGCGGCTGAACTATAGTAGCATATCCCCAGAGGCTTTTCCCTTGCCTTTTTATGATATGTCCGGTTTCCTGACTGGTTCTGGGGCTAGTGGGCACCTACGGTCTCAGAATATCTTTAGCCCACACCCCAGTAGCCTTCACTAAACCTTGCCTACCACGCGTTCATCCTCTTGGCACTGCAAGTTTCATCGTCCTAGCCCACCTGGAAGTACCTTAACCACCGAATCATTGGAATTCCGGACCCCCCCCCCCTCCAACTCCCCCCACAGCAACCAAATCTGGTCCAGCTTTGTCAGCGATAGAGCTTGTGCTTGCTCTTCTCACCAAGTTTCAAGCCCGATCGCTCCACTCTAAGTGTGTCACAAGATATCCGGTTCCCACCTCCGACTCCCCCCACATTCCTCGGATCTTGTCGGACTTGAAATGTGACGTCTGAGACACCAGTGCTTTCCGAACATCAAGTTTCATTACGATCCAATCGCCCGTTCGCATGCCACCAAATTCCGGATTCCCCCTCCCTCCACGATGGTCGGATGGGGCAAGTGACTGTTTCCAAGTTAATCTGGTCGGGTCCCTGATACGCCTGTCAAGTTTCATCGTCCTAGCACATCTGGAAGTAGCCTACCTACTCGCAAACGGGACCGACATACCGACGAAATTGCGATCGGTATTTGGCATTTGGCCGAAGGGCAAATGGCATAAAAAACGGTTGAGCAATTTTCTTTGTGGTAGCGTTCCAACAAGGTTTTATCAACACAAATCGTTACGATTCTTTTATTATTCTCGTTCCAACGTAAGGCGTAATAAGAAAATTAGCTCCTCCATCACTTTCGTTCCACATCCACACGAGTTCCGATCGTTACTCGATAGTTACAATTTACTTACGATGGTCAGCATCAGAAGTGATCATAACTATCTCTTCAGCAGTCCGGGTAAAGTGGTGAGTCCGCGCTCTTATTATTATGGCACTTCCTCTTCGACCAAGTGCCATATAGCGCTTGCAATTTCTGTCCGTCCGTCGGTCTGTCGGTCGGTCCGGGTTTTGCTAGTTCGGGCACTTCCACGCAAGCTAGGACGATGAAACTTGGCAGGAATATCAAGGACCCGGAAAGATTGAATCGGAAATAGTCACTTCCCCGATCCGACCATCGTGGGGGCAGTGGAGGGAGAGGGAATCCAAAATCTTGAGGTATTTATAGCTTCAGAACGGGTGAACGGATCTTAATGAAAATTAATATTTGTGAAGACCGTGTCTCAGATGACCCATGTCAAATCCAGACTGGATCCGGTGGCTTGGGGGGGGGGGGGGGAGTTGGAGGAGGAAACCGGAAATTTTCGGAGACGCTTAGAGTGGAGGGATCGGGATTGAAATTGGTGGGATGAACAAGCACAAGTCCTAGATACATTGTTGACATAACAGAACCGGATTTGGGTACTGTGAGGAGTTTGGGGAGGGGGGGGATTCGAATGAAAATTGGAATATATAAAGATCATATGCTCTAGATTACATATTTTAGGGATTGGACCAGATCCGACCACAGTGGGTGGAGGGGGGTACCGGAAGTTACCAAAAATGCTCAGATTCGAGCGAAACTTGATAGAGAAAACTTGTAAGAGAAAATGCATGATGGTTCATTTGGGAGTCCAAACCAGATTCGGCCCGCGGTAGGGGGAGTTATAGGGCGGTACCCAAAATCCTTGGGCATGTCTAGGGACTAAACGGGTGGATCTATTGGGTTGAAACTTGGAAGGTAGAAAAGTCATTTGCCCCAGATCATCCGAGACGATGCCGGAAATGCTCAGACTTGAGTGAAACTAGATATACTATTTCTACGCCCGAACCGCGTTTTTGGATGGCGGGCTATTTTGTGACGTTCTCATCTACTTTCTTGTATCACCTATTCATAACAAGCGCCTAGCTCTTGTTGTGAGAGGGTACTAACTAAACTAACAAAAGAAAGAGCTGGATCCTCCTCTTTTCATCATAACTTCTTTGGAACGTAATCTATGTTTCAGCACCAAAGCGAAGGAGGACACGCTCTCCTATAACAGAGGGGCTACCCATTCCTCGGCACCTTCTGTACACCCGGCACCGACTAAAATCAGCGGTGCTGGCACCGTTGTCGGCCATAAATTAAGCGATCCTGCTTCTAAACATGCTAATTTTGATGTTGTAACATGTGGCAACCGGTACTGGCACCGGCTGGGCACCGGGCACTTTTGCTGTACACTAAAATCGACAGTGGTCAACTCCTCGGGTATAATAGTAGTGATGTGACTGTGATGTTCTGAAAAATACTGGATAGTTTCAGGAGTCAGTTACGTAAGAATATTGGACAGAAACTGTTTATACTGCGAATCCTTGGGAAATAGGGTCAGTGGGAGTGGGACCAAACCAAATTTCTCTTTCATTTGGCACTACAACCTTCCAACCTATTTTTCCCTGAGTCACCTGCCCTTCGATATTTCCCAACTCGTGCGCTACTTTACATAGTAATCATTAACAATAAAAAACACGAAGATGAGCCTACTACACTTTCACCAACCCATTTTTTGGAACATGCTAGAACCCGACTCGGACATGTTTTGGCAGCCTCTTCTGTTTCTCATCGGCTTACATCATGCCTTCTTTCATATTTTTACTAATCAGTCGTGAACGTGACTGGGTTAAAGGTCATACTAATAAGGTAGTCAGGCGATGCATCTTAGGAATTCGTCACGAAATGATGGAGTATTCGATTGAACTGCGGGCGGTTGCTAATTAACGGGGTGAGGGGGTATTTTTTTTTTTTTTTACAGTGCATTGATGGATCCCATTGGTATTTCGCCTGTGCATGGTTAGTGTCTTACACGTTAGAGCACAACTCTTACTAGAAATTATCTTGTCACGGTAGAATGGTGCAGAAATATCATTTTTTGAAAATAGCAATACTTGCCCCGTGAAATTAGCAATTTTCTTGCTGGCGCTCGTCGAATCTATCCTGACATCCCACTCTCTGAAGCGGATGCCAGGCGCAAAATATTTGAAGCTGTCCGTGCCGTGCCTAAAAGTGGGAAAAACAGGCAAAAGAAAGGTAGTCCGAAGCCCAAGACAGATACTCTTTCAAACAAATTTGGAGCTAAGATAACGTGTTGTCCCCAGATGGCCCATCTATTCCCCCCTCCCCTGCCGTCTTCCGTGCGTCGGTCCGAGAGGAATACTGGCAATCAGTTTTCCCCATACCCCGCTAATTCTTCTACCCAATTTTTATGTAGTTTCATCCCATCATCTATTTCTGGTAATTTCTTGTAAGTGTATTAGTTAATTTGTTTCTTGTATGTCTGTGTATTTTGTAAATTTGTATTCCTTTTCTAGCTTTTAGCTATTCGGATTTAACTTGATTGATAAAACTCCTTGAGCTCAAGCTGACTGGGAAACATATATTCAAATAATACATAAAATGAAATACGTCAGCTACTATGCTTTGGCAGCGATATTTCGGCTTTCTTTTGAACAATTTTTTCGAATGAACCGAGCAACAAAAACAGCAGCCTTGTCCAAAATTATGTCTCAGGACCAGTTTGCTTCCCTACAGTGGTATTTAAGAGCAATTTCCCCGAATTGGATATGTATAGTCGGTAGAAGCTTCAGTTACTTATTGCAGGTTGTTCCTTCCCCAACGTTGACCCCGAAGTTCGACAGCCTGACGAGGATCATTGCCAAGAAAAGGCCGAAATATCGCTTCGAAAGCGCAATAGCTGACGTATTTCGTTTTATACATTATCTGAACACAAGGCATACCTTTTGGCCTACTAAGTCTACTCCTTGTTCTTAAAAGAGTTGTCGGCGGACCTTGAAGCTTTTGACGAAGTTCGCGATGCTTGGCTTGAAAACACGACTCGGCCGAAAAAGAGCTAAAAAGTCATAGGTGCTAAATGAAATAATGGTGATGATTTCTCTGGTATTTCTGAAGTTTGTAGTTCGATAGGGGAGCTGTTCATGAGATCGAAAGGCAAAATATGCACGAGGGGCCCTTTACAAGTCACCTGAGAGATGGACTACAGGAACAGGAGACCTGTATCTCGAAGCAAACCCTTGAGGCCCAAACGATCATGGGATCATAATGGATGGGGACTTAAGGTTTAAACTGTATATTTATTTATTTTCTTACTTATATCCACGATAAATGAGTATTCATGTGTAAATGATCAGTAACCATAGCAGCATGGCTTCTTTTAGTACGCCGTGCCTCTTTTTAGTACTTGTGCCTCCTGCACCTTTCTGGTTGATCCCTAGGAATTTGAGACATGAAATGACTGACGGGGTCTGGGGCAGGGAGGTGTGTCTGGGGGAAGAATTTGGCCGTCAGAGAAAGAAATAGAAAACCGTGATTTTCGTTTTTTTTTTTTTTTTTCGTAATGAATGGTCAGCTTGGCTTCAAACCTTATATTCGTCAGAGAATTGTGAATATTTTCAACTTTTATTGTAAAACTGGTATTTATTAACGCAGAGATGTTCGGCTTGTGCACGTTTTGAGGTGGAATGTCGGTGTGTTGTTTGGACACGTAGCCTACGCCATTTTCTTGGGAGGGGGTTTTAATCCGTAAGAGAAGAATTAAGTGAACAGAAACTAACTGGATCTAACAAGCCTCTTTTCACAGCTTGGTGGCCTGGCAGCTACAGTCTTTGAAAGAACCGAACAATCACAAATCAGTTAACAGGACTTCATCTTGCCAGTTACACCGCAGCGGTGACAGATAACAGTGGGGGAGAGGTCTCTCTATCAGGTCTGTGTCCCAGAGATGAATGCTCCGCCACAAGATGCTCCAAAAACGGCTAACGTGATGCATCTGGTCTTCTTCATAAATAACAAAACGTATATAAATATATACGTATATCAATGCAAAATATAAGTCTGTTTGTTGTCTTTTGTACGTTAAATGTTCTTTCTTTCCGTTCTTTTTTCATTGTGCGCCATTTCTTGTAAGATAGGGTTACTAAAGGTTAACTTCAGACATCGAAGTTGATAGAGGAAAATAGCACCGAGACGGTCATTGAAAATAACCAAGCCGAGCCGAAGGTGATGCTGATATTTTTTAATGGCCATCGAGGTTGCCATTCCGATATCAAACGAGATGGAGGTGTGTTAACTATTATAACTTTTTCGAAAAGAAATCATCTCTGGAGGCTAATATGACTTATTTCCTCCTCTCCGGAGGCTGATATGACTTATATCATCCTCTCCGGAGGCTGATATGACTTATATCATCCTCTCTGGAGGATGAAATGAAGGCTGATATGACTTATTTAATCCTCTGTGGGTCATCTTCTCATATCTACCGCTAACTTGCTGTGTGAAGATAATCGTAACACAACTGACCGTAGGTCATAGGAGGATATGCATTACATATCTGTTCGAAAACAGTTATTAAAGGTTAACTTCCGACTTCGAGGTTGATCCCGGATTATAACAACGAGACGGCCATTGAAAATAACCGGTCCGAGCCGAAAGCGAGGCAGGTTATGAAAAATATCTGCCGAGTGCAGCGAGCTTTATGTTTTTATGGCACTTGCCTTCCGGCCAAGTGCCATTTACCGATCACTTTTCCGTCGGTCGGTCGGTTAGTCCGGTGTTTGCGAGTTAGGGTACTTCCAGATATGCTATGACGATGAAACTTGGCAGGCATATTAGGGACCCGACCAAACTAACTTGGAAATAGTCACTTGTCCGATCCGACCGTCGTGGGGTGAGGGAGGGGAGCCGGAATCCGGAATTTAGTGGCATGCATAACTTTCGAACGGGTTATCGGATCTTAATGAAATTTGATATTTGGAGAGACGTCATGTCTCAGATGTTCCATTTCAAGTCCGGACCGAATCCGATGAATGTGGGGGGGGGCGCAGGGGGGGACCGGAAATCATATGACAAGCTTAAGAGTGGAGGGATCGGGATGAAACTTGGTGAGAGGAACAAGCATAAGCCGTAGGTACATCATTGGCAGAACCGGACGTGGTGAGAGGAACAAGCATAAGCCGTAGGTACATCATTGGCAGAACCGGACGGGATTCGTGCACTGTGGTGAGAGTTGGAGGGGGGGGGGGGGCGGAATTCCGGTGATACGGAGTTAAGTTACTTCTAGGTGGGCTGGGACAGTGAAACTTGGCAAGCGTACCAGGGACCCGACCAAACTAACTTGGAAATAGTCACTTCCCCGATCCGACCACCGTGGAGGGAGTGGAGGGAAGGGAAATCCGGAATCTAGAGGTACGTATAACTTTGGAACGGGTGATCAGATCTTAATGAAACTTGATATTTGGAAAGACCTCGTGTCTCGGAAGTCCCACGTGAAGTCCGAACCGGATCCGATTATTGTGGGGGGGGGGGAATCAGAGGGGGAGCCGTAAATCTTGTGACACGCTAAGAGTGAAGCGATTGGGATGAAACTTGGTGGGAAGAACAAGCACAAGCCCTAGATTCATCAATGACAGAACCGGATCGGGTTCGAGCACTGTGGGGGGGGGGGGGGGTTAGAATTCCGGTGATCACCAGTTAAAGTACTTCCAGATGTGCTAGGACCATGAAACTTGAAACATTAGAGACCTGACATGATTAAGAGTATTTTTGCGTCATGGGTTTTGCTTATAACTGAATTTCTTAAAGTACAAATGAACATTTCATCCTCCCGATGAGCTCATCATCATTTTTGCTTCGAGAGTTTTGATTACAGATGAATTTTTAGCGCCCCTAAAGTGCATCATCACAGCCAAATGCATTACCAAACGATACGTTCTCGTGATTTCCAAGGACCCATTATGTCAAGGGTTTTGCTTACAAATAATCGCAAAAAAAACACGAGCTGAAGAATTCCTACTTTCATCCTCTAACCCAGCCTTGCAAGTGCCATATGAGCTTGCAGCTCTTGTTAAATGGCCTCCGAGCTCGGTTTCCGATATCAACCGAGATGGAGGTATGTTAACTGTTCTAAATTCTTCGAACATAATTTTTGTTTAGATAGCAGCCTACTCAATCTTCTTTGGTGCGGTAGTAATCATTTGCTACTTTTGTATGGAATTTTCGTTTCGTGAAATGGAATCTCTAGCCTGAAGCAGACATCTGAAAATGACTACTGCTGTGACCCGGGCATTTCTGTTTATAACAATGCAATCCTTATCCAACACTATCTTTTTCGTTTGTGGCGAAGCAGATGCTATCTAGCGGCGGGCTCTTAGAGAGATAGACAATCGAGCTTAAACCGGTGTTGCCATCGGTTGCAGAATTTTGCGATTTTCATACATTTTCTTTTCTTAGACAAAGCGAGCAAGAACTCTGACTGAGATCGGTTCCTTACCAGTAAATACAAAAATGAAGCCTAAAAGTTGAGGCGTGTAATTATGATGATGATAAAGCGAGATTTCTCGTTAATAGTAGTGAGAACCACCTAGTTTCGTAGGTGCATTTCGTTGGGGTTTTTTTGGCCAAAAGTCACAGGCAACAATGAAGTTTTTAAATCAGAGCAAAATCAAGAAAAAAGACTGTGGTAATTGCCTTTTGGAGAGTAGAGGAAAATAATCCGAAGAAAGTAGAAATTAATGTTGTTTCAGTTGACAAGTTGCATTTTCAGTGGGAATGTGCTTGTAACAAGGTATGACCCAGGATGATTGGCTAGGAAAGCATCGGTTTCTTTCACTTTTCAACATCTATTTTTTATCTAATATTTTCCAACATTTTTCTTCTGTATTATTTTTAGTATTTTTTTTTCTGAAAGTCATGTCTTCTATTTATTTTTTGGAGGTCCTATTTTTCAGTAGTTGAGGAAAAGTAATCGACGAAATTCTGCAGAGATTGCTACATCTTCTTTTCATCCTCTCTGGAGGCTGATACGATATCGTATCAGACTCCTCAAAACTCATTGTCATAATGTGGGGCATAGGAAGATATACATTCTTCGTCAAGGGACAACAGATTAAGACTGTCACGGAAGCTAAATGCCTTGGTTTTCATCTTTCTTCGAACGGTAGCTGGAAAAAACACATTTCTGTAGCAGCCTCAAGAGCCAAAGCAGCATTGTTTACTTTGTTTAGAAACAACCTGCTCACCGGGATTGGCGACCTCAAGCTGCACAAACAACTGTTTTGTTCGAAAATCGAATCAATAGTTCATTACGGAGCCGAAATATGGGGGTACGAAAGCGGAAAAAACCTAGAAACGCTACAGCTTCAATATTACAAGAGGATCTACGGTTTACATATCACCACTCACAGCCTGGTTATAAGAGGCGATCTTGGATTATTCTCAATGCGAAGTAAGAGAGAAGTCCATATCATCAAATATTGGTTAAAGCTACTGGAATACCCCAATCACAGGCTGGAATCATCTGCATATAATGAACTACTAGAAACTGGGACAAATAAAGCTTGGCCTTTCCAGGTTAAAAAGTTACTGGATAAAAATGGATTTTCGTACATATGGAATATGGGTCGAGGACCAGGAAAGGAAGGGAAAAAATTTCTGGGAGAATTTAAAGCGAGGCTAAAAGACCAGGAAATCCAGCAGTGGTGGCTGGACATCAAGGCATCTAAAAGTCTACAATTTTATAGCCAAGTGAAGGAAACGTATGGTGAGGAATATTATTTTAAGTTGGATATCCCCAAAAGGTTTATGAAGGTTTGGTTGCAGGTGCGAGCAAATTGTCTACCTTTCGGGAAAGTTTGGGAAAGAAAGAGAAATCCGGAAATGCATAGGTCTTGCCCGGTTTGTGGGGAAGGTGAGTATGGGCTTGGCCACATTCTCCTGCGGTGTCGTAGCCTCTCACATTTGAGGGGAAGTATCTTTGAAAAGGGGAATGATGGCTTTCTCCCTGGGATTTTGAAATCAACGTCGCCGAGGTATATTTGTTGGAAGGGCTTTAGAGTTTAGTAAGATTGAGGAAAGAGACAGAGCAAGTGCGCCGTAGAAATTATAGTAGTGGTGATTGAATGCTGGTTGTATTTATGTATGTTGATTGTTACTGTATATGGCCATACGGCTTTCAAATACAGATTATCTTATCTTATCTTATCATTACACTATGTATATCTAAGGGATTAACCTCTATTTTAAAAGCACCAGAAACTGTTATTTTAAACAATAAAACAACAACATGAAAACAGAACTGACATTAACTCTCTCGTCGAACTTGTAAGCTTGGGGTACTGCCTTGAAACTTTGGGCATGTAACCATAATCATTATCCCCTGTAGCCTGTAGCAGAGGGATTGTGGAATATGATCTCCATACGCTCTTCACACAATTCCTTCCAGATTAGTTGTTTTTTGGCCAACAGATACGCTAGCACAAAGTAAACAATGACAAGTTACTTCTTGTTGTACATTTATCCAAGTTTGTTTAGTTATTTTCAATTCCTCTTAGGCCTAGCAAAGTTTAAAACTGATTAAATAAATTGCCTCTATCTGTGCCCTGCCCAACTCGGTTCTGTCAACTTACATCAAGTTTGTCAATTCCGGCTTCAAACTTCAGTGCTGACTGCTGTCAGACTTTTCCAGGGGGCTAATCTGCAGCTCGGTATGAACGGAAAGTTTAATCGCTTATTCCCCCTTAAGATGACTTATACCGTGATACACGTGTGATAGTTATTGTTTCTTAAGCACACCTGGAGACAATTCTTCACTGAATTTTATGGGGTGCGTATTCTATATTCCCTGACGTGATACTGGATAGCGACATCCACACGACGACAACCGCGACGACTGGCTCGCGCAACTACAACTGACCATAATATTGATTCTCCAAATATTTGCATACATGGAGCGTGTTCCACCCTTCTACAAATAGTAACTACTAGTTATTATTTCCGTTCCAACCTCACCAAAAGTTACTACGCTGACCGTTCCAACCTTCTCGAAATAATAACTAATAGTAACTATTTGCTTACCACGCTTGGAAGTGTAGTAACTACGGATCTCTGTAACGTGATTGGCCGGATTCGCCCGTGGCATGATATTCTGCTGGAAAATAGAAAAATCGTTCCAGCCTTGACGGCAAAAAGCCTTAATTCGTGAAGTCATACGTAGTACCTACGGTAAGTAGGATGGAACACGCTCATAGTAACTGATATATTTAGCTACTTCTCCTAACCTTGTGTATTTCTCATAGTATTTATAGTGTCATTTAATGTATCAGCTGATTTAGGTATGATTTTGTGTATATTATACTATGTTGCCCTTAAGTTTTGAGGGAAATAAATAAATAAACAGTACATAAAATATGGATTTATCTTTTAATTTGCTGGATTACACCAGCCAAGAAATTATTTTGGACAATCACTCGTGTCCACACAATCCAACTAAAATGGGCGTGTCTGAACTTGATAGAACTGACAAAATTAGAAAGCCAGGTTGACTCAAGGGATCATAGGATGCAATACTTATTTTTTAGCGAAGTTTGAAACGTTCAGGATCTCTTCAGTACCGATTTGTCATTCAGTACTGATTTTTCATTCAAACAGAGTGCATCTAAGGTTGAATCTAAACCAGTTTTCGCTTGCGAGAAGGATTGGCGTGACTCGGCTTGCAAAAAGGATTGGCGTGAAGCTGAATTTATTAAGTAACAGACGAAGGCTAGCACGTCTATAAATAAGAAAGGTAGTCACATCTTTCTAATTACCTGAGATGTCTGGAGGATTCGAAATTAAAGGACTTGCGCTAGCCAAATTTCAAGGTTACCCGAAATGGCCTGTTCGAATCGTGGATATCATTCAAAAGAAGAACGGAGCACACTTCGTCGTTTTCTGTTACGGCACACATGAGGTATTAACGGTTCAGCAATCTCAACTTGAATCTTACCAAAAAAACTTCGATGAAGCTGTTAAGAAAAAAAAACAAAGGAGTAGCAAATGCATTCAGCGAAGTTGCTTCTTTTCCGGATGTTTACTTGGAAAAGTTAAACTTGGTTCGGGCTTCTCTTGTCTCCGTCGTGGACAGCGCGCAAAAAGAACTAGAAAAATCTCCGAAGTGGTTTGCGCAGTGAAATTGAACAGAGAGTGCGTGATAACCTGAGCACGGTTCCTCCCTCGGGGCTGAACTCCGCAGTTGCAGAAGACCAGAATGTCCCCAATCCATGATGCTATCTTGGTTGAATACTCTACAAAGTTTGCAGCTTTCGAAAAAATGCTGTCTTGGCTAAAAAGTCAAATCGGGTCCTTGGAAGACCGAATTGAGGTAACTGAACTGAAAATAGATGACATGGACCAGAAGACAAGGATGGACACGCTAATTTTTAGTGGTGTAAAGCAAACGCAGGGAGTTAGTGTTGAGACGGCGGTCAAACAAATTATCAGTGATAAAATGGGTCTACCTCAGATTGCAAACTCGCGCATATTGACCACTCGTAGATTCCAATCTGCATTCGCCGCAGTGGATTCCACCAATTCCAACGTGCCTCCCGTAATTTTTGTATTTAGTAATCCGGACGCTGCAAAAACCGTGTTCCTGGAGAAATCTAAGCTAGCGAAAACAGGTATATTTGTGTCGGAACACAAGAAAAACACCGGAGTGCTAGTGCTAGTGATCAATGATCACCAAGTAATATTCGTATTTCTTCAGATCAGTTCGTTCACATGCATATCCTTTGTTTGTGTTTTTCTCTCTTTGCTTTTGCATACTTTACTCTTCCTGTTATTTTTTGTGTTTACTGCTTGTTCTCCTTACTCATCATTTTTTTTTCGGTTAGTTCATGTCAGGATCGTTTGAAGAATTATGAAGAAAATAGGCTAGTTCTGGATGATGTGTTTTCGAACTTGTCGCTTGATGGGTCAGATTGGAAAGATGGTTTAACAAAAGCCGCAAAGGATAGTTCATACGTTGAACTTGAGGCTCTTTCTGAATGGGATCCTAGTAAAGGTCACTCTTTACTTTTCTGGAACTGTCAAGGCTTCAGATCGACTAAATCTTCACTTCTGTCGGCAATAGAGTCTCTCAATTCCCAACCGTTGTTTGTAGGCCTATGCGAAACTTTCTTAAATGATGAGAACATGAATGGAATGGATTTTTCTATTCCAGGTATAAAGTTGAATATAAAGGTCGTTCTTTCATGCAGAAAGGAGGATTAGCCGCTTTGATTAGAAGTGACATGGATTATAATGTAAGAAATGACCTTTAGCTCTGGCTTGAAGGTAAAGTTGAAACTATGTTTATTGAAACACAGGCTTCTGGCGCGGAAAAGTTGATACTTGGAATAGTATATAAAGTACCGTTATTTTCTGATAATGATTTCATAGACGCCTTTGAAGGTGTTCTGTCTCAAATTACAAGTGAAAATAAAAAGTTAGTTTTAATGGGTGATTTCAATATTGATTTGTTGAATTCAGATGGGCGCGCGGATTTCCTTAATAGTATGTTGTCCTCTTATTTATATTCTCTAGTATCTATTCCCACAAGAATAACAGAGTCGTCGGGAACTCGAATTGATAATATTTTCGTTGATGGTCAACTATTAAAAGACTGTTCGGCTGATGTTCTAAGCGATGGATCAGACCACCTCATGTTAATTAGTAAAATTGATAGTTTCACCATCAGGCCTCCAAAAAGTAAGCTTAAATATAGAGATTTGTCAGAAAAGAGTTTGAAAAAGCTAGGTGAAAATTTAGATCATGTTGATTTCTCGGAAGTTTTTAAAAGTAAGTGGGCAAATGAGGCTTATAATTTATTTGTGGACACATTTCTGAAGGAGTTCGATAAGTGTTGCCAATTAAAACAGGTAAGAAAGAACAAAATACTCCAAGGAAGGAATGGATGACGACTGGTATCCTCGCATCTGTAAAAATGAAGAATAGGATGTATAAGGATTACCTGAAAGACCCAACTGATCAGAAACTCCAGTTTTTCAAAGAATACCGGAATCAGTTAAATAATATTAAAAGGCATTCTGAAAAAATTTATTATGAACGGGAATTCGAACAAATCAAAGGAAATATGAAGAAAACATGGACACAAATTAATGAAGTAATGGGCCTTAATAAAGGAAAAGAGCAAATCAAAAAGATGAAATTCGGGGATAATATTGTTAATGATCCAAAAGAAATTGCGGAAAATCTGTGTAAATATTTGTCTGAGGAAAGTTCAAAACTGTGTCATGAGGCCGCTAAAAGATCAACAAGCCCCCCTGTCCCTACACGCCCAACTCGACATGTAACCTCTGAATTCCTATTTGCGAAATGTGACGAAAAAGAAATAGATGAAATAATTATGAAACTGAAATCACAATCTTCTGGAATTGACGAGGTATCGTTAAAAGTTGTTAAAGCAACCAAACAAATTGTCATCCCTATTTTAGCATATTTAATAAACTTGTCACTTGAAGCGGGGACGTTCCCAGAAAGACTGAAAGTAGCACGTGTACTACCCCTTCACAAAGGAAAGTCTAAAACTGAACCAAGCAATTACCGGCCAATATCCATTCTTCCTTTTTTTTCGAGAATTTACGAGAAAGTAGTTCATAAACGAATGTATAATTACCTTCAAGAGCATGATTTACTTTGCAAAACGCAGTTTGGTTTTCGGAAAGGACTTTCAACGGATCTTGCCATTTTAAAACTGGTTGATAAGGTGAACGACGCATTTGATAAAGGCCTAATTCCCGCAGCATTATTTTTAGATCTTAAAAAGGCATTTGATACTATTGATCATGAAAAGTTGCTCCAGATTCTTAAATCAATAGGGGTAGATAACGTAGCTTTAAAATGGTTTGGTTCGTATTTAAGTAATAGGGCGCAAGTTCTGCATAATTCCAACGTAACATCTGAGAGCCATTTTATAGCGTGTGGAGTCCCGCAAGGGTCCATATTGGGACCGCTACTGTTTCTTATTTATGTTAACCAAATACAATATTATTTAACTGAAGCTAATATAATACTATTCGCAGACGATGCACTTCTTTTTGTTGCAAGTGAAAGTCTACCTTCATTGTTCAAAAAAATGGAAGCAGGTCTTACTGAATGTGTATCATGGGCTGATTCGAATTATTTAACACTAAATTACAGTAAGACAAATTATATTTTATTTTCTAGAATAGCATCAATTGAAACAGATCTGAAATTAATAGTAGATAATAATACCATAGATAGAGTAAAACAAGCAGATATCTTGGATTCACAGTTGATGAGAATGTTTCGTGGAAAGAACATGCGAAATTAGTTGGTAATAAACTGTCAAGGTCCCTTGGAGTCATCCGCCGCCTTAAATTCCGCTTTCCTAAAAAAAATACTAAAAATGATTTATCATTCTATTTTCCATCCTCATCTGTCTTATGGGTGCTCCATATGGGCAAGTAACTTCGTTTCTTGTTATAAAAGAGCTCAAATCATCCAAAATAAGGCAATTCAAATTATATCACCGGTTCAACACACTGATAACATTAATCTTCATTTATTTATTTATTTATTTTTCATTGAACTAAGGACCAACTAGGGCCACTCAAAAACATACAAAAAAACAACAACAACAACATATTAAACAATAACAAAATAAGAGAAAAAAACACAAACAACAAAAAAGGTGCTTAAGTGCTTATTGTGCACTTCAATAAGCACTTAAGCACTTCTTCGGTGCTTATTTCAAAAGTGCCAAGATATTTGACGTATCGAAGACTCGAGATTTCCAGATCGCAACTTTTTGCTACAAGTATTTCAATAACCTCCTTCCGTCTTCGTTCCAGAATATGTTCTCACTAAATCAAGACCTGCAATCTTATGACGCCCAAAACTCTTGTGACATCGTCCAAGAAGCGCCCTCATCCAAAAGGGCTTCTTTTTTAATTCGATTTTTTGCGCCGTCAATTTGGAATCTACTACCGTTAGATATCCGGAATTCGAATAACCTCATTTCCTTCAAGTGAGCAGCGAAAGGTCACTACAGGAAAATTGTTTAGTGTTATCCTCCTTTAGACCCACCCCCTGTTTTCTTTTCTTTTGTTTTCTTTCTTTCTCATTCCTTCTTTCCCTTATTTTCTCTCTCCTTTTATTTAAAGTTGAAACCATAAGTTATTTTTTTCCTCTCCAATTTTTTTTTTCTCTTTAAATAGAATGTTCAGTTAGTTGATTCTGTTTGATGTTTAAATTATTATCGGATAATTCCCTGCCCTAGCCAAGCACTACATTTGTGCTTTCCTGGCAGGAATGTAAATTGTGTATTTTTTTTGTCTTTAAATATAGTCCAATGAAACTGAAACTGAAAACTTTTCTGATCACGTTTTGTTTCAATACCGACCGTGACAACAATTAAAGAAGTGTCGAAAGAAACGAATTATCAATTACTTACAGGTTCAGGCGAGGCTACAGTGTAGAGGATAATTCCGTAAACCACATTAGTCTGATATATCACAAAAAATCAACGAAGAAACCAACGAAAATGGGGTTTGTAAAGGCCAACGAATATACTGAACTAAAAGGCGAATATTTCTGGAGGACAACCGCCTCCCTTCTTCAGCGCAGGAAGAAAGTTTCGAGGAAAAATGACAAAACGAGGATCAAGATCAGCAACCAAGAAAACCAAAACAATGCAAAACAAGACCAAAGGTTCCAATGGGATCCCAAAAATTTTAATGTTTATCAGACTTCTTGATCCAGACAATCGAATCTTGTACATTTCCAAGTCTTCGCTAGACCCTTTTAACATTTTTGCTATTTATCTATAATCAACCGCTTGAATATGTAGCCTACAACAAAAATGTTACCATTTTGAAGTTTTTGCTTACCGTAACCCCTCCCTTACCAAGTACACCTTTTTTCAGTGAGCAACCCCTCGCTTGCCCAGATCACCCTTCTTTCAGTCAGTAGCCCCTCGCGTACCCTAGCAGTTCCCTCTTTGGTACACCATGAATCAACCCCCTCGCTTGGCTCACCCAAGTGTCTAACTTCTCGAGCACTCCTTTAACGGGTACACCCAATTCCTAGCCCCTCGCGTGCACCTGGGGTTGGTTCACGAGTACCTGGGACCGGCTGACCCCATCCATTCCCCAAACAGATTTAGTACACCCACTGAGCAACCCCTCACTTTTCCAGTACATCTTTTTCCAGTGAGTAACACCTCCCTTAACAAGTACACCTTTTTCAGTGAGCAACCCCTCACTTATTCCTACAATTCCTACTACATTTCCTACAATCACACATTAGTCGATGTCGCAAACACACTTGCTCTCTACACATCGGGCAGAAGTAATTCCCCCAATCGGCCTACCCGTGTACCTCCTCCTGTCTTCCAGCGGTAAAGTATCAGCACGCATACTAATTAATAATTTCAATTCCTCCCTATCGAAACCCGCTATAAAACAAAATAAATATTCACCCCATGTCTCTTTCGTGCCCCCTTCGACCTTCGATGGCTTCCATTACGTCACTGAATCAAAACACGGCCACGGCCACGGCCACGTGCCACGCGCGCAGAGCTATAATCGTTTGAGAATAAAGGGGTGGACCGCTATTGCGGAAAACTGGTAGACAAGTCTTGTGTCCGGTTTTCATCGGATTCCGGGTGAACTACTTGTCCAGCAACAAAATAACTTTCATATTCGGATTCAGCATGTCTCCTTACCGCTAAATCAACTATCTCAATAGCTTTTAAAAAATATTTTTGTTTGCCCCTTAATTTGCAACCACCTCCCCCACCCCTAAAGGTAGAGCTACAGAGTCCATCTACCATCTTGACATTACCCTTGACCCAAAAAAACCTCACACCAAGTTTCATCAAAATATCTCATTCCCTTCGAGAGTTATTGTGCTTACACACAGACGGACATTTTTGCGATGTCATAGGTATCCCTCAACTTACGTTTTGGGATCCCAAAAAGAACAAAGAACCGAAAATTAAAACAAAATTGGAAGAATTGAAAGCCTAAAATAAAGACAAAGACACAGAGCCCCTCACCAATACCTGCGAATAACAATTATGCCTGTTCTCGCCCGGTACTAGCGAGTAGCGAGAGACTGAGCTGAAGCCTGTGTTGAAGAAGGGAGGCGGTTATCCTCCCGAAATATTCGCCTTTTAGTTCAGTATATTCTTTGGCCTTTACAAACCCCATTTTCGTTGATTTTTTGTGATGGCGTACAGGGTAGTTACCAAACGTCCGTAATGAATCTGGAAGTCGGAACAATTTATCTCACAGTGTTAAATCATTTATTTTTTCCCGAGATCTTTTCTTCTGCGATGATGGTGTAGAAATACCCGTTTTCATCAGGTAGTCGACAATCTCTATACCATCAATCTCCGACAAAAGAAAAGCGCCACTTCTGTCACCATCCTTTTCCGGCGCCACCTGCCAACGAGGTCAGTGTTAAAGACGCACCTTACATTATTAATGTAAACAGGCAATTATCTCATAGCTTCATCCAACGAAAGAGACGCGATGTCCGACCACGACACAAAAACCTCGATCAGCGATCATCATGCTAAACATAGGATGTGATTTATGGTGTTTTATTCCAGGCGTGAAGAATTGCCGATCTCAGCTTAATTGTTAACGTCTCACTTTCTCATCTTAGACTATGCAGATTATCTGCAATTAAAATTACATAAAGGTTACATCTGTTCGTACTATTATCCAATCCTGTGACGTGAGCATGTGAACAAATTAGACCAATTTGCCTTCTGTGGGATCAGAGTTTCTATAGCCCGATTCTATCTTCATACTGTAGTGGTTTGCGAACTAGTTCACAAGCCTCTCTGTAGCTCAGTGGAAGAGCAGTGACCTAGGAGGTAAATGGTCGTGAGTTCAAATCCCCCCACCCCAGTTGACCTGTGCATCAGGAGGGTGTAAGCTACTAGTAATAATCACAGTTAGGTCGTTCGGCTAAATTACATGCACAAGTAAAGTGGAAGGATACAAATGACTTCCCAAAGTTGTCCGTTTGTCCATCCGTCTGTCAGAACTATAACTCTCGAAGGGAATTAGATATTTCGATGAGACTTGCTGGGAAGATTTTTTGGGTCAAGGGAAAGGTTGGGTTCGTAGATGGGCCCCGTAGCTGTATATTTAGGGGAGGGGTTTCAAATTAACTTAAACTAACCAGACAGTCGATTCAGGGTTAAGGAGACATGCTGAATTCGAATATGAAAGTTGTTTTCTCGCGAGACAAGTAATTCACCCGGAATCCGGAAAAAACGGAAAATTTATCAAAAATAAAACTTTAATCTGAAGTTGGTTAGAGGTTTGATTAAAGGATACGGAAACATGCTGAATCCGATTATGAAAATTATTCTCTCGCCGGACAAGTAGATCGCCCAGAATCCGGCCAAACCAGAAAATTTGTTAAAAGTAAAAGTTTAATTTGAATTTATTAGGTGTTCGCTTTACGGGTAAGAAGACATGCTGAATTCGTGTATGACAATCATTGTCTACCCGGACAAATATTTCGCCACGAAGCCGGATGAAATCGGAAAATTTGTAAAAGTTGAAGTTTTATCTGAAGTTGATAAGAGGTTCGAAATAGGGGTAAGGAGATACGCTGAATCCGTATTTGAACTTCAATTTTTTGCAAGACAATTAGTGCACCCGGAATCCGGCCGAAACCGGAGGTTTGGCAGAAGGAACGCGGAAACTTTCGTCAAAGTAGATATGACGCAGGGTACAGGGGTAAACATACATGTTGAATCCATACTTGAACTTGGTCTTCTCATATGATTTCCTTTTGCCTTAATCTCTTTCTAAATTTTGTTAGTAAAGTGTTCAAGGAGTCACAAAGACCGGATCTCTACAAGACCCAATTGTCTGGATCAAATATTACATTTTTGGGATCCCATCGAAACCTTTGGTCTTGTTGACTGTAGAGTCTCCTGTTGAACCGCTTGGTACACGGAGAGGGGGGGCCCTACCTTTTTCGACTCCTTCAGCTTAAATTATCCAGAACTGTTTCAATACTAATAGTTAATAATAACTATTCCTTCAATAGAGCTGTCTGTAAATCATACTTGGTATTACTAAGCAACTCTGTATTTGCTTCCACAGAGTACGAAGTACAATTATTTGTGCAGAAATAAGATAAGTAAGTTGCTCCAGTTTGCTTTGGGTCAGAAAACAGTGTCAATGGTAATAGGCTTTACAGAATATCAAGTGCACAATTAAGTGCTCAAACTCGAAGCTTCTTGAGATGATCTCTTAAACTTCTCCACTGCGGCCTTTACAACTTTCAAGCACACCTGATCAACGTTATGGCAGGGAATAGCGTTGTATCAACGTATTTATCGAGGAATTTATCCTCGCCGGAAACCGGCTAGAGCGGCCGCAAAAGTGAATTGTACACAAATGAACACTCCGAAAGAAAAAAAACGTTACCAGATGTCTTCACGGAATTTTGTTTGACAAGTAAGCCCAAATGGGCGGAATTTCAGTGCCGCCTCCATTTCGAAAAGAGTAAATCCAGGGCATATAAAATTTGTCCCGTCCAAGTTTCATCATGGTTATGGTCTTTTGGCATGCCACACAATTTGCAAGCCTCACTTCTACCTCTCTTATAATTAACCTGTGCCAGTTCGAATTTGTTTGAGGCAAACGACTTATTTTTGGCAATCTCTTTAAAACTCTCGCGCGAATTTACCCATTCCACAGCTTGAGAATAATTTACAAGCAAGGCAAGCTGTGAATTCACGCGACCTTCGAAGACTTCAACGACTCGGATTTCGAAGAAAAGAGGGAACCTAGCAACGCTTAGTATCCGGTCGGAACCCGTCCTGAACCCCTACAGGAAAGGGCTAACGTATCACTAATTTCCAAGCCACACATTGTAAAATTCCGGTCGGAACCTTACCGAGCCATGCCGGCATCGGAAAAGCACCTATTATTTTCCGAGCCATCCTTCCGAAGTATCCGGTAGGACACCGCCAAGAGCTATATGATTAAAAAGTTTAATTTACTACAGAAAACCTTTTTACTATTTTCCAGGCACCTCAGTGCCCAGTCATGGGGGAAATGTTGCACTTGCTACAGACAGGAAATAAATTAATAAAATAGTAATTAACTTACTTTCAAAAACAATTTTAATGTTCAAGCTCATGCATGCAAAACATGACCAGGAACCGGTTTAGTCTTCCAATTTGCTTCCTTTCAGCTTCCAGTTTATTAGCTCGAAGGTACTGTTATTTTTTTTGTATTTGTTAACATCCAGTAAGAGAGATTTTATCCATGCCCATACCAGTTAAGCTTAAAGTGCTATCAAAATAAATATGAAGGTTCTTAAAGCCTTGAATGAATGAAGAACACATGACGCAATGCTTAAAAGCGTAAGTGCAGTAAAAAGGACACAGCACTATAATTAATCACAAAATGTTTAAACAATTTATAACAATTAATGAACAGTTACAAACAATTTTTTGTAATTTAAAGAAAGCAAAATCCTTTAGTTTTTGCTTCGTACAGACAGAGCGTCATTTCGCTGAAACCTAAGGGGGGGGGTGCAGTGGCGGCGTCCTCGTGCCGCATGGGTGGTTTGAAGTGCTTTGGCGGACTGGGCGGGGTGAATACTGAAAATGTACTTTTCGGAAATCTAGCACGGCTGACGAGTTGAACGGCTTAGAAAGAATAGACAAGAAACACACTGCACCACATCCGGAAAACTAAACAACTTTCAAGAAACCAGTCTGTGATAGGTAAAGTTCATGCAAAGCCCCCGCAGCAGCTTCTAATGACTGTGTTGCAACAAAATGTCAATGGCTCAAGGCTGAGATGGGACAATTTAGCTACCCATCACTTATTCACTTAAATATGCTTGAAGACCCGATGAAAATCCGTTACTTCGTTGCTCCTCTATTCAAAAATGATCGATTTTAATATAATAAAATTTCCCTGTCGGATTTGTGGTACCTCTATGAGCCTTTACCCGTGTTGTTTGCTTGAAGAAAACGATTTACGAAAAATAAGTAGTCACGCAGTGAGCCATCTTGTGCTGAGCAAGGCCGCGTCATGGTAGACGTTTGTGTTATGAAGCCGGTCGTAGATATTCTGAACGCAATGCTAGAGTTAATAGTGAAAAATAAAACAATCCCTTAATACAGTCCAAATAATGCAGTGTGTTTAGTTAAATGATACAAACATAAGTTTGCTTTTCAGTTACCCTTTTAAGGCCATCTAAAAAGCCCCTATCAACAAGACTAATGTAGCGTTTACACGGACAAGAAATCCCGTCGAGTAGAAAGGAATTCCGGTCGACTCGAAAGGATTCCGTTCGTGACGACGAGTAGAAAAAAAGTCTAGCGGGACGGGAATCCTTTCATGATGAAAGGAATTCCGGCCCACTTGAAAGAAATCTTCACGGCGGCACTGGTAAAAAGTACAAAAAAAAGGCTAGCTAGCTTTTGAGAGCAGCAATCATCAGTACTGATGTCATAAATGCTCTAAAAACATTTTTTTAATGGATAGTGAATTTATTTATGTCCGATTTTCTGATTTGAAGAATTATTTTTTTTCACTCTGCGTGTAAACATAATCTTGTCACCAAGACCGGATTCTGTTCAAGTTTTCCTGTGCTTGTAAACGCTGCATAAAGGTGGAATAACAACAACAACCCAAAAGCTGTGACGAGATAATCCACGGTATAACTCTCCAAGGTGTCTACTCTAACGAGACTAGAGCCTCGTTTTTGTTGCAATCGCGCTGCCGCATCGCTGCTGCAGCACTCCTTTGCTTTTGCCCAATATGCGTTTTTGGATTCACTTTCTTCTTGGTTCACGCGGCAGCGCTGCAGCATCTTGCAGAGAAGCACGGACTTGGTTGATGAGCAAGTCCGTGATTCTCGAGAAGCGCTGCCATCTTCCTCGGAAACGCGGCAGTGCAAAAACGGATGTAGAAAGAATCGGCCGAGAAGTGGACCTGCAGCATGTAACAAAAACGAGGCTCAGATGTATTCTGCCAAAGTCCAAAACAAAAAAGTGTCACTTTAACTAATTCGTTCACTTCTGCATCTGACGTCTGCACGCAGAAATCGGGTATTACGGACTTCGCCAGATCGCGGAAACATGTTATCTAACTATTTAACCAAACTCATTAGATTCTGTCTCGGATCTGCCTTCCAGTGAATATACTGTATTATTTGAAACTATATCATCACATCACTATTCAATATGCTTTTTATTTCGATATAAGAAATTATCTCTATTTCGACATTCGAAATTACTTCAGATCAAAGTTTTACTTCTCCACTGGCATTGGCCGCATCTGCGGCAAACTACGTGCCCATTAGAAAACAAGACCAAAGGTGTCGATGGGATCCCACAAATCTAATATTTGATCCACAGAATTAGGTCTTGTCTTCGCCAGATCCAGGCGAATCATCGAGAAAACAAGTTCAGATAGACCTGTATAAGTCATATCTATTTTGACGATACTGACCGAATTTTCCTACTTTACTTCTGCCAAATTTCCGGTTTCGCCCGAATTCCGAGCGAACTGCTAGTCCAGCAAAAAAAGAAAATTCAGAAACGAATCCAGCGCATCTCTTTATCCTCTAAAGAACACCTAATCAACTAATCAATCCAATCAAATAAAACTTGACTTGAAAAAAAATTCCGGTTACAACCGGATTCCAGACTAATTATATGTCCCGGTAAAAAATGATTGTCATATACAAGCTCAGCGTCTCTTCTTACCCCTAAATCTGTCATCTCATCAACTTCAGATAAGACTTTCGCTTTTAACAAACTTTCCGGTTTTGGTCGGATTCCTGGCGAACTAGTTGTCCGGCGAGAAAATGGTCACCATCGTGTTCAGCATGTCTTCTTACACCTAAATCGAACATCAAATGAAACTTTTACTTTTAACCAACTTTCCGTTTTTTGCCGGATTCCGGACGAACTACTTGTCCGACAAGAAAATGGTTTTCACCATCGTGTTCAGCATGTCTTCTTACCCAGAAATCAAACATTTAATCAACTTCAAATGAAACTTTTACTTTTAACCAACTTTCCGGTTTTTATCGGAATATGGACGAACTACTTGTCGGACAAGAAAATGGTTTTCACCATCGTGCTTAGCATGTCTTCTTACTCCGTAATCGACTATCACATTAGCTGTTTAAAAATATTTCGTTCGTCCCTTAATTTGAACCCCCTCCCCACCCTCAAATATAGAGCTACAGAGCCCATCTTCGAACTTGACCTGTACTTTCACCCAAAGAATCCTTCCACCAAGTTTTATCAAAATTTCTCACGGACGGACAGACAGACAACTTTTGCGATGTCATAGGTACCCCTCCACTTACGTTTTGGGATCCCAACAAGACCTAATGATTCGATGGGATCCCGAAAAACGTTTTTTTTTCTTTTCCTTTTTTTGTACTCCGTCACTATAGGGCCACACGCCCTCCATTGTTTTTGAAGGGTAATAAATAGATTGATTGATTAAATATTTGATCCAGACAATTGGGTCTTGCCTTCGCAGATCCAGTCTTCGCCACGCTAATCATCTGAGAAAACCAAGTCAGATATACCTCTATGAGCCATATCTATTTTGATGATACTGACCGAAACTTCCTGCTTTACTTCTGCCAAAAGTCCGGTTTCGACTGAATTCAGAGCGAACTACTTGTCCGGTAAAACAAGACCAAAGGTGTCGATGGGATCCCAAAAATCTAAGATTTAATCCAGACAATTGGGTCTTGTCTTCGCCAGATCCAGTCTTAGCTGGGCTAATCATCAGGGAAAACCAAGTCCAGATATTCTATCTATTCATCTATATCTCTATAAGCCATATCTATTTTGACGATACTGACCGAAACTTCCTGCTTTACTTCTGCCAAATTTGCGGTTTCGCCCGAATTCCGAGCGAACTACTAGTCCAGCAAAAAAAGAAAATTCAGAAACGAATCCAGCGTATCTCCTTATCCCAATAAAGAACATCTAATCAACTTTAAATAAAACTTTGACTTGTAAAAATGATTGTCATATACAGACTCAGCGTCTCTTCTTACTCCTAAA
Organism: Branchinecta lynchi; assembly: GCA_023053575.1. Classification (NCBI taxonomy): domain Eukaryota; kingdom Metazoa; phylum Arthropoda; class Branchiopoda; order Anostraca; family Branchinectidae; genus Branchinecta; species Branchinecta lynchi. Next base: position 13,998,764 of record JAKZAP010000019.1, read on the forward strand.
TCTATCATCTAATCAACTTCAGATAAAACTTTTGCTTTTAACATATTTTCCGGTTTTGGCTGGGTTCCAGGCGAACTAGTTGTCCGGCGAGAAAATGGTTTTCAACATCGTGTTCAGCATGTCTTCTTACCCCTAAATCAAACATTTAATCTACTTCAAATAATACTTTTACTTTTAACAAACTTTCCGGTTTTTGCCGGATTCCGGACCAACTACTTGTCTGGCGAGAAAATGATTTTTCCCATCATGCCCAGCATGTCTTCTTACCCCTAAATTAAAGATTTAATTAACGTCAAATGAAACTTTTCTTTTAACCAACTTTCCGTTTATCCTGGATTCCGGACGAACTACATGTCCAGCGAGAAAATGGTTTTCACCATCGTGTTCAGCATGTCTTCTTACCTCTGAATCAAATATTTAATCAACTTCAAAGGAGACTTTTACTCTTAACAAACTTTCCGGTCCGGACGAACTACTTGTCCGACAAGAAAATGGTTTTGACCATCGTGCTCAGCATGTATTCTTACCTCATAATCGATTATCACAATAGCTTTCACAAAAAAAAAACTGTCCCTTAACTTGAAACCCCTCCCCCACCCTCAAATATAGGGCTACAGAGCCCATCTTCAAACTTGACCTGTACTTTGATCCAAAGGATCCTCCCACCAAGTTTCATCAAAATATCTGAATCCCTTCGAGAGTTATCGTGCGGACAGACGGACAACTTTTGCGATGTAATAGGTATCCCTCCACTTACGTTTTGGGATCACAAAAACAACACTTCAGAAACGAATTTAGCGCATCTCCATAACCCTATAAAGAACATCTAATAACTTCATATAAGACTTTAACTTATAAAATTTCCGGTTTCAACCGGATTCCGGACAAATTATATGTCCGGCTAAAAAATGATTGTCATATACAGACTCAGCGTCTTTTCTTAGCCCTAAATCTGTCATCTTATCAACTTTCGCTTTTAACAAATTTTCCGGTTTGGCCAGATTCCGGGCGAACTAAGTTGTCCGAAGAGAAAATGGTTTTCATCATCGTGTTCAGCATGTCTTCTTACCCCATCATCGAACATCTAATCAACTTCAAATAAATTTTTTAATTCTAACCAACTTTCCGGTATCTGCCTGATTCCGGACGAACTAATGATCCGGCAAGAAAGTGGTTTTCACTATCGAGTTCAGCATGTCTACTTACCCCATAATCGACTATCACATTAGCTGTTTAAAAATATTCTGTGTGCCCCTTAATTTGAACCCCACCCCTAAATGTACGGCTACAGAGCCCATCTACGAACTTGACCTTACCCTTGACCCAAAGAATCCTCACACCAAGTTTCATCAACATATCTCATTCCGTTCGAGAATTATCGTGCTGACACACGGACGGACGGACAACTTTTGCGATGTCATAGGTATCGCTCCACTTACGTTTTGGGATCCCAATAAGTTCAGTAATGGGTCTAGCCTGTAATCGTAGCTCTATCAAATCTCTAATGGACTTCTGTATCAAACTTCCGGTTTTGATCGGATTCCGGGGAAACTACTTGTCCGGCCAGACAACAAAGATCAGATATGGATCAGCGTGTATTTTTATCGAACATCGGAATTTTAAGGGATTTCTCGTCAGCTTGACGAAATAACACATAATAGCGCTACTGGATAACTTTAGTACATACTGTACATACTGATAGTACTACTGTTACAAAATCATGGAAGAAATATCAATTACTTTTGACCTGCAACTTTTTTCAAATATTTTAAAAATAAAAGAAACGCAAGCCTTATGATTAAATATTGAGTGATAAATACATAATTTGTAAGAAGATTGCTGATCTACCCATTAATTACTGACAGTTTCTTGGTCGTCGCGTCTTTTTTAATTTTTTTTTGGGACCCCAAAACGTAAGTGGAGGGATACCTATTACATCGCAAAAGTTGTCTATCTGTCTGTCCGTCTGTGAGCACGATAACTCTCGAAGGGAATGAGATGTTTTGATGAAACTTGGTGTGATGCTCCTTTGGGTCAAGGGAAAGGTCGACTTCGTAGATGGGCTGTGTAGCCCTTTATTTAGGGGTGAGGGAGGGGGTTCAAATTAAGGGGCAAACAAAACATTTTTAAACAGCTAATGAGATTCAATTAAGAGGTAATAACACATGCTGAACACGATTATGAAAACCATTTCCTCGCCAGACAAGTGGTTCGCCCGGAATCCGGCTAAAACCGGAAAGTTTGTTAAAAGGCCTGTCCAGGGCCTATCTAGCCTATAATACTAATACGACCTACTTCCATCACTCCATTTATTTCTAATGCAAACCCAATTTCATACGGTACATAACAATTGCTCTTGCCACTATTGTGTCTAAGGTGTTGGAAAAGTGTATCCTTTCTAAACTGAAGGATAGCCTTGGAACAAGTAATTACCAGTTTTAATTAATTACCAGTCATGGTGTAGATTTTGCGATTTTTGTATTTAAATTCGTTGTGGAATATGCTTGGTTTTATTATACGCCAGTGTTTGTTTGCTTTGTAGATTCAACGAAGGCATTCGACCGTGTGAATCACAGTAAAATTCTTGAAATTTTAGCTAGAACAGGTATCTGCACAGTATATTCGTTTACTAGCTTTTTGGTTTAGGAATCAGAAGTTTTTTTGTGAAGTGGGGGCACGCGTCTAGTTCTTCATTTTCACTGGTGAATGGTTTACGCCAGGGTGGGGTTTTATCTCCTTTGTTGTCTGCCGTTTATGTTGACCTTCTGTCCGAACAGCTGAAAAATGCTGATCTTGGGTGTATCATCGGTGGCAAGTGCTTTAACCATATTTTCTTTGCTGACGACCTGGTAATTCTCTCGCCTTCGGTACATGGACTGAACCATCTTCTTGCTGTTTGTGATCATTATGCAACTAGTTTTGATATCATTTTCAATGTTAAAAAGACCGTAGCAATGGCTCTGCTTCCTAGCGGATGTGATCTTCCCCGTCTTCCGGTGGTGCTTTTTATGCGTACACTGGATTACGTTTCAGAGTTTAAGTATTTAGGTTTTTTGATTAGTAATAAGATGCGGGATCATTCCCATATTTTAGAGCTTACCCATAGCCTATGTAAGCGGGGGAACGTCCTAATTTGGAAATTTAATGACGTGAGTCTTGCTGTTAAAGTGCATTTGTTTAGGACGTCCTGCTATTCATTTTTCGCGTTACCCCTGGTGTATAACCATACGAAAAAATCACGTTTGAACCTGGAAGCTTGTTATAAGCGTGTTTTCCGTCGGTTAGCACAGCTACAATTCCGAGCTAGCATCAGTCAAGCGTTTGTGTCGAACCATTGTTGTACATTTATTGAAATTGAAAGGAAGTTGAAAACATCGTGTTTTTGTCGTCTAATGGAGTCGCGGAATGATTTAGTGGAGTTTGCTGCAAACCCACTATTCTTCAATCTTCCGATATGGAGTCATTTGCTCGACCCTGAGCCACCATGATGTAGATAGTTTGTACTCGCTTGTTATATTTTAACTTTTTGTGTTGTTTATATGGTTTACGCTGAAATAAAAAGTGTTATTATTATTATTATTATTATTATAACCCGTCTAACAAAACCACGCTGATTTTCTCACTTGCCGTATTTTGCTACCTTCGATGTGTACCGCGCTGTCGACAGTTGTCTGCGAGAAGTTTTCCATCAGAAACAAGACCAAAGGTTTAGATGGGATCCCAAAAATTAAATATTTGATCCAGACAATTGGGTCTTCGCCAGATCCAGTCTTCGCCAGACTCCTTGGACATTTTTACTATTAAAAATTCAAAAACAGATTAATCATCTGATTGAATCAGTTCAGGTATTGAATCAGCATGTGTGTTTACCCCTATAAGTCATCTCTGTTTTGACGAACAGAGCCAATTTCCCGGTTTCGGCCGAATTCTGGAACTACTTTTCCGGCAAAAAAAGAAAGCTCAAAAACGAACTCAGCGTATCTTCTTTCCCCAATATTGAACATCTAATCAACTTCAAATACAAATTCAACTTATAACAAATTTTCCGGCTCCAGCCGGATTCCCGGCGAACTATATGTCCGGGTAAAAAATGATCGTCATACACGGATTCACCATCTCTTTACCCCTAAATCGAATATCTAGTCAACTACAAATAAACTTTAACTTTTAACAATTTTCGGTTTTTGCCGGATTCCGGCGAACTATTTGTCTGGGTAGAAAAATATTTTCACATAAGTGTTTTCAGCATGTCTTCTTACCCCTAAATCGAACATCTAATCAACCCCAAATAAAAGTTTTACTTTTAACAAACTTTCCGGTTTTGGCCGGATTCCTGGCCAACTACTTGTTCGGCGAGAAAATGGTTTTCACCCTGTATTCAGCATGGCTTTCTATCCCTAAATTGAACATCTAATCAACTTCAAATAAGACTTTTACTTTTAACAGACTTTCCGGTTTTTGCCGGATTCCGGGCTAATTACTTGTCCGGCGAATAAACGGTTTTCACCATTGTGTTTAGCATGTCTTCTTACCCCTGAATCAAACATCTAATCAACTTCAAATAAAACTTTTACTTTTAACAAACTTTCCGGTTTTAGCCGGATTCCGGGGTGAACTACTTATCCGATGACAAAATGGTTTTCACCATCGTGTTCAACATGTCTTCTTACCCCATAATCTACTATCACATTATCTGTTTAAAAATATTTAATTTGCCCCTTAATTTAAAACCCCTCCCCCACCCCTAAATGTAGGGCTACATAGCCTATCTACGAACTTGACCTTACTCTTGATACAAAGAATCCTCACACCAAGTTTCATCAAAATATCTCATTCCCTTCGAGAGTTATAGTGCGCACAGACGGACGGACGGACAGACAGACAGACCGACGGACGGACAGACGGACAACTTTTGCGATGTCATAGGTATCCCGCCACTTACGTTTTGGGATCCCAAAAACGGTTATGTAAATTGTTTCCCTCTTTTCGCTACAAGTCAGCGGGTCTCGGAAAAGGCTTATGACTGCCAAAACCGTGGGTTGTTTGTTAAAAGCACAGCACAGTATTCAAATATTTTAAAATACTGTAAGTTGAGGAGTAAATAGTGCGAGGTGTCGTTTCAAAATAAAAACTTTATTTTAAGTTGATTCGATGTCCGGTTTAGGGGTAAAACCACATGCTAGATGTACGATTTAGGGGTACGAAGATACGCTGAATCGGCATATGACAATAATGTTTTTACCCGGACATATAGTTCGCTCGGAATCCGGCTGAAACCGGAAAATTTGTTATAAGTTAAATTTTTATTTGAAGTTGATTAGATGTTGGATATAGGGATGAGAAGATAGGCTGAATTCGTTTTTGAGCTTTATTTTGTCGCCTGAGAATTCCCCCGGACCGGAAAATTGGCAGAAGTAAGGCAGGAAGTTTCGATCGGTTTCGTCTAAATAGACATGACTTATAGGGGTAAACAAAAATGCTGAACCCATATCTGAACTTGGTTTTCTCAGATGATTAGTAAAAATGTTCAAGGAATCTGGTGAAGACTGGATCTGGTGAAGCAAGACCCAATTGTCTGGATTAAATATTTAATTTCGGGATCGAAACCTTTGGTCTTGTTTGTATTGAGGAGGCTACTTGCTGGGTGTCCCCTTTTTTGGGACCGGATGGTCGCTGTCATACTTATTGTAAACAGTTTTTGTGTGACCATTTTTAAGTTGTCGTTGTTAACTTTGGTTGTTAACGTTATCTACTGGCTATCGAGCCTGCTCTCTGCCACGAAGTGATGTTAAATAATTTGCTTTCATTTTTAAAATTAAACGATCCTGAACCTGAATAGGGCAAGGTCGATCCGATGCAAAACAGCATTCTTTGGAGGATTAACTAGTCTTGATCCCACGATGTACAAACATATCAAGTAGGCTACGTACTTGGAAGGTACATGTTTCACAATCAGAACAATTGTTGACTGACGAATCCGACTATCAAGCAAGAGACAAACAAAGAAGCCGCAGCAAAGTCATGTGAAATAGCAACACTAATTATAGGTCACGTTAAGTTCAGCCCAAACCACGAAATACTTGATAGAGGACAATTTAGGCTCTTTAAGCTTTTTATGGGGATACAAAAATTGTGGGAAATTCCTTACCTACATTTCTGGTAGAGATCATCCAGCCATCACAGCCATGGGCAAGACTGCTAGATCCGTTATCACCGACCATGTCAAAGAATGGCGAAGTTCCTTTTTGTACCTGTGGAAATAGACAAAATCCTTTAGAACCTTAGAAAAGATGGGAAGAGAGAATGCAAATAAGTTTTGGCTGATTGCGCACAATTCGATCATGAAGAAAAGCAGAGGCGTTACTAGCCAAAATGTTTGGGGAGAGGCAAGGTATTTACCAACTGGTAGATAATTTTTAGCGACTGTTTTTGCGGAAAAACGACTATTTTGACAAAAATGCGACTGATTTTAAGAACAAGTGCGCAAGAGCTCAAACATCGATTGTGGAAGTAAAATGCTTATCACATCTTATATACCAAGAGCGCTAGAGCCAAGACATTTCACATCCCCAGTAACCAAACAAGTAGCCTACTGAAATAACGTAATTTGAAATCATCCCACTTTAAACGATTATCGGATATTGTCAACTCTGTTTGTTCGAGTCCCTGACATGCCAGCCCATTTGCATCGTCCTAGTACATCAGGAAGTACCGAACTCACGCATAATCAGAAATCTGGAGCCCCCCCCCCCAACTCCCACCATAGTGCTCGAATCCGATCCTGTTATGTCAATGATGTATCTAGGGCTTGTGCTTGCTCTTCCTACGAACTTTCATCAATGATCCCTCTACTCTAAGCGTTCCCAGGATTTCCGGTTCCCCTCTCCTACTCCCCCCGAAGTAACCGGATCCGGTCCGGATTTTATGTGGATTGCCTGAGCCACTAGGTCTTTCCAGATACCAAGTTTCATTAAGATCCGATCACCCGTTCAAGAGCTATAAACACCTCGAGATTCCGGATTCCCCTCCCTCCACCCCCCCCCACGATGATCGGATCTTCCAAACGGCTATTGTCAAGTCACTTTGTTCAAGTCCCTGATACGCCAGCTCCGTTGCATCTTTCTAGTACATCAGGATGTACCGAACTCATGGATTATCAGAAATCCGCCCCCCCCCCCCAAAAAAAAAAGTGCCCGAATCCAGTCTGGTTATGTAACTGATGAATCTAGAACTTGTGCTTGCTCTTCCCACCAAGTTTCGTCCCGATCCCTCCACTCTAAGCGTTTACAAAGATTTCCGGTTCCCCTCTCCGACTCCCCCCGAAGCCACCGGATCCGGTCCGGATTTCTTGTGGATTGTCTGAGACACGAGGTCTTTCCAAATACCAAGTTTCATTAAGATCCGATCACCCGTCCAAGAGTTATAAATACCTCAATATTCCGGATTCCCCCTCCCTCCACTCCTCCCACGATGCTCGGATCGGGGAAGTGACTATTTCCAACTTAATCACTTGTGTCCCTGATACGCATGCCAAGTTTCATCGTCCTAGCTTATGTGGAAGTGCCCGAACTAGCAAAACCCGGACCGACAGCACCGACGGACGGACAGAAATTGCGATCGCTATAGGCACTTGGCACGTTTAACCGAGTAGGGCTTAGACACGACAGTCTAGATACCCGTCATATATTCGCATAAATAGACTTGAAGACGCGATAAAAATGCGTTATTTTGTTGCTGCGCTAGCCATACAGTCGATTTCCATTGAATGAACTTTTTCTTGCGGATTTTTTTTACCTCTATGTTCTTCAACTATTTAGCAACTACAACGGCGAACGATTGCCAAAAAATAAATCCTTTTTGGGTCAAATAAGCTATTTCTTGTTTTCAGAAGTGACCTTGTGATCTAGGATTAAACATTTCCTGAGCTTCACTTCACTTGCAATTAAAATGCACGCTTTTGTTGAAATTCCAAATGAATAAACAAAAGATTGAAATTCAAGATATAAAGATAAGCTGGCTTTTCAATTAAACCTTAAAAATTTCAGGCTTTTGATACGGACTTCAATCAAAGTTTTGTCACAGAATATTTTGAGTTGAAAAGGAACTAGGGAGAATGAAAAGCGATTAACCGCACGCCAAAACTTGACACGTGGCTCCAAGGCCGTATCCAGGGGGGGGGGGGGTAGGGGGTTGAACCCCCCCCCCCCCCCCCGCCGCCCCCCCCCCCCCCCCGAAACGTACAAAAATAGTCATTTTTATAGGCTTTTCCCTCTGATCCATGTGTTTTTTGTACTTTTTTGTCCGACCAGCAGGCAACCCACCCCCCCGAAATAAATTCCTGGATACGGGCCTGCGTGGCTCCGGCGGCCTCTCCACACCTCATGCAGCAAAAAATAGTAGGTGATGCAGCAGAGGTGTGCTTATCTGAACATTTGTTAACGTTGAAGAGTGCCACTTTCTTCCTACAGTTAGTGGAATTGGCTACTTAAGGGCACCTGAAAACTCCTGAATAGGTATTTTGGAGCTTCATCCTACAAGTTACTACTGCACTGTTCAAATTCAAGTAACTGTTCAAAGAAGCTACCTCTACTGTATGTAGAAGAAGGCCCTCAAATGACCCCATTTCTGCTTGAAACTAAACAGCAGAAGTGTAATATACAATGATACAACCGCATAAAGATCGTTTGCCATTGAGTAATTAGTAATGGCTTTTGTGGGGCAAGAAGCCATAACAAAAGCATATCAGCATTTTTAATAGATTTAGATAACCTATCCGTTAAGCTCATCCGATTACGATACTTCTATTTAAGATGGAAATATTGATGGCTGAAATTTCTCTCGACCATGAACCACAACAAATAGTAAGGTTGTTTAATGCAAAAGCTGATCGAACGTCGTATTAGGATTAAGAATTCTAGGTTTGAATTTTATGTGGTTGTCAACTCCCTGACAAGGGGTATCCCAAGAAGCAGGGGGGGGGGCGCATGGTACCTTTCCCCCTAAATCAGGATTCTCAGTCCCTTCGCCAGTGCCGTTGGTGTCATCGTCATTGTTGTCATTCATTATGGAGAGGCAACAAGAATAGTCATCGACGTTGCATTCAAACAACTGCTTGATTGATTGTATAAAGAGGAACATATGTAAAAAGACTCTCTTAACGGGAGCCATCCATACCCTAATGCCCTTCTTTAGCGTTGTTTAGTGTAATTAGATATTTATATTTCTTTTCCTTTTATTGTCTTTGTAATATTCCATTTAGGCACGATTTGTGATATTTCTCATATGGGTTGATTAAGTTGTTCATTGAACCATCCATCAGTATGTCTTGTTCTCTCTCTATGAACGAACCAGTTGGGAATATGTCAAAGGCATCCTATTTCAGTGAACAGTGTTTCCCACCTCCTAGGGCAGTGCCAGGAATCCTCTTTACCAGATCAGTCTGGGACCGGGTTGCTCTTCCCTGGTATCGTCTAACTAGAAAGTAATAAAAATGGTGGGAGATTACGTGAGGGGAGATATAAATAGGAGGTAGTTTATTTTCTATGCTGTATTCAACATTTTCTCTGCGATGTATTATTATATTTGTATGTGGTGTTAAAACTCTGTGTATGGCCCAGTCGTGGCTTAATAAACACTATTCTATCATATCATGCTAGCAGGAGAGATGGACTATAATGGTCCGTCTAACGTTCTTGGTTTTGGTCTAACATACTAAAATTCTTCTCCGGGATTGCTTGCGACTAAAGAGAGGGCTATAAAGGACTAGAAACGTGAGTCCAGGAGAACCTAACAGGAATAATGTTCATGGATGCTTTAACACAGTGTGGTTACTTCTGTGGCGACGCATTCATATTAGAACGACCGTGAAAGCGTAAATGTGGCAAGGTCACTTCTCTGGTCAATCAAACCGGTCAACCAGTTGAGAGACTGTGCAATGCTGAACTATTCAATGAAAGTAATATAGGCATTTTAGGTGATTTATCTACAACGTGGATTTTCGGTGATTTTCTACGTCAAACTATATCATAAATTGAATTTACGATTTAATTAGTTGTTCGCGGAACCTAAATATCCGAAGTTGTGTTTATCCCTCGCTTAACATCTTGGAGAGATACCTTGCTGATCAAGAAAAGCCCCGAATATCTCGTTTTTATTTCTTTCATTATTAATGTTCGACTTGCCTTTCAAACTTATCTTAATTGATCAAGCCGAACGAAACTTCGTTAGCAACTCATTCACAAAAGAAATACTTGGTACGTTCGGAAATGGGGAATAATCCGACGTCCACCCAAACAACAAGAGCTAGGAGCTCATATAGCATTTGTTACGAGTTGGTGCTGCAAGAAAATAGATCAGAACGTCGCAAATATAACCTTCAACCCCCACAGGATCGGACCTAGAAATAGGATATCTAGTTTCACCCGAGACTGATTATTTATGGCATCGCCTCAGATCATCTACACTGTAAAAAGTTTCTCCGAATAAGGATGCAGTATTTGCTACTGGGATTAATCTTATCGCTGTTGGGACAAAATTAATCCGAATTAGGTATATTCTTATCTCAATAAAGACAAGATTAATCCCAGTAGCCAATACTGCAAGATTTTTTTTTTAAGTTTAAGGCAAATGACGTGTCTACCTTCCAAGTTCAAATCCACTAGTTTTATCCCTACACGTGCCATACTATTTCCGATACCCCCCTCACACTCTCCCTGCCACGGCCGAATCTGGTTCGGACACATAAACTGATCATATAAAGCATGTTCTCTTACCACCATCTTATCAGTCGAATCTGAGCATTCCAGGGAACTCCGGTACCCCTCCCTCCCCCACCACTCTCGGATCCGGTCCGGACCCTAAAAGATGTCATCTAGTGCATATGATCTCACTACTCTCGTTTGACCGCTAGGTGAGCCCAACAATTTCAGACCCCTTCCACCCAGCCAACGGTGGCCGCATGTGGTTCGGTCACATGTTTTGCATGTCTAGGTCATCAGCTCTTATCACCCATGAAGTTTCACTCGAACCGGACCACCCATTCGCAGCCTAAGGAAGTCAATAACTTTCGGATTACCTTCCCCTATCCTTTTCCTAGGGCATTGGTTCAGGTCCTTAAGTCTATTCAGTTGGGATAATATGCCTGCCAAGTTTCATCGTCTTTGCACATCTGGAAGTATCCTAACTCTGCCCAATTCTGCAACCAACTCCCTCCAAAGAGCCCCGATATGATCTGGTTCTGTCAATAACGTATCTAGAGCTTATGCTTACCAAAGAATTCCATCCCAACCTCGACGCTAAGCGTTTCACGAAAATACCGGTGCCCTCCGCCCCCCAACTCGCCCCTGCCAAGTTTCATTCAAATCCGATCACTCATTCAAAAGTCATGAATGTCACTAGATTCCGGATTCACCACCCCACCACTCCCCCCACGATGATCGGATGATGCAAACGACTATGCTCAAGTCACTTTGTTCGAGTCCCTGACATGCCTGCCCATTTGCATCATCCTACTACATCAGGGAGTACTGAACTCGTGGGATCACCAGAATTTCGGACTCCCCCAAGATCGCCCGAATCCGGTCCGGTTATGTCATTGATCTATCTAGGACTTGTGCTTCCTCTTCCCACCAACTTTCATCCTGACCCCTCCACTTTAAGCGTTTCCTAAGATTTCCGGTTCCCCCCTCCAACTCTCCCCAAAGTCACCAGATCCGGTCTGGATTTTGAGCGAGAGATCTTTCCGAATATCAAGTTTCACTGAGACCCGATCACCGGTTCAAAAAGTTACAAATACCTAAAGATTCCGGATTCCCCCTCCCTCCACGGTGCTCGGATCGGGGAAATGACTATTTCCAAATATGTGGGGGTCCGTAGTAGTTTGATCGTCCCAGCTTACTTGGAAGTGCCCAAAGTAGCAAAATCTGGACCGACGGACGGACAGAAATTGTGATCGCTGTAAAGAATCCTTGTTCCCAGCTGACCTCGATATAGCAATTTTCGTTTATAATGACGTAATGACGTATTCGTAATGCCGAATTTTTTCAGTGATAGGCTTGTCGGTTGAAAACGTGACATGTGGTTCACATGTGTCGCATTTTCTAAATATTTCATTTCTTCCAGCCTTTCTGTAACATTTTTTATGTTTTTTCGAAGATTTCGGAAACTATATTTAGTATAGAAAATATGGGAAATTCTCGAAAAAAGACGCGAAAGACGAAGGTTGTATTTTTTCCAAGGCATAAGCCAGAAGTTACTTTCTCTTTGATATCTTAGCTGATTCATTTCCCGCACACCAAATTTGCAAATTTCCGCAAAACCCCAAGGTTGTACGTTTTCCTGTCTACCATTTAAAATAAAACATTCGTTCCAAGCACTCAGATTCAGGCACGTTCTGTTACGGTTGGGAAAGTGAAAGTTTGTTATTGTCGGGACAAAGCAAGGAGACGGTTGACGTAATATACGAGATCTGACGTCATAAAGAGGCAAATTTTTTAGTGAATACCTGGCATAAGCCTAATGCGAAGGAATATCCTGTTGGCCGTTGGGGTGCCGATCTGAAGGTCAATGGTTTACCGGGAGTAAAATTCCCACACACAATGGTCTAGAGCTGGTCTTGAAAAGCCGGCATCTGCATTACGGACGAATACACTAGGAGTAGGTTACTTCGGACAGCGCCGTTTTGGCTAAATGGAAAAGAAACAAGACCAAAGGTTTCGATGGGATCCCGAAAACTGAATATTTATTGGAGACAAGTCGGGTGTTGAAGATTTCCGATCTTCACCAAACCCCTTTAAAGTAAATATTCTTTGAAAAGTATATATACTTTTTTAGCCCAAGTTGACCTTGAAACATTTATTCAAACAATGTTTACACGGATACGTCAGCTAAGATTCTTCGTGAGCGATATTTCAGCCCTTCTTGGCAAGGGTCCTCGTCAGGCTGTCAATCCTCTGATTCAACTTCGGGGAAGGAAACACGCCTGTAATAAATAACTGAAGCTTCTACCGACTGTAAATATCTTAAAAGTTTAACTGAAAAGCCAACTTATGTTTGTGTTATTTAAATGAACACACTGAATTATTTGGATTCTGCCAAGGAATTTTTTGCATTTTCCACTATCTACTCCAGTTCTGACGTTCAGAATATCTGCGGCTGTCCACACAATGTAAATTCTATTATGACGCTGAAAATTTTGATCTCAAAACAATCGTCACTTTTCAGTGGGCAGTGTGTGATTTGTGAAGATTGCTTAGTGATAAAGATAAATCATGAATCTTTCTCGTGAGGCATACAACAAAAATACAAGTGCATAGAGATACCACAAATCACACGGAAATTCCTCTATTTGAAAATCGATTATTCATGAATAGCGGAACAACGAAGTAACGCATTTTCAGCGGGTCTTCAAGCCAATTCAACCGAATACGTGATGGGTAGCTAGATTGTTCTATCCCAGCCCTGTTCGGTTAAACTTCAACATGTTACTATTTATCCATATCATTCGCTTGAAAATGTACAAAAAAAGATACCGTTTTGGTTTTGGTTTTCGCCTAATTTCGGCCAGATAACTAACCAGATGAGAAAACCAAGTTCAGACTGGATTCAGCATGCATGTTTACCCCTGTAGGCGTATTCTCGCAGTTCCCCGAGAACTCCATTTGAGGAGTCCACTCGTTTTTGTTTGTCCCGGGGACTCATTCCCTGTATTCTCACGAGTTACCCAGGGACGAAGAATGCACCGATTATCATAAAAAAGAGCTACGAGCTCATATGGCACTTGATACGAGTATGTGGTACCTAAAAAGTAGACGAGAAATCCAAATACCCTGCCATCAAAAATGCGGTTCGGACCTATAAATACTCTATATGACTAAGTCCAAAACACGCCATTGATTCTCAGGAAGAAGGAGCAAACGTGTCCGTAACTCAAACTCAATGACTCAAATCCCGAGTCAGCGCAACTGTGACACCGTTTCTTCCGTTCTTCCGCAGGTACCCGGAGATTCTGCATCGGATCGGAGGGAGAGATAGTCATCAAGTGTATACGATATCTAGTTTCACTGAAGTCTGAGTATTTCCGTCGCCTCGGATCACCTAGGGCAAATGACTTTTCTACCTTCCAAGTTTCAACCCAAAAGATCAACTCGTTTGGATCTTTCAGGTGCCATACGGTTTCCAGTACCCCCTCCAACGTCCCCTACGGAGTCCGAATCTGGTTCGGACTACTAAATGGATCATCTGAAGCATTTTCTCTTACCCCTATCAAGTTTCACTCAAATCTGAGCGTTTTCTGGGAACTTCCCTTAAATACCCCCCCCCCCTCCTCCCCCAGCGTGGTCGGATCAGTTCGGACCCTAAAATATGTCATATAGGGCATGTGGCTCTCTAAATTCCAAGTTTCACTAAAAATCGCTCCACTTGTTTGACCCGAGGGGTTGCTCACTCTCCGTCACCGGTGTACACCTCGACACGGCACCGACACGGCACCGGCACGGCACCGCGGCACCGGCACGGCAACGGCGCAACACCGCGGCACCGGCTCGGCACCGGCACGGCACCGCACGGCACCGGCGACAATTTTTCCGGCCACGGACAAATTTTCTGCAGATTACTCTTCGCCATCTGGTATCTGGTATCTGGCGCCCAATAACGAAGGTACTTGAATGAAAGAATTATTGAAAACATGCAACCGAAGAAGAAGCTGAACTAGATATGAGGAGATGCTGTTGACCAAATGCGCAAAGTGGTCAACCATGGTTTGGTACTGGTGCTTGGCGATACTTGGATTTTTCGATATATCGATATTTTCACTTTCGATATTAGATAATCGATATATCGATATTTCCGCTTTCGATATTCAACAATCGATATATCGATATTTTCACTTTCGATATTCGATAATCGATATATCGATATTGATATTTGCTTACCATGCTTCGTTTCGCCAAAATCTAAGAACCAAATTTTCATTAAATAGCATCTTGGATCATTTCAAACTCAGAATAAATGAGAAATGAATTAGGGAAAACATATTGTCCAATTTCGGATATATAAGTGTAGGTTAGTTCGGATTATTTACAATAATTACGATGAACAAATATCGTTTTCGATAGCGATATTTACGTTTCGATATCGATATTTGGTGCGATATATCGATCGATCGATATCCGATATATCGCATACTGGATCATCTCGAACTCCGGATAAATAAGAAAGGAATTGCGGAATACACATTGCTCCAATTTCGTATATATAAGTGTGGGTTATGTTGGATTAATTGCAATCTTTACGAATGAACAAATATCGTTATCGATATCGATATTTACTTTCGATATCGATATTTTGTCCGATACATGGATATATCGTTATCGGTATCGAATATCGCCCAAAACTTGAGTCAGCTTCAGTATATTTTGCTTCTGGTGAAGGCAATTCAGTGGCGACCAATCTTTTTTTTATATTTGTAGAGTGTGCTAAGAATGATACTTGGCAGGCATATTTAACTTGGAAAAAGTCAATTTCCCCATCAGACACTCTGGGAGTGCAATAGAGGTATGCTTATTTGAACGTTCGTGCTTCGGACTTTGCCATTTTCATGCACTTGCTGTGGCTAAATATCCGTACCAGTTAGCCTAAGTAGGTAGTCAAGGAAGGAAAAGATTGGTTCATAAATTCTTTTATAGAGCCAACCACATTCCTTAAAGTACTCATCATAACCACAAAGTACAGAAAATACTTTGGAGCAAAACATATATTTTCATGATCCCCATGAGCCCATGATTATTTGTGAAACAAGGGTTTTGCTTCAAAATGAATTTCCAGCTCCCTTAAAGGACCCCTCGCACTAATCACTCTTCAACTTACAGTATTTTAAAGTATTTGAATACTTTAACTATGCTGTGCTTTCAATAAATAACTAACTGTTTTGGCTGTTTTAAGCCTTTTCCGAGACCCGTTGACTTCTAGCGAAACAGGGAAACAATTTGCATAACCGATTTTCCTGATGGAAAAAATTCTCGCAGACAACCGTCGCGCAACCGTCTCGAACCGTCGACAGCGTGATACACATCGAAGGTAGCAAAACACGGCAAGTGAGAAAATCAGCGAGGTTTTGTTAGAGGGGTTAGAATGTACCGCACGAAACGTGGGTCTCCGGGTTTAGAAATATATGTAATGATTACGGAAGTAGGTTGCATTAGTATTATAGGTTGCATTAGTTTGAGCAAAATATACAACTACGTGATCCCCATGAGCCCACAGTCACTTTTGCCTAAAGGGTTTTGCTTTCACATGAATTTCTAGTGCCCTTAAAGTGCAAAAATAAAATACTTTTCACCAGATCATTCTCTTGATTTCCAAGGGCCCACAATCATTCTTATTTCAAGGGTATGGCTTATAATTAAACACAAGAAACCCAAGAATTTACAAATTCCTAAATTTCATCCTCTGACCCAGCCTTGCAAGTACCATATGAGCTGCTAGCTCTTGTATTCAACACACATTGCCGACTTCATTCTCGGCCAATATCTGATGAAATTTGTTTACATGTACATCAGAAATCGTGCTTTATCACAATACTGTAATTTGAAGTAAAAAAAACCTCGGCACCGGCTTGGCACCGGCACGGCACCGGCACGGCACCGGCTCGGCACCGGCACGGCACCGGCTCGGCACCGGCACGGCACCGGCTCGGCACCGGCACGGCACCGACACGGCACCGCGGCACGCGCCACTTGGTGTACATCCTTTTTGGGAGTGAGCAACCCCTCGGTTTGACCCCTATGCGAGCCAAAACGTCTCCGGGAATCCCCTTCCAAGTCCCCCCACTGTGGCTGAATACGAATCGAAAACATAAACGTCACATCTCAGATATGTCTTAATCAAGTTAAACTGGAATCAGAGCATAGCCTATCCGCAAATTTCCAGTTCCCACTTCACCCCCAGATTTCTTAGTGTTTGTTACTGAAACAGAAATGTGTGTCACACACTCTGAGCGTGTACCATCCTACTTATCGTAGTTACTACGCACGACGTCACGAATTGTGGCTTTTTGCCGTCAAGGCTGGAACGATTTTTTTTTTATTTTCCAGCAGAATGTCATGCCGCGAGTGAATCCGACTAACCACATTACAGAGATGCGTACGACAAGCTACGATTCCTGGTCGTCTCCCACTTGCTCTCGATCGTATCGTATTTGTTTGATAGCACGCAGGATATGCATGGCAAAATCAGCCTCTGGGGGCAATCAGCAGACTGTATGTTGGGTTATATCAAGCTAAATGAGTGTTCAGGTCATTTAGTTCAAAATCTGTTAGACCAATGTGAACTTGTATGGCTTTTTTACATCAAGCTTCCCAAGATTACTATACAAATTTTAGAAAAAGGTAGGTAAAAAGTGTCTCTTCTATCTACGTCTAATTTTTCTCTTCGAAATAATAATTGACGTAACTTTTCAGTCATGCCACACCGAAAAGAACACTGCATTTTTAATTTGGCATGACTGCAGTCTGTTTCTTGAGTTTGAAATAAAAATGTTTGAAATGAAATTTATTATTATTTCCAAATTACACAGTTATCCCGGAATCTGTAATTATTAAATTATTGTATACCCTTTTCAGGTAACCGAGTTCAATAGTCTTCCCTGTCTTTGAATCAAGTCATCAATCGTGGGGTTTTATCCACCTCCAGGGGGCATTAAGGCGAAAAGACCGGTAACTAGAATGCAGCTTAAATTTACACATTTTCGGCCATAGGAATAGTAGCCTAGTAAAAAACAAAATTAGAATGTATCATGCTGCAGTAGCATATATCAGTAGACTTGTTGTGTAGTGCCAATACAAATCATATACAGTCCTTTCCCATGTAAAATACCCCCCCCCCTCGATTGGAACCACTGCCTGCAGACTGCAGTTGCAGTTTTAGAGATATCTCGAATTTGGGTGTAAAATATGCTGTATTTGTTTCTGGGAAAAGTTTCGCGAGGAGGTCAACCAGTTTTTAACTTATTATCAGGAACCAAATATTTCTTCAGCCCAAGATGTCTGCAATTAATATTTGACAGTGTAAAAAGGAAAGCTATAAAGATTGTTTTTCCTTTTTGGGATCCCAAAACGTAAGTGGAGGGATACCTATGACATCGCAAAAGTTGTCCGTCTGTCCGTCCGTCTATCAGCACGATAACTCTCGAAGGGAACGAGATATTTTGATGAAACTTGGTGTGCGACTCCTCGTGTCAAGGGAAAAGTCGAGTTCGTAGATGGGACCGATAGCTGCATATTTAGGGGAGGGGTTTCAAATTAAGAGGCGAACAAAATATTTTTTAAAAGCTAATGAGATAGTTAATTACGGGGTAAGACGACATGCTGAACACGAATATGAAAACCATTTTCTCGCCGGACAAGTAGTTCACCCGGAATCCGGCTAAAACCGGAAAGTTTGTGAAAACTTTTATCTGAAGCTGATTAAATATCCGATTTAGGGGTAAGGAGACGTGCTGAATAAGGATATGAAAATGATTTTCTCGATGGACAAGTAGATCGGCCGGAATCCGGCCAAAACCGGAAAGTTTTTCAAAAATAAAAGATTAATCTGAAGTTGATTAGAGGTTCGATTTAAAGCACAATGGACACTTCTAATGCTTTATTTTGTATTAAATGCGTCACAAATAAACATTTCCGACTTCCTTTAGAAGGCGCTACGAAAATAGGCCGTTTTCTTGTTATCCCTTGTCTTTACCTCTCTAGCATTTCGAAGATCTAAATCTTAGGAGCTGGGATATCGTGGCAGGAAGTTCAAAAACTCCCAGCAATGCTTGATAGAAAAAGATATATTTGAGATGTCACCAAAGTTAAGCCGCAGATGCAGTTTACCTGATTGTTCTAGTGTTTCATCAGAAGTTGCATGTTTTAAAGTGCATATTAAAAGTTTTTCTTTGTGGAATAGTGTTGCGAAGCTTGATTAACTTGCTTTATAAAATGTACCAGAATATGCAATAAGTTTATAAAAAAATTTAAAATAGTTACAACAATCGTTCAAAAACAAATAGCCTATTTAAATCTGAATTATCAAAGCTGATTTATGCACAAAATAAAGATCTACTAAGTGTTATAAGAAGTATCACTTTTATCTTTGTCCAAGCTAGTAAACTGAGCATGTACTGGCATAAAAAACTACGCTTTGAAATATCACAGAGAGGAAACTGTTGAAAAAGCTGCTCAGCTAGGGGGGTAAACATTGTTCCTAGGTTGTTACAGAGTGGGATTGGGGTAGCTTGATGTGCCCATTGAACTTTAAGGTTAGTGAAACATGCTGAATTCGAATATGAAAATTAATTTGTCACCAGACAAGTAGATCGCCCGGAATCCGGCCATAACCGGAAAATCTGATAAAAGTATAGGTTTTATATGAATTTCATTAGGTGTTCGATTTACGGGTAAGAAGGCATGCTGAATTCGTGTATGACAATCATTTTATGCCTGGACACATTTCACCTCGAATCCTGCTGAAATCGGAAAATTTGTTAAAAGTTGACGTCTTATGTGAAGTTGATTATGGAGATATGGATGGTATGGAGATACGCTGAATCTGTTTTGAACTTCAATTTTTTAAGACAAGTAGTTCGCTCGGAATCCGGCTGAAACCGGAAATTTGGCACAAGTAAGGCAGAAACTTTCGTCAAAGTAGACATGACGCAGGCTATAGGGGTAAACTCACATGCTGAATCCATATTTGAATTTCGTCTTCTCCGATGATTACCACTGGACCGCTACAAGACCCGATTGTCTATAAATATTAAAGTTTTGGGATCCCACCGAAACCTTTGGTCTTGTTTACTTTAGGCCTGTCATTCCTCCCAAACGGGGGGGGGGGGGGGGGGGGTAGAGTTAAGAAAAATTTCTTGGCTAGAAGGCAAAACAGAATTGATCTTATGTTGATTGTGCTATGATTGTTTCCTCAAGTCTGGCATTCCATTGTTAGGATAAGGAGGGGAGTTCCCGTAAATCAAGTGACATGCTCTGGAACGAGCGATTTGATTCTGCTGAAACTTTAAACCCCTTAAAGTGTACATCTTAACAACAAAGTCCAAACAATATTTTTGACCAAATGGTGCATTTTTGTGATCCCCCATGATCGTTTTATCTTCAAAATGTAGCCGCGTTATGTAGCCCCCCTCCACACTGCAACCGTCCTGCCCAGTGAATCGGCCTTTTCGGGTTTCGAATAGTTGTGCCTTTTCGGATAGCAGGGGATATGTAATCCCCTGAATCGAGAAATTAAAATAATAATAAGGTAAAGACATTTCTAAATATTCGACAGCGCAAAACGGACGTCAGCCGAAATATATTAAAGCTACATTTCGGCCCTTCTTGGCGAGGGTCTTCTTCAGGCTCATGTTACATGATGTACGAGAACCCTCCTCCCCACTGCAACCGTCCTGACCAGTGAGTCGGCCTTTTCGGTCTGTTTGTATTTGATTGAAAGCAATGCACTCGCATATCGCATAGCGTAGAAGACGCTCGAGAAGATAACACTGTAAATCTAGTATCAGTATCGTTTTGATTTCTCCTGTAACTGTTTGACCAGTAAAAACCTTGCCTACAGCTTAGACGGGGAACTTTGCTTGAAAGAAACACGCATCTCGGTTTGTTATAGGTTAGTATGGGAAAATTGTTATTTCAACAAATAAGCTGTTTTCTGTTTTCAAAGAAAAACAGAACAGTAACGACACCTGTTTCTGTTTCTGTTCTGTTCTCAAAATGCCCTGTTTTCTTTTCTTCTGTTTTTCGAAAAAAACAGAACAGTGCCCATGCTTATTTTCGATCATGTCGTATTGTTTGATAGCACGCGCACATGCATGACAAAACTAGACCTACGTTGCCCGGGCAACGTGAAGTGTTGCGGCAACCTTTGTCCGGCTTCGCCGGCTAAAGTGTTGCGAGAGCAACACTTTGGTTTTGTTTCTTCGCTGTCGGTTAAATGCTGAAATTGTCAACTTATCGAAGCTTTTAAAACGGTATGTTCTAAAAAGAATAATCACATAATCAAAAGCTGTTGTTTAGCGTTGTAAAACCAACAACAAAACAATATCGGAAGAAGGCTATCCGTAACGTTTCAGGATTAAAATACCATAGATGACACTATTAATTATTACAAAACTACCTTCTTGGTTTACATTACCGTATCGTTTGTACCCGTTGCGTAAACAGTTAATCCTAGGTTATAGCGATAGACCATCGATACAAACTTTCTTACTGTCATATTTACAGAAATCGAATACAATGTGCACCAATTTTCAAAAATTTCTAGCCCCTCGTGAACCGATCTTACTTACAAGTCCCATGCATGTCTTACAATTGGGAACAAAATTGTTCTTACCATCAAATACACCTGAGACAAATAACAGGTATACCAGCTAGCAAAAGCTGCAAACTCCTCGTTGCCGAAGATGATTATGAGCTAACAGTCGACTGTTGCTTACAGTCGACTGTTGCTTACACGTCCTTTACATGTCTCGCAACTGGTATCGCCTATTTTTGGTTTCAGTGTGTACCTTACTCCTGAAGTTGTCAACCCCTTGAAACTTTCAAACTGGTTTATCTCATGAAGGATTTTTGTTCAAAAGAATGGATGGCATATATTTTGATCAGCTCTTCAAGGGCTATCGATTGCCATAACCACAACAAAAGCATATCGGAAAAAGGGACTAAATTGACTTTGCAGTCAGTTGAACTTTATCCTTTTCAATCGTAGACATCGTGACGGATGAAAACTTGGAATAATATCCTATATAATCTAGTTGGTATTATAAAGCTATCCGTAACTTCTGAGGATTAAAATACCATAGATGACACTATTAATTATTACGAAACTACCTTGTTTTACATTACAGTATCGTTTGTACCCGTTGCGTTAACAGTCAATCCTAGGTTACAGCGATAGACCAACGATACAAACTTTCTTACCGTCAGATTTAGATAAATCGAATACAATGTGCAACAATTTGCACAAATTTCTAGCCCCTCGTGCACCGATTCTACTGACAAGTCCCTTTCCCGTGATAGACATCAAGTTCACCGGATAAAAATAATGGGTACACCGACTAGCAAAAGTTGAAAACCTCTCATCGCTGAAGATTTGTGTAGCATAACAGCCGATTATTACTTACAAGTCCCTTGCATGTTTTACATTTGGGAACCAAATTGTTCATCAAATGACAGGTACGCCAACTAGCGAGAGCTGCAAACCCCTCATTGCCGAAGATGATTATGAGCTAACAGTCGCCTGTCGCGTACAAGTCCCCTAAATGTCTCACAACTGGTATCGCCTATTTTTGGTTTCAGTGTGTACCTTACTACTGAAGTTGTCAACCCCTTGAAACTTTCAAACTGGTGTATCTCATAAAGGAATTTTTTTTACCAAAAAATGGATGTCATATACTTTGATCAGCTCATCAGCGGCTATCGATTGCCGTCGAAGTTGAACTTTATCCTTTTCAATCGTAGATATCGTGATGGATGAAAACTTGGAACAATATCTTATATAATCTAGTTGATATTATAAAGCTATCCGTAACTTTTCAGGATTAAAATACCATAGATGACACTATTAATTATTACAAAATTGCCTTATTGTTTTACATTACCGTATCGTTTGTACCCGTTGCGTCAACAGTTAATCCTAGGTTATAGCGATAGACCATCGATACAAACTTTCTTACTGTCATATTTACAGAAATCGAATACAATGTGCACCAATTTTCAAAAATTTCTAGCCCCTCGTGAACCGATTCTTACTTACAAGTCCGTCTCCCGTTATTGACATCAAATTCACGGGAAACAAATAATGGATACACCAGCTATCAAAAGTTGCAAGCCCCTCATCGCTGAAGATGATTATTGCATAAGCTTTTTAAACGGGATGTTCTAAAAAAATTAATCATATGATCAAAAGGTATTCTTCAGCGTTGTAAAAACAACAACAAAATAATATAGGAAGAAGGGACTAAATTAACTTTGCAGTCAGTTGTACTTTATCCTTTTCAATCGTAGACATCGTGACGGATGAAAACTTGGAACAATATCTTATATAATCTAGTTGGTAATAGAAACCTATCCGTAACTTTTCAGGATTAAAATACCATAGATGACACTACTAATTATTATGAAACTACCTCATTGCTTTACATTTTCGTTTGTATCCGTTGTGTAAACAGTTAATCCTCGGTTACATTGATAGACCATCGACACAAACTTTCTTACCGTCAGATTTATAGAAATCGAATACAATGTGCACCCATTTGCAAAAATTCCTAGCCCCTCGTGAACCGATTCCTACTTACAAGTCCCTCTCCCGTGTGATATACATTAAGATAATCGGAAACAAATAGTGGGTACTCCAGCTAGCAAAAGCTGCAAACCCATCATCGCAGAAGATGATTGTAGCATAACAGCCGATTATTACTTACAAGTCCCTTGCATATCTTGCCATTGGGAACCAAATTGTTCTTACCATCGAATACACCGGAAACAAATAACAGGTATACCAACTAGCAAAAGCTGCAAACCCCTCATTACCGAAGATGATTATGGGCTAACAGTCGACTGTTGCTTAAAAGTCCCCTATATGTATCATAACTGGTATCGCCTATTTTTGGTTTCAATGTACCTTAGTATGAAGTTGTCAACCCCTTTGAAATTTTCAAACTGGTGTATCCCATGAAGGAATTTTTGTACCAAAAAATGGATGACATATACTTTGATCAGCTCATCAATGGCTATCGATTGCCGTCGAAAAAAAAATTCTACCTGTCTTAGTTCAAAAGTTGACTTTTTTGCCGTAGGCCAACTTTCTAACGTCACGACTTAGAAAGGAGCAAAGGATAAGCTCTAGTTTCTTTAGCAATGAGAGAACTTTTAAAGTTTAAGAGGCTCATCTGATACCGTTACTCTACCACAAACCAAAGTGCAAAAAAAAAAATTATCAACTCAGCTGAAATCGTCGCAGACATGGACAGAAACAATAGATGGCAGCACTTTCGGACCCGTGGGAAAAAGCCACTTTTTTGTCTCTGTAGATTTTTCTATTCATCACTCAAAGAACATATGTTGGCTGTGGGGCCGGGTAACTGCCGCATATATTTAACACTTATAGATTTTAGTCCATCTTCAATTTGAAACTGGTGCCTGCCTGCTTGCGTGCTAGAACGGAGCTTTCCACTGGAAAGCAGAAACATCTTTTGATGAAACGAAAGGTTCGCTACACAACTTCAGATAGTCCTCTCTGACATAGGCTATACAACTCCACTTCACTTCGCAAACCGTAGGCTCTGGCTCGATGACAAGCAAAAACCATCCTTATTGGCCCCAGGCAAGAGTTCTACGGAGCTTTCCAAAATGTAATGTCATATTCATCAATCCGGCCTAAGGTCCACACTTTCCGTAAAAACCGCACAGGTTAGACCCTTCTCAGTTACCAGGAATAAAATGAAATCGGAGTCATAGGAAAAAAAAAAAAAAAAAAAAAAAAAAACGAGGACAAAACCAAAGTGTTCCTCTCGCAACACAATTAGACTCTGGGGACTGGGGGCAATCAGCAGACTGTATGTTGGGTTAGATCAAACTAAATGAGTGTTCAGGTCATTCAGTTCAAAATCTTTCTTACCAACGTGAACTTGTATGGCTTTTTTACATCAAGCTTCCCAAGATTACTCTACAAATTTTTAGAAAAAGGTAGGTCAAAAGTGTCTCTTCTATCGACGTCTGATTTTTTTCTCTTCGACATACTAATTAACGTAATTTTTCAGTCGTCCCACACCGAAAAGAACACTTTCAATTGCGTAACTGCAGTCTGTTTCTTGAGTTTGAAATACAAATATTAGAAATGAAATCTATATTATTTCCAAATTACATAGTTATCCCCTGGTTATCCCGGAATCTGTAATTAATATATTAATAATTTATACCATTTTCAGGTAACCGAGTTTCGACTTAGTCTTCCTCGTCTTTGAATCAAGTCATTCATGGGATTTTATCCACGTCCAGCGGGCATTAAGGCGAAAAGACCGGTAACTACAACGCAGCTTAAATTCACACGATTTCGGCCATTGGAATCGTAGCCTAGTAAAAAACAAAATTAGAATGTCGCATGCTCCAGTGCATATATCAGTAGTGCCAATGAAAATCAAATACAGTCCATACAGTCCTTCCCCATGTAAAATACCCCCTCGCCCCCCCCCCTCGATTGGAACCACTGTCAGCAGTTGCAGTTTTAGAGATGTCTCGAATATGGGTGTAAAATAGTTTTCGTCATGAAGCTGCTGTATTACAATTTTATTTCTGGGAAAAGTTTAACATACCGGCAGAGGTCAATTAGTTTCTAAATTATTACCAGGATCAAAATATTTTTCAGCCCAAGATGACTGCAAACTATGTTTGACAGTGCAAAAAAGATACACCAGCTCCATTATTAGAGCTATGGTTCGTCCATTCTCGGCAAGGTTCTTTTCCAGGCTCAAGCCGATCAAGCTGGAAAATGAACTGAAACGGAACGGAAAATGAATATAGGGGCTGAGGTATACCTCTAATAAGATGCACCTGACGTATTCGTTGTGTACCATCAGGAACCCAGGGAAAGGAAAGGAGCGGGGATATTTAGTCCTTTGTCTGTTCCTCAGTATATTATCGTAGCTTGCGTAGGTAAGCCAACCAAGAATTCGGAAAACTTAGCAAGAAAGCTGGCAGAAACTCACTAAAACGAGTAGTCTCACACACTTTTCTTTAATAACAGTAATGCTACGAAGATTGTTTTTCCTTTTTTACTTTAGGCCGGACATTCCTCCCAAACTTGGGGGGGGGGGGGGGTAGAGTTAACACCAATTTCTTGTCTAGAAGGCTTGAGCTTATGTTGATTCTGTTATGGTTGTTTCCTGAAGTCTGGTATTCCATTTTTAGGACGAGGAGGCTGCGAGGAGGGGAGTTCCTTTATATCAAGTGGCATGCATAGCTCTAGAACGAGTGATTTGATTCTGCTGAAACTTTAAACCCCTTAAAGTGTACATCTTAACCACAAAGTGCAAACAATATGTTTGACCAAATGGTGCATTTTTGTGATCCCCCATGATCGTTTTATCTTCAAAATGTAGCCGCGTAATGTAGCCCCCCTTCCCACTGCAACCGTCCTGCCCAGTGAATCTGCCTTTTCGGTCTGTTTGTATTTGATCGAAAGTAATGCACTCGCAAAGCGTAGAAGACGCTCGAGAAAATAACATTGTAAATCTAGTATCAGTATCGTTTTTACCTTGCTTAGAACTGAGACGGGGAACTTTATTCGCTTGAAACAAACACGCGAACTCGGTTTGTTATAGGTAATAGCCTCGCAACGAGGGGCTGCTCACTGAAAGTTTTGACGTACATTAAGAGGAAGCAAAGAGGCACGGACCATGTACACCTTGCGAGAGTATAGTCAAGAGCTCCTCGCCTCGTACCGAATGTAAGACCTTGCTACTTAACAACAAACACGTATTTCTGCTGTTCAAAAATTACAAGGAGGCTGAGTTAAAATACTGAATAGCATACATTCGAAAATAAGTTTCAAACCCGCAACTGACCGGCGCTTTATCTAATTTTGTTACACCATTGTACTAATTTCCTGAACAGAGCTTGGAAACCCATTAACGCGAGAAATGGAGGACGTCCATTATCAAGAAGGAGGGACAAACACGCCTACGAATTCCTGAATCTCGCTTAACGCGGTTGGGTTTTGGGAAAGGGTTAACAAGTTTTCCCTTAATTATATCGTTCTGACGTCGCATGGCTGCAGAAGAACAACTTAGGAGTGGGTCTTATACAGCAGATTTACTTACTAAGTAAAAGTTCGCTCAGAAAATCTGTATTCTTTTTTATTGTTTTTTAGTTCTGTAATACTGGTCAACTTAGTTATTTTAAAAAATTCTTTTCGTTTTTCCATTTTTTCTTTCGTTTTTAGTGGAGTGTTCCTTGAAACAATCCACTATTGCGAGCGCTGTAGCAGCTTTCAGCTTTCGGTTTTCACCATATTCACTCATAACTCGTGAACGAGTGCAAGTATCAAGTTCAAACTTAGTACACTTGTGGGTATTGGGGTCTAGTTGGGCCTTTTGCCCCCCCCCCCCCCCCACACCCAACCGTTTCAGGGTCAAATGGGCCGAAATTGCCCAGTGAAATGTTCATAACATGACCAGAACTGGACACAGGACGATGACATTTCTTGGACGTGTAGCTCCTAGGGCTGGGAAATTGCTTTTAAAGTTGCACCTCCTCCACCCATGGGCAACTGGGCCCAGATTGCCCAGGAGTAAAGTTCGTTACCCTTGCCAGGAATCAACAGGTATCAATTTGAAACTTGGTAGGATTGTGAGTATTGGCGTCTCTTTTTACTTGTTGCCGGTCCCAAACCCCACCCCCACTTGGTTCAGGGGCAATTGGGCCCAGATTGTCCACTTTTTAATGTTTCTAATTTGACAATAAGGTGAGATATGGCGATGAAATTCCTTTGTGCTTTTGGATCATAGAGACCGGGGAGAGTTGAACCACCCCCACCCTCCCCGTTCATGGGCAAGTGGGCCCAAAACTGCCCATGAAAAAGGTTTTTGATCCGTGACTGGAATCAAACTCTAAGCTGGTATACTTGAGGAAAAAGGGTGTAAATACGCATTTTGATGGGTCCTGCCCCCCCCCCCCCCCCCCTCCCGATCATGGGAAGCTGGGCCCAGATTTACCATGAGGTAAGTTCGTCTATGACTCTTGTATATTTGGGGACATATATCTATGGATGAGAAGTTGGTGTAACATCAACAAATAAGACGACGAGACGTACTTTAATCTTTAATGAACAGATGGGAACTGGACTGTTTTGTCATATGATCGATGACATCCCGTTCTTAATGAATTGCGACAAAGGGGGCGTTAGTCTGCTATGAATTAGTTTATTGCACTTGTTAACAAGACGTTTAAAGGGTGGGATTAGCAGGCAGACCATTCAGTGTTCGAACAAATGCTATTCGTGCAAGATCTTCAACATTTCCTTGGATTTATACTGGCGGTTTGTTTACATTTAAAGCTTTTAAACGGGGGTGATTATAAGGTTTTTTCAATACTTGTTTGGTTATTGGGGAAGAGAAATGTCTTAGTTGTAAAGCTGTTTGTATATAAATGTGATAAACATTTTACTTTTACACTCCACGTCTGAGCGCTTGCGCACTTGTTCTCTATGTTCTTTGGCAATAAAGTTTACTTACTTTTACTTACTTGTTTGGGGCGAACCAAGAAAATACTAGTAGGCTACTAGCTAGTTGAACATTCGACAAAAGCATGCAGAATTCGATTTCTTCAGTGTTTTGCCCGACAAATTTCATTTCTTGCGCATAAAAAGAACCCGATGTGCCGACGAGTTGACCAACCCCTTCGCGCCGAAAAAGAAGTGAACTTTCTCAAGACCTTTGGGGGGGTCCCCCCTCCCCCATAGTAACGCCCTTGGGCAAGCCGACCATAGGAACAGTGATCCTGCCCGAAGGCAAATTCATCTAACCAGTTCACATCCCTATGTCACGGAAATTCATAATAATAGATCTATGTACCTATATAGATCTATGTTTTTTTGTATTATTATTATCTATGTACTATAGAGCTATGTATTATTATTATCTATGTATTATTACTGGTGAAAAACGGTTTATATCACTAGAGGCGTATTTTCGCCTTTCCCCATGGGCTCCCGTAACCAGGGACTGACTTTCTCGCCAGTTCCCACGGACGGGGAATCCTCCGATTACCATCGCCGTCATCAAAAAAGGACTCCCGTTCGGTTTCGGTGGAGAGTCGATTTTTGGAGTTGCTGTTCTTGTTGGATATTGGGGATGGCTAAAAATTATTTTTGATATCACTACTGAGTTCAGTTGTGGGATAAGACTGAGTATGAGAAAAAGGCATCTATTTATTAAGGATATATTTTTTGTTTTTAAAATTAAGTAAATCAGAACAAAAAAAAAACAACTGAAAAAAGAGCTTTACTGCATAACCACATTTTTTCCCCTAAGAATTGTGTGTTCTCGTTGATTCCGTACGGGGAGTCCGCCAGGGGAAGTGACTCCCTCTGTTCTTGTGGTTCCCTTCGACTACCCAAGGACTCACCAGGGAACTCGAGAGTCCGTCTTAACGAACTGTAACCAGTGAACCCAAAACCGACTTGTAGGCAAAAAATGGAGAAACGGGTGGGCCCTACGGCTGCAAAGTATTCGGTAATTCATCCCTACCTTCATTTACTTCTACTCTAATTCTATAATTACTGATCTTCACGTGAGTCAGTGTTTTGTTTTACACACCCATGACCTTGACTGGCTGTTTCGGCAGGACCTTCACATTCGGAAGTTGATCAATTCAGATGAATACCAATTTTTTGCTTCCGGTGAAAACGAAAGGAACCCGTGCTTTTTACGGACTGATCTTTTATGTCCATAGCTACCATCATATGACGTATTAGAGCGTAGTTAACGTAAGAGAAGAGGCGATTCCAAAATCTGCATTCCTATCAGATCGTAATAAACCTTAGATCCGGAACGTTGTGCAAGCTCACAGCATTCCGGAAAACCCTACAATTTATAAGAAAAATTTAAGAAAATGTGATCTCGCCTACGTACCGGAGGCAAATTTATCAGCCTTCTCTGCTGTTGACCTACATTTATGCTACCTTGGTGACGTCAGAACGGATCTAAACCAATCAGAAAATCCGAAGGGAGCAACTAAAGGTAGCATTGGATATAAGCATTAAATGAAGATTCTTCACAAATCAAATGTGAAAGGAGACCGCAGTGTTGAACAGCAATTCCTTCAGAAACATCAAATATATCCAACAGTGTATTGTTTACTAAGATAAGGATACAAATTGGTTGGATATATCTACTGGAATTATTAAAGGATATTTACGAATAGAAAGTAAGACACTTCATTCCATATTTCTAATGCCTTTTTCTCGTGCTATTCCTCCAAACTTATGACTGGTTAGCATAGATAAGTTTTTAACCAAAACACTTTTACGACTTGCCCTCGTATTACCGTCGTTTTTTTTCGCATTAGTAATCTCGTCGGAGAATAAATATAACAGTAATAAGACAAAGCAACAGAAAAGACTTTTGCCTCTTAATAACTGAGGAATTTGGAGTAACCGAACTGATCAGAGTTAAAAATCCCACCAATTATGCACTTGGAACTATCGATCGATTCCCAATTAACCGCATCTTCGGTAAGGCTGTTCCAAGGATCAACATACAGAATAAGTACAGACGAAAAATTGGAGTTTTTAATCATCTTTTAAAAAAAATGGCGAAAGCTTCTTTGCGATAACATTAATAACAACTGGAAGTACTTAATCCAAACATCATTTACCGCTCGAATAACTCTAGCTTTGGAGATGTAAGACTTCCAAATACGGATTATCTTGAACTTTCATACCTCGTTTCATACAGGGCAGACTTTCTGGGACTATCAGCCTTAATCATGGAACCTTGAAAGAGGGCCTCGAAGATGCTCTTTCTCCTTGGACCCAACTCACCTCTCTATTTCCTGGAACAATCTATACCTTCTACGTAAATATTGACACAACTGCGCCACTGTAAAAAGTTTATCCGTCTAAAAATTAAAGTTTAACTGCAGTATTTGCTACTCGGATTCATCTTCTATTTGGTATTGCTCTTATCTGCGTGAGGTAAGAATAATATGAGTAGCAAATACTGCAGTTAACTTTAATCTGTATACCGAAAAACTTTTTACAGTGTACATTTGCTTCCTTCAGTTTGCTACTTGAAAGCGTCCAACCCCTTTTCTCGCCCTCTAAATACAGCCCGGTTCTTATTCTCATAATAAATAACTAGCAACATCACAATCTAAGAGTTTCAGATATCAGCATGTAATAAGTACATCCCTATAAATATTTTGAATGTCCCCTTTCATTTGTATTTCTATTCTTGCTCGTCATGTGTTGGTATGTGGGAGAACAATTTTCAAGATTGAAACCTTATTAAAGCGTATTTGTGGTGACCCACAAGAGGGGTTAGGTTTGTATCCAGCAGAAGCTAAAGATAGGACTAGATTAATACGCCCGGGTCTTACGCACTTTAAGCAACAGACATGTAACAAGAGGATTTATCCGGCTGAAGGCAAGCCGGAATTAATCTTCGTTGGTTTCCCCGATGCGAAGGGGAATATAAGTGGACATAGAGTATACACTCAAGCTTTTCAGGAAGTTTCCGAACTTGGATCGAAATAATTCTCCTGCTTCCTGAGGTCAAAAAAAAGTTTTGTTTAATGTGAATCAAAGTGGACATAAAAATACATTTTTTTTGCTTGAAACTAAAACTGACACCTGTTTCTTTCTACAGGAGAACCTCCAATTCTTATAACCTCGAACTTGGCCTAAAAAGGTTAACAGGAAAGATCACTGCAGTCCTAACAAGACCCTAAAGTATTCTTGCTCCTATATGGATATTTCATATTTCCGTTTTTTGCCGGATTACGGCGAGACGAGTTATCCGGTGAGACAATAATGTTCAGATATGGATTCATATATGCATGCTTACTAGTATATCCACAATCAAATTACTACACCCTGAATGACCTAGGGTAAATATAGGACTGTACAGAAGTTTTCTTGTAGTATTTTCAGGCTAAGTTCGAGGTTATACAAGCTCGAGGTTGGATACCTCACTCCGTACATTTACTCTTTTTGTTCCACCGATGTGTCAGAAGCAATGAAAAAAATGTAAAAACATTCAGTTCCTTCGTGCTGTTAGTTTCAAAAGTCTCTGACCTTTTTGCTCATCGTCTGTCCCTTTATTCTGCAGCTCCTACCATGAGAATAACGAGTAGTCAGTAAACAATTAATAACAAATGTTTGCGACTTTTAATGGCCGACCTGTAAGCACTTTATCGTTATTGTTTTTTAAACTCAAAAGTAGTTGACATTTAAAATTGGAATATTTGATACCTGAAATCATGTCCCATTTTGACCATGGCCTACAAAAGAGGGTAAATTTGTGTTACTCAAAACCTGAAAATCGGATTAGGATTAATAAGTCCAGATTAGGACATGGACATTAATTAAAATACAACAATCTGCATGATTGCAATACACATCGTCTGCTCTAGAACTAAAGTCGCTTCGGCAGAAAAGTACTTTCAAAGAGGTTTCTCAGTACACTGTTAAAAGTCTCTCCTACATCTAACTTTAGTACGCTAATTGAATCCGGGGATTTTTATTCCAAATTCGGAGAGTTAAACCCGATGGAGGATTAAAACGCTTGAATACAAAATAGGGCAGATTAAATTATCTGAAAGCGGAGAGATTCTTTTACTTTAGCGTAAAGCTAGGTGCACACTGTTTCGCATGCGAAATTCGTCACTGCGGGGAAACCTGCAAGCGAACAACTTAAAGAGTGAGGAAGTAACTGGCATGCAACAGCAAAAAACTGGACTGTGCGGAGCAAGATAATTTGATGTCCGTCTTGCACAGGTGACCTGTTGTCACATATCGAGACGGGCTATTGGTTTAAGAATATGTTCAATATGTTGTAGAAATGTTGAAGAAATAAATTCCTTCCTTCCTTCCAAGTACCTTAAACCACACCTCGCACTATTTACTGTTTTACGTTCCAGTCTTCACAACTATTTGAATACTGTAAAACTAGTCTATGTTTTTTACAAAGGCTTTGGCGGTTTTAATGAATTGTAGAAAAACTCGGCAAAATTTAGATAACCGGTTTTACGCATCAATATGCATGATACGAGAACACTTATCGGGAGCATAATGCGCATGCAAAATAGTGAATCTTTGCAAGTGTAAAGATTAGTGAAATTGGGGTCCCCGGCCTTAGGAATTAATGAATGCAATTTCGGAAGTAGGTTGCATTGAAATCGTAGACACTTTAAAGCGATTCCTGGAATAGAGTCTTCCGTGGTTTTCTCGGTGGGATACGATTTTTCGAAATTGCTCTTGGAATCTCACAAAAGCCCCCCTAGAGTGTTACCGAGGCCCATGAAGTTGTCTGTTCTCTCTATTCCGTTCGGTAGCTCTTTCTTGTCTTCAGTCAAAATTTGAATCTACGACCGCTGCTTATCACGGTAAAAGTATTTAGTGTAACATTCCATAATTAAATAATATTAACTCTTTCTTGAACCTTGATGTCCCTTAGGCAGGTCCGTATCCAGGAATTTATTTCGGGGGGGGGGGGGGGGGGGGGGGGGTTGCCTGCAGGTCGAAAAAAAAGTAAAAAAAGACATAGATCGGAGGGAAAAGCCTATAGAAATGACTACTTTTGTGCGTGTCGGGTGGGGGGGGGGGGGTTAAACCCCCTACCCCCCCCCCCCTGGATACGGCCTTGCCCCTAGGCTACTAACACCAAAGACGGATAATTATAAGAACCCTAATTATAAGAACCAAGAATCTGCGAACACTTTCCCATACTGAGCGGGTCCCTATACGCCCTTCCCAAAATCCAATGAAGAGTTGCAGCCGGATGCGCCAGAGAAACAATAACAATCACACGTTAGATCTTGGTATAAGTTACGTGAAGGGGGAATAAGCGATTTGTCTTTCGGTTGATACCTAGTCGCACATTAGCCCCGTGGACAAGTTAGTCAGCAGTCACAACTGAAGCCAGAATCGACAAACCTGATGAAGTTTGACAGAACAGAGTTGAATAGAACACACATAGCGGCAGAGGCATTTTAATTTATACATGGTCAGGCCGGGACTAGATGCAAAGATAAAAGAAACTGAAAATACCCAAACAAACCTTGTCAGGGTGAACCAAGAAGTGCAAATCCGAAAGGGAAAATTCACAACATGAAAATTGACCGTTCGGGAATAGAGGAACTACGAAGCATTGCATTTTTCTCCAGTCTTCAAGCCTATTTACAGCGATGTCCCGAAAAGGCGCAGCAAAAGCTACTGTTGGCTAGTCGACTAAACTTTGCTTTTTCCTGCCAAATTTAACTATTTCCATGCAGATTCTAGCTTTTAATGTCAGTCCAGACAGACAGACAGTCAGTCAAGACAGAATGTGTCGCTGTTCACGGCAACAAATATTTGATACAGAACAAATTTTAGGAACGGCGTTTACAGGAGACCTGGTTTATAATATGTCTGCATGGGGCCACAGAACTTATGTGTTGAGAATTGCAGAGTATCGATGCAAAATTGTCGAAAATTAGTTGCATGAAGTTGTCAGGTTTGGTAGCATGAATCAGTAACTGATGCCATCACATGCTACTATATCAATACTAGATGCTACTGGATACTGCTGCTTAAGATTATCGCAGTTTGAAGCATAACTAAGTCGTAATAATCCATATTACACCAAATCACTAAATACAGCATCGCGGCTGAAGTTGTATTATCACAAACAGGCTACACATTTTCCACACGGGACGTGGGAATACAGAAAGTTTCACGTAGAGTCATAGGAGTAATTCGAGTCGGTAATTGCATAGTCGGAAGAAGGATGCATTGAAACAATGGGAGATTGATGTTCTACTACACCGTAGTATAATAACCGGTAAGATTCACAATGAATCAGAGGAGGGCATGTGTACTACGTTGCATCTACTCTCAAAAGAGAATTTTTCAATTAATCATTGAAGCTACTTTCGCGCGTGACTAATTGAATGTGAAATTTTTGTGTCCGAATTCTCAATTCTATGTACCACAACTGAAGCGGGCAACATCCAAATCAGCGCGCTCGTTTTTCTCACAGCTACCAACATTGAATAAAAGCCATGACTAACCCGAAACTGGTTGAATAGAAATTTCGTTTTCAAAACTACTCGAACGGAAACACGGGAATAAAAGTATAAGAGGATTCGATTTCTCCAATATCCGCCTTGAAACCATACCTCGGTGCTTCCCAGCATCTAAAGTTTTAATCGAAAACTCGGCTGAATTTCTATAAGCTTTCTTTGCATCTGAAAAGAACTATTCAGGATTCTTCGTTATGCGCATGTAACGATATGAACTTTGCTTTTCAAGGCAAACAATTTAATTAAGAAATAGATCTGACTTTGTAATATTTGTAAGCCTTTTCAAACTTACATTCGGGATTTCCATTCGGGATTTACTTTGCACACATGGAATCCACTAGCAATGATTAGTATTTATTCAACTATTAAATCTCTTTATCCTACCTAGAAAGAGATAAAGTTTAAAATTATAAGCTTTGTGCGTTCAGGGGGAGTGTGTGGCTCCCCTTCCCTCATACCTCCTTCTACCGTATCGGGCTGCTTTTTTTTTCGTTGGACCAACTCAAAATTGTGGTGCGCTTTTTTTGGAAACTTGATGAATATCTGATCCTTTTTGCTAGGCTACGCCTATTTTTTTTTTTTTCTTTACAAGCATGACGGCCGCAACACAAGAAGTCTTACACTGAGGATTTTAATAGTGGACGACCAACTATTTTTACACATTTCTTCACGAAGATTGTAGTTATTAAAAATCTCTGCTCTGTGTCAGCTAGCCTACACGGTAGCACAGGTTTCTCTGGGTGCATCAGATCGCTTGCCCCTGCCAAGAAAGATTAAAGGCACTTTCTGTATTGTGTGGTCTCAATTCACTTTGGGCTGGAATGCAGAATTATTTGCATATTTTCACACCTTCACCGAAATTAGATTACGTGGTTTGGTTTGATCAATTACTTTCTCACCGATTTGTCTCGGGTCTAGCCTATTGCCAGCCTAAGGTGTGCTTATACAATTTTGAACATCAACAGTGAAAGCAGTAGCACGAATATAGCCTGTTTGCGTTTCTTCTTGGGGCCCCTGTTACTTTTAGTAATACAGAACTAGTTACTAAATTTAAGTGGCAACGAAACTTGGTTCATTTTACAACCAATCGGCAGTGATTTCCTCATTCCACAATTTCTTCCCCACATTTTAAAGCGACAATAATTATACCAGGTTTAATTGTTTTGTGGCACTTTCATAACCTTATCGTTGTCATCCAGATTGTCTGTGATGTAGATTCTTGGCTTTATTATTTCTTTTCTCTTTCATAGTCCCCTAGTATATGTCGAGTGATAAATGAACAATAAGAATAATAATAATATAATACACATACTCTATAATGGTTAATCAATTTGTAACCATGAATTTCCCCCTGTCCTCCACTTAACGCGAAAGACTTGCTCAGGGAGGCAACTGATACTATATCCTTCTATTGGATTCAAAGAAGGGTGTATCAGGGCTCAGGTATACATTAGACACACTAAAAAGATCACCGCGTTCCAAAAGCATAGATAATAATGACCTCTTTGCTGAAACCATTCATAGAGTTGAGCTTATCAAGCAAGCTCGAGAACGTCGTCTCCCCAAAAAGTAACCAGTTTGAAAATGTGAACTGATACATTTCGCTCTGTTGGCTCATCCCTTATGGTTTGCTTGTTTCTTTCTTTCATAACTTAAAGTTTAACTGAACAGGCAACTTATTTTTACATCTTAGATTCAAATACATTGAATTATTACAACACCTATTGGGGATTTTCATTCTGTCCACAGTAGTCTTCAGTAGGGACGTTGGGAATGTGGACGCTTTCCCATGGTGAATCCGTCCACAATTCGCCCGCGAAAGTCACTAAACTATCACTACACAAGACACATCACTAGCTAGCACTAGTTTTTGGCACTGCAGACTCCAGACACTTCTTTGTTTATTTGATACACAATTTATTTACTCGTTTGCCGCTGGTATTGTTGCCAAATGTTCCAGGCACCATAGAGATATAACAAAAACGGGAAGAGCGGCAAGCACAATGGGATAATCGATTATTTGGAAATATCAGAAAAACAAACTAACGCTTTTTCATCGGGTTTTCAAGATTATTTAAGCGAACAAGTGATGGGTAACTAGACTGTCGTATCCTAGCCCTTTTCGGTTAAACTTTAAAACTTCTATGCATTGAGTGTGTTTGACTTCATGTACTTTTGTAAACTTTTTTTTTTTAGAAAACTCCAGGAGCTTCATAAAAATTTATCTGGACAAGCGTATGAAAGGCTTACTCCATATCACGGGCTCATCCGTTTGTTCTGTTGAACTTGTGTGTTTATTTTGTTGTATTAGTGTTTCTTCAGTTTTTATTTTGTTTCTTTCTCTTCTTTACTCCACTATCCTCACATTGTTTTGTGCAGTGGGTTACAAATAAATTATTATTATTATTAACAAAATGACACTGTGCTATTCAATTTCCGCGTACTATTTTCCTAAATTTCCACTTGCTTCTTGAAACAAAGTAACAAAGGGATGTATGATAGAAAAACCCTTGGGCAAATCTTCAGCAGTCTTGCAAATCACACATTGTTTCACTTTCACATTTTTGAATAATATTTAGTACTAAAGAAAAAATAAATATATATCAAATATCTTCCCAATTTCCCGCTTTGGAAAAGTAACACTTGGATTAGTACAAATTTCAGCGTTGTTAGATCCTTCTCACAGTCTGCATTCATTATTTCTACAACCGGTAAAGTAGTATCTGTGACTTCGTCTGGGTTCTAGAAATATGTTCTACATCATAATAAATTATGCGTATCTTTTTGTGTTCTTTTATGTACTCCATCTTTACCCTTTTGGTACTACGATTGGTAAATAAATACATATATAATAAACCTTTCTGAATTGATCAGCCGCTTTTTCGAATGACACTTCTTTCAAACTTTCCAAAGGAACAGGAACCGTGATGAGTAAATCAAATCATTATCCGAACAATTATCTCTTGAGGCTAACGATCAAGGAAAATGTTCAGACGCTTCCTTCTTGCAATTACTGCCAAACACCCGCATTGTTCGATAAAGGAAATGCGATAAAAGTAGGTTAATCGAGAGTAATCCGCGGAAGATTTTCAAACCCAAGAGCGCTCCTCTAAACGAGCTTTATGTGTGAACATACTGAACATTCTGTGATAGCTTTGAGAATCGGGTGGCCGAATCGATCAAGCACCTGGCCATAATCTGAATGTAATTTTAAACCCAACCATCTAACTTCTGAGCGAACATTGCATGTTACAGCAATCGAGAGGGCACGGTAATATGCTACGCCTAAAACTGCTGAATATCGAAATATAAAGATACGAACGGTCAACACAAATACCAAACTAAAACAAAAATGGTTCATCTGTTCGAATCTTTTAAGTTCCTCATTCTCCAAAATATTAAACAAAGTTGCTTCTTCACATTTTCCAAAACAAAATACGTTCGAAAGGAAAGGATGGCACAGTTGCTTAAATCAAGAACAGATAAGGGTAGAATAGGCATGTTTGGGATCATGCTAAGTGTAAAAACGCCACTTTTCGTTTACCGGGGGCTAAATCCGGTTACGCCACTGCACGGCGCCTGTCTTCGTTCTTTCTTTAAAGTTAAACTGAAAAGGGCTGGGATAGACAATATAGTTACCCATCACTTATTCACTTAAGTTGGCTTGAAGACCCGCTGAAAATGCGTTACTTCGTTGTTCCGCTATTCACGACTAATCAATTTTCAAATAATGGAATTTCCGTGGGATTTTGGTACCTTTTGCGCTTGCTGGGTTGTATACATTACGAGCGAGATTTACGTATTTTTTTGTTCGGGCACTAAGCAGTCTTCAGCAAGCTCACAACTGCCCACTGAAAAGCCGCGTTTATGTTGAGATTTACGTTGTTCGGACGGTCGCAGATATTCTGAACGTCATAACTAGAGCAAACAGTGGATGATAAAAAATGCCCTAGCGGTGTCCGAATAATTCAGTGTATTCAGTTAAATAATCTGTATAGCCGTTTTATAGCCTCTCTCCAAGTCCCCAGTTTTATCATAAACATAAAACAAAACTGACACAGCCGTTCTGTTTGACCAATAGGCTCCACATCTGTGAAGTGCCGTTAAAGGGGGTTGGTGACGGATTATACAGTAATCCGAATCTAGGGAGTAAGAAAGGACAGAACGACTATTAGTGCATGACTACTTTCGGTGCTACGAGTCTTTTAAATATGTATGTACGCATCTCATCAGGGCCAAGTTTATGACATGAGACACGTGTATATTACCTTTCATATTCACATCGAAGATATGGTTGAATGTAAACTGTGATGTCACTGACATGGAAGTGGCTACAATTAAATTTTTTCACTCGTTGTTATGTCAGTACGCTATAATGTTAGTTGCGTATATATAAGTTTGTCAACAAAAAAAAAAGAAAAAAAGAACTTGTATCACAAATTATCGAGTTGATATAACACTCGTTTGTTTTTTCATCCGCAAAATTGGCATTCTTAGTAGTTTTTGTTTATATTATCCATCTTTTTTACTCACTCAAATTTTCAATGTGCAATTAGAACAGTGGCATAAAATAAGTCATTCGCAAAATTGGCATTCTTCGATCTTTTTTACTCACTCGATTTTCAATGTGCAATAAAACAGGGGAAACAAAATAAGTGCATATTGCCTTCTAAAACCCTAGCCCTAAAGCCAACGAAAAATATTCTTTCATATGTTAACCACACACGTAGCTCAACATGTTCCCAATCTACAAAACTTTGCACACATGGCGTGTTCTGTATGCATCAGTACCGCTACATCTCGTGTAATACTACTCTAGTTTTCATCCTGTTTTACTTGCTGGTTCACTGTAACGAAATAGCATGGTTGAAAGTGATCTACGGTTAGTCGTGCCAATGAGGATTTAAAATAATCTGAAAATTACACGGGGTCCAAGTAATTTTGATTAGATATTTTATTGAAAAATATGATATTCTTGAGTCTTTATTAGTAGGGAGTCGACGAAAGATACTTTTCACCTATATGACTTTTTCTTTAATTATTAAATAGTATGTCAGATTGCGTAGTGGTTAAGGGTTATTATTTGTCATCAGCTCGTTTTTCATTTTTCTTAATTTTCTTTTTTTTCGGAACATGTATGAGTACTGAAGATAACCGATAAAATCAATTAGATTTATATGGTTAATATGATACTGTACGACAAGAGCATGTACACGGGTTGGCGGACTGTATTATGAACTAGACTTTTAATCTTGCTTTGGTGATTTAACATTGTCGAATCGCAACCTAGTAAGTAAGTACCTCTATAATGGGTTACCATTATTTTGTGTCGTCTAAATATTCGGTTCGCAACACCAAGCACTTTCTGTTCGCGGAAATCCCGAGTTTCAGCCGGGTTTTCACCACTGAGGTACACAAACTTTCTTTTTCTTTAATGGTGATTTCATCTTTTTTCAAACATTTATCTTTATATTTTCAAACGGTAACGCTCGTTTCATTGTCTTCTTTGTTGTTTTAAAATCAAAGACGAAGAGAAATGGGAAACCAGTAAAACGTTGCTGTACAGTTTTGCGAATTTCTTTTGGTTTTTGACATAATTTTTTCTTTCAGAAATGAAGACCGTTGGGAGACGGAGAAATCTGCTGCCTGTGGCATGCCTGCTTCTAGTCAGTTCGGTAAAATTATTGTTGTTACCTAGGTTATTACACTGCTTCACATTTGTTAGTGCATCATCATTTCACAGGACGCGTATTTCAACAGATAACACTTCGTATTATCTGATTATGTTATAGAATAGTTTAAGGAGCCGTCCAATGCTTTGTTTCGAAACAATAACACTAAACATGGTTTGCAATGCTACTTTTAGCGAAAACAGAACACTCGAAAAGTCAAAATGCAAATATTCTGGAACAGTTAAATATCACGTCGAAAATATTGTCTGTTGAAACGGTGCATCCTTGTGTTAATGTTATCAAACTTCTGACGGTGTGCTGAAGCCCAGGGACCATTATCGACTATACATTAGTTCCTTTTCTTCCCGTTTATTTAGGATCATTTCATCCACTATCTGATACAGCAATGAAGTGTATCTTCTTTGGTCAGAAACAACGAAAAAACCGCATGAGACAATCATTTTATCACCGGATGTATAGATCGCTCGGAATCCGGCTGAAACCGAAAAATTTATTAAAAGTAAAAGTTTAATCTGAAGTTGATTAGAAGTTGGATGTAGGGGTAAGGAGACATGCTGACATCGTTTTTGAGCTTTATTTTTGTGCCAGACAACTAGTTTGTCCAGAATCCAGCCGAAACCGGAAGTTGGGCAGAAGTAAGGAAGGAAGGACATACGACGTAAGCTATAGGGTAAACCATATGCTGAATCCAAATTTGAATATTTGACAGCGCATAACGTATGTCTGAACTTGTTGAAATTCAGCTGGCTTATCCGGTTTGCACTGTCAAATACGAACTTGGTCTTTTCCGATTATTAGCTTTGGCCTTAACCTGTTGTCCTTAACCGAATTGTCGGGAGCAAATACTAAAAGTTTGGGATCCCATCGAAACCTTTGGTCTTGTTTAGTCAGCATCCCCTTTCTTTGGTTTTGTTTTCACCCAGACAAATTCATTGTCCGGTCTATCCTCATTCTTCTCGTTGCTGCGCGACATCTAACCCAAATGCGGAAAAATCTCTACCTCACCAACGACCCAATCGAACAGTAACAAGACCAAATGTTTCGATGGGATCTCAAAATTTTAATATTTGCTCCCGACAATTCGGTCCTGTAGATATTCGGTCTTCAACAGACTTCTTAAACATTTTTACTTTTAAAATTTACAAACAGGTTAAGGCCAATGGTAATAATCGGAGAAGACCAAATTCGTATTTGAAAGAGCAAACCGGATATACCAGCTGAATTTCAACAAGTTCAGATATATTAAGATATCCGTTTTGCGCTGTCAAATATTCAGATACGGATTCAGCATATGCTTTACCCTATAGCCTACGTCGTATCTCCTTCCTTCCTTGCTTCTGCCCAACTTCCGGTTTCGACCGGATTCCGGACAAAATAATTGTCTAGGAACAAACTAAAGCTCAAAAATGAATTCAGCATGTCTCCCTACCCCTACATCCAACCTCTAATCAGCTTCAGATTAAACTTAACTTTCAAAACATTTTCCGGTTTCAGCCAGATTCCGAGCGATCTATACTTCCGGTGAGAAAATAATTGCCATGTGCGAATTCAGCATGTCTTCTTACCCGCAAATAGAACATCTTATCAAATTTAAATAAAACCCTTACTTTTAATAAATTTATAAATTCCGGCCGAACTAATTGTCCGCCGAGACAATAAATTGCATGCCCCTTAATTTGAAACCCCTCCCCCACCCTCAAACACAGGACTACATAGCCCATCTTCGAACTTGACCTGTAATTTGACCCAAAAGGCCCTCCCACCAAGTTTCATCAAAATATCTCTTCGAGAGTTATCGTGCGGACAGACGGACAACTTTTGCGATGTCATAGGTATCCATTCATTACGTTTTCAGATCCCAAAAACAGCAGCCGTGTCCAAAATGAAATCCCGGCGTCAACTTTAATGAAGCAACTCTAAAAAAAGCATTCACCAAATCAGATAATTAAGGCTAAACTGGAATCTTTAGTTTGTTTTTCCGCACATTTTCCAGCTTGAGCCTGAAGAGCATCCTTCTTGGCCGAAATGCAGCTCCAATAAAATGCAGCTGACGTATCCGTTTTGCACTGTCAAATATCATCTAGCGATAACCCGGAATTAAGTCATCGGAAGGACTGTGAGTGCATGTGAATAAACATAAATATTTATTATTATTATTACAATGTCTTCCCGTCGAAATCGGCTACTAAACACATACCGGTATATATATACATACAACCCAGGCATGTACATCATCATCAATCGTAATTGTCTCCTATCTTTGGTGTAACGTGTTACGCGAAACCTCATAAAGAGCTTGCGATTAATACGCTTCATTAAACAGAAGGATTCAAACTTGATTGCATGTAAGTTCTGGGCGTTATTTTCATGAGTCGCAATTCCGAATGTAAGTAAGTAAGTAAGTAATTTATTTTTGACCCGCCATTTTCAGAAAGCGGAGTAAATGTAATTCGGTAATCTACATAGATCCGATTTGCTTGCAACTTCTTTACATTTTCCCCCAAATAAGCTTTTGTTTGGGAAAAAGTTATTGTGCCGTTGTTTATTGTTTATTACTGGAAATTAATCATTTTCTAAATCAGTACTTAAGGAACTGGACTGCCCTTGATAGGTGTGCTGGTACGTTTCTTACATAATCCCACATACAAGTATGGCAAAATATATTTTTCTTGTAAATATATTTTTCGCGACTCAGCCGGTCCAGTTCGTCAACCCCTTTGCATCTCGGCAGAGATGGAAGCATTTGATAAGCAATACGTTTCTTTCAGGTTTACTCAGACAAACTTGACTCAGCAACACTACCCGTGGAGCACAGAGGAATCGACGGCCCACAAAGCAGTGCCCTACAAGCCCTTCCATCGCAATATGTTGGCAACAGTGTACCATCCCCAGGCGCCGTGGCTGATGACCTCTGGTCTAACACAGGTGTTGACATGCCCCAGATCAAGAGTCTGCAGGTCCAGTGCGAGAAAACGCTGATGCGGGTTAACATCGAGTTCGACCGCCCGTTCTACGGCATGATTTTCTCGAAGGGACACTACAGTGAACAGAGCTGCATTCACCTCCGACCAGGTACTGGACAGCTCAGTGCCACTTTCGACATTTTCTTGAACAGCTGTGGAATGTCTTCATCTGCCAATGGCGTTGGGAACTACGGGCAGCCGTCCCCCACTGGAACTTTTGTCGAAAACACCATCATTATCCAATATGACCCTCTTGTCCAAGAGGTTTGGGATCAGGCCCGACGACTGAGATGTACCTGGTACGACTACTACGAGAAGTCAGTC
This sequence comes from Branchinecta lynchi, assembly GCA_023053575.1. Lineage (NCBI taxonomy): Eukaryota > Metazoa > Arthropoda > Branchiopoda > Anostraca > Branchinectidae > Branchinecta > Branchinecta lynchi. The sequence continues at coordinate 14,042,567 of JAKZAP010000019.1, forward strand.
ACATTTAGGCCATTCTCTGTCGATATGCTCAACGCCGTCACTGCCAACTTCCTCGGAGATAATCTTCAGTGCTGGATGCAAATCCAGGTTGGAAAAGGACCATGGGCCCCCGAGGTTGGTGGCATTGTGAAGATTGGACAAACCATGACCATGGTTCTGGCTATCAAGGACGATGAAAACAAGTTCGATATGCTCGTCCGCAACTGTGTCGCTCATGATGGCGTCCGCGCGCCGATCCAACTTGTTGACCAATACGGATGCGTGACCAGACCGAAGATTATGTCTCGCTTCCAGAAGGTTCGCAATTTTGGATCCTCAGCTAGCGTCGTGTCCTACGCTTACTTCCAGGCATTCAAATTCCCAGACTCTATGAACGTCCACTTCCAGTGTGTCATACAAGTCTGCAGGTACAACTGTCCCGAGCCCAAGTGCGACGGTGAGATTGGATACGCCGCTTCTTCCAAAGACTCTACTGCTGCGCTGCCAGATCCAAGGACACCCAGTATTCCCAACCCCCCTGCCGAGCTTCCAGCTCAGAACTACGAGAACAACGCTCGCCCAGTCCGTCGTCCGGGTCCTCCTCGCGCTGCTGGTCTCGTTGCCGAAAGACGAGATGGTGAACCAGCACCTGCTGAGACCGAATTCAAGCAGCGTGGAAGGCCCCGATCCAACGATCTTGACGCTGAGGTCGTTACACCGGCCGCAAACGCCACTCGTCGTCGACGCAGCGCCGATGGCCTCCCTATCCTTCACATCTACAAGCGTGATGCTCAGGATATGACCGATGTACGAACAACCCGACTCATCCAAGTTGTTGCGCCAGGCGATGTTGCTTTCAACCTGGGCAACTCGAATGAAACCGTCGTTATCCAGAACCTTGCCGCCACCCTTGACTCAAACAACATTTGCATGTCCACTCCATCTTTCATCGGTGGTCTTGTAATGCTTCTGCTTGTTCTCACCGTTGCTTGCATTGTCTCCGCTTTCCTGTTTCTCCGAGTGAGGACTTTCGACAAGAAAGGAAAGACGACAATTATCCATCACCACAATTCCGGATACGACAACCCTGAGTTCGTGAAAGCAGCGAAATAGATCAAAACGCAGACATCCTGCGTGCCAAAATCGTATTTATTCCTCTTAATTTATGACACTATTTTACTAGGACGCGGGTATTATGACGGGGTAATTTCGCGGGGCCACTGCCAGCTATAGTTCTTTTTCTTGCTTCTCTTTCTAAACTTCTAACAGTGTATTGGGTTTAGTGGCCCCGCCCTTTCCGAGTGTTCGATAAGTGCAAGAAACGACAACCCAGTGACTTCAACCGCGTGTGCCTGGACCGAAAATGTAGTCTTTTTGCAAACACCATTTTTGCCTAGTGCTAATTTATTTGTGTAAATACCAAGTCGATTGTGATAAGAGTCATAATTAAATTATTCAATGTTTACAAATTCTATGGACTCATGAGCTTTCACTAGTTCTGACGGCTTCATTACAAAAATATCTCAAGAATGGCTACGGCTTGCAATTGATAAAGACTGTTCGCTTAGTCTTTCTTCAATGGTAGGAGAACTTTTTTGTCACGCTCCGATTCTGGAACTAATTTCATAAGAACTGATGATCAGACAAAGGCTACTGGTCATTTTCTGATTCTGTAGCCGGAACTGGTGGTCTACTACACTTCAAAGAATACACTCGATTGCTTCACAGTCGAAGTCCCCAATGTCGTCGGTACTGCGAGGGAGCTCGTTACTGTCTCACAGACTGAGCGAACCCTCACTAAACCAGTGCTTCTATTCGTCGGTACAACCAGGATCAAACTTCACCTCAGGTATGACTATTTAAGCAGCTACGATTGCCGCAAAGATCGCTGGTACTGCGAGGGGTCTTTGGTGTCGGGTTGACTGATGAATCCACTCCACTAGACTGAGTGACAAGGGTCAAAGTCATGCAGTATGAATGCCACGAAGTTCGGACCCTATAGTTATTTCCTTCAAGGATTGTGTTGGAATAGCCAGGGTAAAGTCCGCGATGTGGAAAGGGAGCTACGGTCAAAACTAAATTAGGGATTTGGCTCATGGGGGGAGGGGTCAAATCACCTCACATGGATCACAAATCTGCGTTTCCAAAATGGCGGGTTACAAATAAATTACTTACTTACAAGACAATGATCCATCTGGCAGGTCAAGCACCTTTGGTCTTTTACGACTTGACTATTCTTTTTTTTTGTTTTTATTATGCAAGCGCAGACAAAAAAAAAATTAGTTGGGAAAATGGTAGACCAACCAGATACCGAATGCTGTGAGTGTTCTGGTCGAACATCTAAGAAGGCAAGGTATAGCTGTTTGTTACTTGGTATAATCTACTTACCTACTATAATAAGCCAAATGCAGACAAAATCTGCAGACATCCGATGAGTTAAGAACAGTTTGATGCACTTTTCTCACTATTTTCTTTCAACCCCCCCCCCCCCCCCCCCCCCCCTTTGATACGCTACTGCCTAGCGTTGCATAGTCGATAGAACCTCCCCTGCGCTGGTTAGAAAATGAGCAACTACGTAGTAGTCGCATAATCAACAATAACTTTTTACTTCTACTGTGTAGCAGAACATAAATCCCTCCTTTCAGAAGTGGCACCTTATTAGATTTCAACAGTAAATTTACAAAAAAACGGTTAGGCGAATCATGAACTGGGTATCAAAATAGTATTGGGTATCAAAAACTCCATGACTCTCCCTTGCCTTTCTTAAGGGATTTGTACTTAACGTAAGGGATCACAGGCTAATTACGGCAGCCATTCGCGACACTAACGAACGTTCTCGTTCACTCCCAAACTTCTTCTGGCGTCTCTGCTTTGCCCAAGACACTACCCCTATGGTGCCATACAACATATATTCTGTAATGCTAGCTGGTGCAACTGGTTGACCAATATCTGCAAAACATGATCGCGGATGTTTGCACAGCGCATTGGCTGAACACACTAGTTCTTATCAATATCGGTTCTTGCTCACATTCTGTATTACCTACAGCGTTATACCATGAAAAGACGGTGATATGTTCAACCGTAAGAGAAGCAGATGGTATCAACCACCTGGCCAAAACGCCGATGTCGAATCAACATATGCCAGTATGTAAACTGGCAACTGAGACACGTCTTTTGAAGGAAAGTAATGAAGATAAAGCTTTTTCTTCGGGATTGCCCAGTTCGACTGCGGGCAAAGTCTTTATCTCAAAAGTGCTTTCAACCAGACCAACGCCCCTGGACCCAGTAGATCGCTCGTTGGATCAAAACTTCTTTTCTTTACAAACCTTTCAAATCATTTCGAAACTAGGGCGTAATAGAATCTGACATAACCTGTTCCTGGCACGAAAAATGCAAGCCCAAAAACAACAACAAAACCACACGGTTGACACTGAGCTGACGCGTTTCTAAGCATTAGAAAGTTACTCCTTCTCGATCGTTCTAGTTGGATACAAGCCGAATTCTGGGTCAGATATAGCTGTGGTGAGCGTAGCACTCGGGTGACGCGGCAGTCAATCTACCTTATTGGATGCACTGCGCGAGAAAGTGATTGAAAAAACGTAACTCGCTTTTGGCAGGATGAGAAGAAAGTTCGGCGGGGAGGCAGGCGTGCCTGATTGTTTTTAGGATATGTTTAGTGGTGTGTCATACCCGGCAATCAAACAATGAGTGTGGCCAGTGAAGTCATCGGCTCCGAGAGAAGCGGTGCCATGGTTATGCCACCTCATGGCCAAGAACGACGTCCACACGCCTCAAATAACACTTCACTGCAGAGCAAAACAACACAAGAGAGTAGCACGAAAACCTATGCTCTCCATGCTCTGCAAACTGACCATACTCGTAGCGCCGCCCACTACCCTTGCGACATTTAAAGCGAGACAGACTTGCGGGTTTAGAAATTTTTCGTAAAGCAAAGGTGCGGTCTGCACACACCAATAAAACAATGGAGGCTGTATCCGTTTTTTGCAATGTTCAGAACATGAAGTTGTTGGAGCCAGCACAGCGGTGATGAACGACTGAACGAGCGTCAACAGGGATGTTCTCTATCGCTAGTGATGATAGTATCGCTGCTATTCAAGTGTGTGTCAACTTTGCCAATTATTGGCGCCACTCCCTAATGTTATTTTCGTAAGTACATCGTAACCGATCTTGTGCGGACCCGGTGTGCTCCAATTGACTAAAAAACGGCAAAATGGCTGCTTATGAGAGCTTAAGATTGCCAGTAAGATTGTCAGCATTCAGCCCGAGCTGACTACGAACCACGCGATCACAGGTTCGTTTTTCTGAACAGAGCCTGAGAAGGACCCTTGCCCAGAAAGCCGAAATAATTATAGAATGACAGTAGGGTAGTTAGACCGTATACTGCGGGATTCATGCCCTCAGGATACTACGGGATTTCTGTAGACCGTATACTACGGGATTCATATTTTTCGGATACTACGGGATTTCTGTAGACCGTATACTACGGGATTCATATTTTTCGGATACCACGGGATTGACGTTTTTAGGAGGGGATTTGTGTATGAGTGATTTCTATATGGTTACTACTAGCTAGTTACTAAGTGGTCATTATTGTAAAATAGCTAAATTAGTTACTACGATAAATACTGTAGGTCCTCTCTGGTTTCCCACGGAGCGGTTCGTTTGTGTTGATTTGAATATGGTTTTGCACAAAGGAGGGTTTTGCACAAAGGCTCCGTCATCGAGCTAAATGGGTTGTTAAAAGTTATGCGCACCATCATGCAAGCTGTTTCCCGGACACCGCAATTCCCGTACATTGGGTAATATGCTTCAGATTATTAATTCTTCTTTTTTCTTTTCAAACTTTGTTTTCAAACATTTTTTAAAACTTTTTTCTTAACTTTTTTTCAAACTTTTTTTTCAACTTTTTTCAACTTTTTTTCAACTTTCTTTCAACTTATTTTTTTCCATTTTATTTTTTTGAACTTCCTTCTCAACTTTTTTCGGGATGCTGGTTTGCGTGTTAAGTATTTGGGTTCCGATAAAAGGTTGACTGAATAAGATTTGAAAACTGCGAATTCTCATTTTCGTATTTGCGAAATTCACTAACAGGTATTTTTGCTTCAAGGGAAGGAGGACCTCAGTCACACTGATATTTATTATATTGGTTAGCTTTTTCCTACCATGGTAGAGTTAGATAAAACCGATACGACTAGGATACAAAATACAGTACTGATTCAGGCGCCCCCCCCCCCCACCCAACTACCATCTTCTCGTGATACTGGGGAAAACTTTAGGTTTCAATATTCATTGAGAGTGCAATGGAGTGTTTATTAGGTTTGGAAGCTTATGCTTTGGGCGCTGGGATTCCGATTTGATGTGTCACAGCAATGGAGGGGTATGGAACAAAGGGCGCGCGAAGATAATAGGGTGATTGTGGGACAATTTAAAAAAATATGAATATTGCTAAGAATCTGCCTGAATAGGTGTTTGGTTGGGACTGAAATAGCTCAAGAAATCAAGTTGGGGGAGAAATGGAAGCGTGACCATGATAAGAGATCTTGGTTTCTTTGCATGATTTAACGGGCAGACGGAAGAAGCAATTTCTGAAACATAAGATTTATTCAGATGAGTCTCCTTTGGTGTACCTACAAACCAATGGGTGATAGTTTAAGAGATGAGCAGACGAGACGGATACAAGGCGACCTTGTTAAAATATGTGAAAGAGGGACTGTAAGTAAGAATACAGGCTGTAGTCCTGAATAGTAGTTTTGGGGCACTAGCTATCCTTTTCCTACTGTTTTCAAAGATTATGGAAAATATAGTTAAGTTGCTTATGGATAAAGGAAACCTTGAAAGATATGAGAAAAAGCGGACATTTCTTTAAGTGGGTCTGACAGCATGTCAGCTGCGCTGGGAAGCTTACCATAGGTGGTTTTAGGCTCACCTGGGGTATTCGTTTTTTTTTTTGCCTATAGGAAGCGAAGGTTTCTCCTAATCGTTATTGATATTTCGAAGTTGTTGTTTTGATTGGTTCTATTGAGGAAGAGAATTTGAAGGATATTGAAAATAGACGAAAATAAGGAAAGGATTTTAGGAAGGAGTAGGAATTATGGTTGATGGGAAACTTCGGACAAGTGGTGATTAAAACCGGAGAACCTGTCGGATTCTTTGATTTAGATCCCAATTAGGCATGAACCTTATTCCGTTTTGTTTCTGGGGAGATTAGGGGTAGGGGTTATGCAGATATTGAGAGTACGTTATTATTTTAAAGTGGGACTGATATTCAGTTCGTGTCAAGGATACGGAAATACTATTTCAGGTGGGGTTTTATTTCTTATGATACAGTATGATTATTATACTTCTTAACGCTATAATCTCTAATGGGTAATAGCTAGTATAAAGCTATAAACAAATTACTAGCTCCATAAATAATTTCTATATAATCCCAACAAGTAAATAAATAGATTTTGATATAATCCAATTAAGAATCCCTTCACAATAAGTCAATTCAGCTTAAAACAAAAACTAACAACGAATCTACTGAAAAATGTATCTATTTGTCTTACCCAAACAAAACAATAATGCCAAAACTCTTTGCCACTGGAAAAGAAACATCCCTCAGAATAATACACAACTTCCATTCCAAACATCCCGAGTAAACTATGCGTTCCTTATAATTTAAATTCTTTACAAAAAACACGAGAAACGCGTTGAATCCTTATTATTTTATCCAGTATTTGACACAGCCCTCCCTAAACATCTTCTCCTAGCTCCAAGTTGTAAAAATCTCCCTCCCCCCCCCCCTTTATCTCCTCATATATCTACTTAGCTTCAGACTAAAATTTCATTGCTTATACCAATAACGTTTTTTAAAGTTTATCCCTCCATCCGTCTATTTATCAGTATGTCTGTTAAAAATGCATTCTTCGAAGTGATTCATATATCTTGCACTTGATATCTTTTGACTTTATTAATGAAAAAAAAAAATCGAAAGTTTAGGTTGTCTGGATCAAGAAGCTTGGCAAATATTTCTCGGCAACTATGACGTTCTAAAGTTTTCCACTCGTCCATCGTGTTGTTAGCACCACGTCTCTCGAACAGATTGAGATACCTTGTTCGAACCTGGAATGACGATTCTTCGGAAAAATAGCAGAAGTAAGCATAGCATAATCGGCTTGATCAAGAATCCAAAATTATTCTTCTTTTCTCGGTCCAACTGAAACCTCATTCTTCATTAGACACGACATTATTTTCATATACAATCCTTCAGATAAATGACATTAAAGTGAAAATATCCCTGTACTATGGCAATATATTATCTTTGTATGCAATCGAAACCGGTTGCAGGTGCACATCATTTCGTTCGTTTAGAACTTGACTCGACTCGGAGTTACAACAAACGCAAGGATTTTCTTCTGCTTTTATTTACTACTGGTTTCGTTTCTATCCAGACTCTTAACTAACACTTTAAGATAAAGTAATTATATTTACAAACTTGTAACGGCTTGTCAATCTTGCCGAAGTTAAACAAAAAAGAAAGAAGTTTGAAAAGTTAAAAAGAAATTACAGAACAAGGATACAAACAAAAATATAAAGTTTAAACAATCTGACAGAACAAGATTTAAGAGGAAGCTCGGAAAGAAAAAGAAAAAAAAACGGAAATACAGTTAAAACAAAGTAAAACAAATTAAATATCAAAACAAAAGAAAAACAGATTGTTTGGGAAAAGCTAAAAAAAAAATTATAAAAAGAAGTTAAAGAGAATGTAGAAAGATAAAAAAAAATTAAACAAATAGCATTTTAAACAGAAACAGATTTAAGAAAATGCATGAATTATAAGACTAGAAAAAACTAAGAACAAAAAAAATTCTGAAAAATGACGTAAGAAATTGAAATGTGTGGACACGGCGTGATACATTCCCAATGAAGGGTTTAACAGTCTCTTATGTTATTATGGATTCAAGTCAAAGTTTTCGAGAAAAGAACAGACAGCATACCGACTCTGCTTGGAAAAAATTAACAAAAATATATTTAGATACACCTCAAGAGACTGGGTTTATCAAAGGTTTTTCCTCCCGGATAGCAGTCTCTAGAGCTGCTCGTCTGGATCAGAGTTCCGAAAATCCTAATTGTCTACGTTAAAGTCCTAATCCAAACATTCAGCTTACCTTTTCTTAGTAATCCCATGCCACAGGTTTATTTTGAATTGAACGCGATTGCTGTTTCGGCTCGAGAAAAAACCCACGCCGAAAGTCTTCTTTTTTGGATGACGAGATTTTCCAGGATTGATTAGCAAAGAATTATAAGAACAAAATTGATAATTTTTGTATGTCTTCAGAGGTACCACACTGGTCTTGGTTTTTTTTAATTTATTTGTATTTGTAATAAACAGTTGGAGCATTAGGTGGAAATTATTATTCTGACCCTTGGCTCCCTATGTGCCATAAGAGCTGTCAGGGATCATCGGCTGAGATTTAGTCCAGACAGAGTTATTTCAAACCTAGGAAATTTGGTGTTTTTTTTTATTTTTTTTTATTTGCTCATTGTTTTACGGTAGTTTTAAACATTCATAGTGACGGTAGGGATAGTTAGCATTGTGTATGTGGTAGAAATAACATTTTTTTTTGTGGCCCGCTTTAAGAAGTCTAAGAGAACTCTCCAGGACATCAAGATACTGTGCTCTAACTTAATGTGAGTGTCCTTTGCACAAGGTATCAGACATTTCCTCAATCAAATTGTCTGGAACAACGGAACCGACAAGACTTTTTGGACCCAACCAAAACTCTTTTATTGCTGAGACACGACTTAAATTTTGGATGCATAAGAAATTTGCGCTATAGCTAACTGTAGTCTTATTGCCATACTAAGAATTATTATTATTTCTGAATGTAAGCGAGGATAAATGCAGGCGCACCTCATTTACTAAGTTTACGATTCATGTTGATTCGGGGTAAGAAAAAACACAAGCAGGTATACTCGTTAGAATTTACTATTTGCTTTTTTTCAATCCAGACTCTTAGCTAAAATTTAAATCCCATTTTCTAGATTTCAAATGACTCTTTTATGAAGCAAAAATCTCACAGAAGTTAAAGTCAACCTCATTTTCTTCAGTCCTCGATTTTTTATGGCGCTCTTTACGCTCCGAATTAGTTGAGACGGATTAGAATCGCAATCTATCCTTCTAGATCTCGCATGTCTGGAAAATTCAGTTTCCTTCAAAAATGGAAATGATTGAAAGCTGATCTTATGTCTCGATTTTGTCCAAACATCTCAAAACAAAAATATATCTTAAAGAAAAGGAATGGAAGGAAATGAAAATTTAAAAATAGAAGTTGGGTAAAAAAGGAGGAAGTTTGAGAAAAAGTTAAAAAGTAAACTATGAAAGTATAATTCAGACAAAGAACAAGGAAGTTTGTAAAAAAGTTTAAAACAAAAACAATGACAGAAGAATTTACATAAGATAGGATGGAAGTATCAAGAAAATTTAAAAAAGAAACTGTAAAATATAAAGTTGAACAAAAAATGGAGGAAGTATTTTGAAAAAAGCTTAAAAAAGAAACAATAAGAGAAGGATACAAAAAGGAAGAAGATGAGAAAGAGAAGATCAGGATTTCAAACAAACTGGGAAAGCTAAGTATCTATTCTCTTCAAGTGTTATAAATCAGGTTTTGTCATCGCGTAAGCCTTCCGCTGCTTCTAGCTGTAAGGACACTCCAGTCAGACACATTAGCTTAATATAGAGAAACTCTTTCGGGATAGTATCAGAAACAACTTCAGTAACAAGAAACAAAATGTACATTTATTTCCTGGAAAAGTTTAATTTCTTATTTTAAGGAAAATAGTAAGTTCAACAATTTTAGACCGGCTATAGAGACAGTAAAAACTTTGCAATTTTGATAGTTTCCGAGAATACACCAGTTTAGAATCCGTATACAAACATAGATCTCTTTTTTCCAATCTAATATTCAGGCCCTGCTTCAATCAAACCCACTGTATGTTGTGGGCAACCATCAACTTGAATAAACGAAAGAAAATATCCAAAATTTATTAAAGTATTAACCGTATAAAATCCATGTCTAATAATCACAAATATGCGATTTGCTGCTCGTGGACAAAATTTGTGAATCTTGACATCCCTTAATCATTCGCAAGGAGCCAGGTCTGAGCAAGGGAAAGGGGGGGGGGGAGGTAGAGATTTTGTGAGTTGCAACTGAAGAAAGTGAATGTACTAGCAGTTTTCTGATAATAGGTGTGCTCCTTCGGTTGAGGAAGGTTACAAGGGTCTGGAAATATAGACTAAAGCTGGGTTTGGGCAGAAACAGTGAATTTGAGACCATCTTTAGGATTACTACGTCACGACCGATGTATAAAGAGTTAGATGATTATGAATAGTTTATAGTGGTGAATCACCAGCTGATATTAAAGTTGGATTAGGATAGCGGTAACAAGAAATGAGTTTTCGACCTTAGAGCTGTTGTTCGAAGATCCGAGCGAGTCTCCTTAGAGTCGGGTTGAATGAGAACCAGTCTTGCTAGCCTGTGAAGAGCTTGAAGAGACCACAAGCTATTCTAAATAACTGCATCATTTTTTTTTAAGTACACATTTTAATGTTAACACGAAGTCTTTGATTGCAAAGTTCAAATGAAATGAAATTGGTGGTTTAAGATATGTCATCGCAATTTGTTCGGATCTGCTATTTCTAGTTTTCAACTATGCCATTTAAAAGAAGTGAAGACAAAGCCTTGATGAGACGAAGAACTGTCTTTCATGTCACCGAAGTCTCATCAAGTTCTATTTAGCAAAACATTTTCATTAACCTTTTATCGTAGTTTAATGACTTTCGAACATTTTTGGTTCTTGTCGTTAATTTTTATCAATGTCATCCAGCGCATAGCCTCTTTTTACCTTGATCATTATTCGTTCCAGAAAATATTTTTTAGTCTGTTTCATCATCTTCAGAGGTCTGACTTTTAATCAGATAGAAATATATGGTTAGAGAAATTTATAATGATTCTTCAAGCCTGTCTTTTCGACTTTTTACTCAGCTTTAAAACCGCGTCAATATTTAAATTAGTTATCCTGTCATAGTTAGAGCTGGATAACCAGAAGATAAGACGGCTTCCTCAAAAGTAACTACAGTGTCACACCACACGAAATCTTCAATACTGAAAAATTAAATTCGGCAGTATTTGCTTGTTGTTAGATTTAGCTACCTGTTCTTTTGTTTGGAAGGTATACGATTTGGCCTAAGCCACGTACGACAAATAATCTGTTAGGGTTAGGGCAACAGTCTGCTAGGATAGTTTAGAATCACTTAAGTTGCCTTCGAAACACTTAGGCTAACGTCACTTAACTACGCTTCAAATAGTTCGCTTAAGTTAGCTTCAAATATACTTTTACGCTAGCTTAGATTAGGTTAGGATATAAATAGTATAAATATTTAGGATATAATATGTTGGTTAGGGTAGAAAGTAATTGTAAATTTATTAGGCTAGCTTAGGTTAGGTTAGGATATATTTAGGTTAGGCTTATATAGACTATAAAGGCTAGGGTAGAAGGTGATTGTATATCTATTAATCTAGCTTAAATTAGGTTACGATATATATAGGTTAGGTGTAAATAGAATATATAGGTTAATCTAAAAAATATATTTGAAGCTAACTTAAGCGAACTATTTGAAGCGTAGTTAAGTGACGTTAGCCTAAGTGTTTCGAAGGCAACTTAAGTGATTCTAAACTATCCTAGCAGACTGTTGCCCTAACCCTAACAGATTATTTGTCGTACGTGGCTTAGGCCAAATCGTATACCTTCCAAACAAAAGAACAGGTAGCTAAATCTAACAACAAGCAAATACTGCCGAATTTAATTTTTCAGTATTGAAGATTTCGTGTGGTGTGACACTGTAGTTACTTTTGAGGAAGCCGTCTTATCTTCTGGTTATCCAGCTCTAACTATGACAGGATAACTAATTTAAATATTGACGCGGTTTTAAAGCTGAGTAAAAAGTCGAAAAGACAGGCTTGAAGAATCATTATAAATTTCTCTAACCATATATTTCTATCTGATTAAAAGTCAGACCTCTGAAGATGATGAAACAGACTAAAAAATATTTTCTGGAACGAATAATGATCAAGGTAAAAAGAGGCTATGCGCTGGATGACATTGATAAAAATTAACGACAAGAACCAAAAATGTTCGAAAGTCATTAAACTACGATAAAAGGTTAATGAAAATGTTTTGCTAAATAGAACTTGATGAGACTTCGGTGACATGAAAGACAGTTCTTCGTCTCATCAAGGCTTTGTCTTCACTTCTTTTAAATGGCATAGTTGAAAACTAGAAATAGCAGATCCGAACAAATTGCGATGACATATCTTAAACCACCAATTTCATTTCATTTGAACTTTGCAATCAAAGACTTCGTGTTAACATTAAAATGTGTACTTAAAAAAAATGATGCAGTTATTTAGAATAGCTTGTGGTCTCTTCAAGCTCTTCACAGGCTAGCAAGACTGGTTCTCATTCAACCCGACTCTAAGGAGACTCGCTCGGATCTTCGAACAACAGCTCTAAGGTCGAAAACTCATTTCTTGTTACCGCTATCCTAATCCAACTTTAATATCAGCTGGTGATTCACCACTATAAACTATTCATAATCATCTAACTCTTTATACATCGGTCGTGACGTAGTAATCCTAAAGATGGTCTCAAATTCACTGTTTCTGCCCAAACCCAGCTTTAGTCTATATTTCCAGACCCTTGTAACCTTCCTCAACCGAAGGAGCACACCGTATTATCAGAAAACTGCTAGTACATTCACTTTCTTCAGTTGCAACTCACAAAATCTCTACCTCCCCCCCCCCCTTTCCCTTGCTCAGACCTGGCTCCTTGCGAATGATTAAGGGATGTCAAGATTCACAAATTTTGTCCACGAGCAGCAAATCGCATATTTGTGATTATTAGACATGGATTTTATACGGTTAATACTTTAATAAATTTTGGATATTTTCTTTCGTTTATTCAAGTTGATGGTTGCCCACAACATACAGTGGGTTTGATTGAAGCAGGGCCTGAATATTAGATTGGAAAAAAGAGATCTATGTTTGTATACGGATTCTAAACTGGTGTATTCTCGGAAACTATCAAAATTGCAAAGTTTTTACT